>OX104129.1:27635109-27977262 GCA_944470555.2 Heterobilharzia americana | reverse complement strand
AACAAACCGAAAGCAGTAACAACAGCTGTCTAACGATATCTTCTGTTGCAATAGGTTATCATTAATTCCTAATGTTTCCACGACTAACCTTGCTAGACTGACATCAGTTGGGGGAATATTGGGAACCTGGGAACACTGGACGGCTGTTCCATTCTAGTATGAAGCCCCTCAGCTTGGCGTTGAACTCTGGACCTTCAGGTCTCATGGAGAACACACTTACCATTCAGCCACTGGGCTGGAGTTCAGTGGCTCTTAGTCCCCAACTTCTGTCGATTAGTGGTACAGCGCGACTACCACCCAAGGTCTCCGGTTGGCGCCCACTTCGCTTTCAACTGGCTGACCCCACAGGCCACAACTCAGTAGAGCTTCATGATGTCCACCTGGAATCACATCACGAATGAGCACTATACTGTAATGTATTTTGTGGTGAATGAGGATTTTAATTTCGAGTTAGTATTCATCACGGACCAACATCAGTGGCTGAATGGTTAACTCATTCACCGTGAAACCTGACGGTCCTTAGTTGGATTCCCAGCCAGATTGTGGTTGCATACTGCTGATGAGTCCCACACTAGGACGAAAAGGCTGTCTAATGTTCCCAGGCTTTCAAAGGCCCCTCGAAATTGAAATCCCCATTCATCACAAGGTACAATATTGTATATACCAATAATTTCCTCATATATTTTTATGCATCAGATAATTATTGTTCTTATTTCAAATGTTAAGTAATTAACAGCTTAGCTTAGCGTCTACTTGATATCCTTCTATTATTTCATAGCTAATTAGTTTGAACATGAAATTTCCCGTAGCATAATTACACTTCATGTGGGAAAATAAGCGTAAAATTAGTCGTTTTTTTTTGGAAAAACACACATCAAAGCTATTCACTAATAGATAGAGATGTTGATAATCGCTCCACATACTTTGATGATGTGAACTTTGAGGCTTCCAAGACAACAACAAGAAAGCTTGTAAAGTTTTTACTATGCTAACAATGCACAAAAGACACTAACTAACAAGATATTCCTGTGATCATTCTCATAATTATTGTAATTTCACTCAGTGTGTTGGAAAATAAAATAAAATCTTTTCTCTTACTCTTCGATATACTGGTGATAATAAATGTGACGTTTAAAATTCCTACAATATTAGCAAAGATTTAGTGAAAACATGGTGTTTACGGAAGAGATTTCCCACAATGCATTATTTGATATTCAATAGTGAACAGAACATACACAAAATAAAAAGGCTATTTTCAAATTCATTGAAACAAAGCTCAACAGTAAAATTGTTATCTAGAAAAAAACTCAGCCATTGCAATGCATACATTAACACACAGCCACACAATAGAATGAGATGGATAAAAACACCAAAGAAATTGAAAACATTTGTATCTTGATACAGATTTAAAACAAGCAATGAATGTGAAAAATGCAGGATTTAATGAATTCATAAATTTCAGTGGTACTCGTCAGCTGGATACTCAACATACATGATTATATATACCGCTGAACAATGGAAAAGAACTTACATACATACATATTTAAGGTAGACTGACACAGATTTGAATGTAGATACCCAGAATACTTTATCAACAAGCATGCAGTATGTGTAGGGAGCAGAACAACGTCTTCTGTAGTGTGGAAGAATCCAGTCTATATCAGCTTGGCATTCAAAGGTGATGACCTAGTATAAGTATTCAGACGTTGACTAGTCTTTCAGAAGGACTGAATACGCTGCTATAGTTGTTCTCCTCAGCACCACCGAAAGGGTACTGCAACAACCAGGGAAAGACAGAGCTCCGATCCTTGACGCATCAAAATGTATATATCAGTTCGAATGTGCCTTCGGAAGCAAATACATTGGTCGCATGGAGAGGCGTCTGTCTACCCGAATGGTTGAAGCATGCGAAGAAAGAGACCCCGAGGAGCTCTATACTGAAACACCTAATGGACCGTGGACATGATACTGATGCCTTAAAATCCTTTATGGTTATCGGTAGACAGCGAAATAAGAAACTGATTGCATATGCAGAAACCTGCGTGATTCCAGTTGTCAAATCAAACATCTGTATTCAGAAGGAAATGGTTGTCGGCTTGAATCTACCATGGTAGGAATTACAACATTGCCTAATCATATTCAATCTTACTTGTGCTTCGCTTTTAATCATCACCCATCTGGTGTTTTGTTTTCCTTCCCTGATTTGTTTCACCTAATTTACTCTATTCCGATTACCATTGTTATCATTAATATTTATCTCAACATACAGTTGGCTTTCTTATTATGATGCATAAGTACTATTGAGTACTGATTATGATTTGATTATCTAAGATAGCCATAGTTTGGCAGACTAGTGTTTGTACTGGGTGATGATTGAAGGTGAGATGAAAATCTCGACCGCGGAGATACTCGAACCAGCTACCATCTACGTAGTAGCTCAGTTGGCAGAGAACAAAGCCGGTAACCCCGTGATCGTTTGTTCGAATCCGGCTGCGGTCTAGATTTTCATCTCACCTTCAATCACCACCCAGTAAAAATACTACTAAGTATCTTCTTTTGAATGACGTGATGTACGCTGAATCGATTCAGTTCTCAACATCATTAGTGTTATTATAATTATTTTCCTACCTGAAATCCACTATTATTCAAACTCAACTAACTTATCCCCAACCCATACAATTTTGAATATCCATCATTACTATGCATAATTAAAATACAGGCAATATCGAGGCACCCACACAGGAGCCCATATTCCAACAGAGACTTATCAATTCAGTCGATTCAACGACGGTCCAGTACAAGCAATAACACTAAAACTACACCCGTCGCACAAGAAGTGGCTATCGTGGCTCGGTGGTGTAGTGGATAACGCTCTAGCATTTGAAGCGACCGCTCCCGAGTCCGAATCCCGGTGGGAATGTCATCACTCACTGAGAGGCAGGTACATCCAGCTGACAAGTCACAAATAGGATGAAATGCGCATCCTGGATTCCACTGTTAGCCACTACCCGTCATTACTATCCATTCCTACCCTTTGGAATACCATTTAACCCGTAAAAACTGTTCACTTCTATATTGTTACACCTAAATCTGTCTCAGTCTACCTCATATATGTATGTATGTATGTTCTTTTCCATTGTTTAGCGGTATGAGGTATGCAGAGTATCCAGCTGACGAGTACCACCGAAATTTATGAATTCATTAAATCCAACATGTTTTCATGTTCGTTGTTGTTTTATAACCAGTGTACTTAGTACGTTCATAATTCTCATTGTGACATCAAAAACAGGATATTCGGCGAAGGGGACTGCTTTCAACGAATTTATTCTCAAGCGCTACATTCATCCATATATGAGTTAACTTAAATAATGATAACAATAATAATAATAATAATAATAATAATAATAATGTCCAGTGACCCATTTTCTCTCCCATCCACTTGAACAAATACCACCACCTATACCTATTGTATATCTTGCATATTGACTGAGCAGCTTTTTAGTGCAATTATCTGTCATTTTACTGAGTATAAATACGATGTTGCTGCTTTATAATGAAGTGGTTGAAAAGAAGTATTTCTTCACTGATACATGTCTTGTTCTTATTCATGTATTATTATTCATTATTATTATTTTTCCCTTGGGTTCCTAGCGGAACACAGGGCTTCAGTAGCACGCCTCCATTCCACTCTCTCTGCAGTCTTTCCAGCCTCGCTTAACCACTGCCCACAAGGTTTCATTTCTTCATCGCGTGATCTCAATGTCACCCTCACCTCGGACACTCAACTCATCGTCTCCCTTTTGAACTCTACCCGACGGCCTGGTGTGGTGCTTGATCTAATCTTCAGTATCGAGTGAGAGTAGAAGGCAGCTGTTGATGAATGTCTGTAGTTTGTTGGAAATGATTTTCATGACGCGCCAAGTTTCCGAGCCATCACATAGCAGCACTGACGTGACGTTGGTGATGAAAATCCGGATGTTGTTCACGCTTTATGCTGAGTGCAGTGAATCTCCATACTGATTGTTTCAGATTGGTGAAAGCCTGTCTTGCTGTCTTTCCGATCCTGGTTTTGATATCCTCGTCTGCGCCTGTGCCCCCTGTAGCTGAGACGATGCTGCCTATGTAGGTGGGTAGGTGAAAGAGATTACTTCCTTTAGGTTTCTCCCGTTCATGGAGATCGGTGGTTGTGGTTGATGTTGTTGTTGGTTGAGTATCTTCATCACCTCTGTCTTCTACACATTCACTTGAAGTCCCGTCTTCGCCGCCTCCTCTATCAACCTCTCGGTTTTTGTCTGTAGATCTTCTAGTATGTGCGATAATAGACACAAATGGTTGTCGGAGAAATCCAAATCTTTTAGAGTCTTTTCATCGGTCCAACTAGCGTATGCCCAACTTCTCGCTGCTCATGGTTTGCTGCATGATCCAGTCCACCACAATCAGGAAGATCACTGGTGATAGTAGGCATCTTTGTCTTACTCCTTCGTGTCTTCACTTCAAAGGCTTCACTGAGCTTTCCATTATGAATGGCTTGGCATGTACCGTCTTCATATAACTGTTGAATGAGGTTGATAAAAATTTGTCACACTAAAAGCGTAGAGTTGAAGTAGCTGCCTGCCAAATTACTTCTCGGTCAACGATGTTGAAGGCCGTTTAAGAGTGGATGAAGTTGAGGTAGAGGGTTGACTGCTATTCTATACTCTGTTGTACGATGATGAGTAGCGTTGCAATTTGTTCTTCCCGAGTCCAGCCTGTTTCGGTCGTGATTTTGAATCCAGCTTTTCTCAAGGATGATGCAGGTTAATATTTTCCTTGGGGTGGGCAGAACTGGAGAATGGTTCCTCACCAGTTCTTGCAGAGACCTAGGTCACACTTCCTTGGAAGTTTGACAGGGTAGCCTTTCTTCCACCAAATGGTCAGATACCTTTCCTTTCTTCCTTGTTAAGCTTCTGCAGTAGTGTTGTGAGCATGTTCGTTGTTGTCTCTGTGTCTGTTTTCAGTGCTTCTGAAGGGATTCCATCTGGTCCTGCTGCTTTCCCGCATTTAAGTAGCCTTATGGCATTCAAGACTTCTGCTTTTGTCGGGGGCCTGTGTTCACTGATAATTCTGCCGTTGCTGGTTGTATTTCTGGACGAGTTGCAGGCGGTGGTCGATTCAAGGGTTTTTTGAAGTGGTCAGCTCATTGTTTCCTTTGTTTCTCCTTTTAAGTAACTAGCTTTCCTTCACTATCTTTCATTGGTTTCATCTGTGTTGATCTCTTCCCAGATAGTAATCTGGTTAATTGATATAATATTGTTAGTTCTGTCCTACCACCAGCCTGTTCTGCTTCGCTTGCCAATGTGTCTTAGAAGTGTCTTTTGTCTTTCCACGAACTCTTCTTCACTTCTATGTCCAGTGTTTTAAAGGTTGTATTCAGTTCCTCTTCTCGTTGTGCATCCTTGCACTGGTTTATCTTCTGTTTCACCATCTTCCTTCCCCTGCTCTATCAGCTTCCATGTGTCCGTCGAGCTACATTCCTTGTCTTGCTTCTTCTTCCTTCCTAATACGGTTATGCAGGTTTATTTCCACTTCGCCTTCAAAGAGTCCCAGTGTTCTTTCACTCAGGTTTCTTCAGGGATGTTGCTTAATATCTACCACTTTTTCTTGATGACTGATGTTAAGATATCCCTTGCGGTTTCGTCTTTCAGTTTCTGTTATGAGTGTTGAACTTCAAATATGGTCTGTCACCGACTTCTGTGAAGGCTTTCGACTTGATTGTGAAGGTAGGTTCCTTGCACTAGATAGTGAGTAGTGTCAACCTACATCTGCTCCCCTTCTTGACCCGATCTTGTGTCCAGTAGGCTGTCTCCACTTTCTTCACATTGAGATCAAGTCGATCTGACTTTTAGTGTACTGTTTCCATCTGGTAAAGTCCATGTCGCCTTGTTAATGTCCTTGTGTTTGTACACACTGCCTCGCCTCCAGTCGCCATATTGTTGAATGCGCAGAAATCTGCAAACAGTTCACCGTTCTCACTCATTTCACCAAGTACTTCTCAACAAATGACGAATTCTCTTCCTGTGTTGTCCGCTCCCATTTTGACATTCATGTCACCCCACCCATTAGAATGAGTTTTGATGTCGCCATCTGAGGTCTTGTCCAATGTTGATTGCAGCTGTTTGCAGAATTCCTCCTTCTTCTCTTGATTTGCGTCTGCATTATTTGTAGGTGCACAGCGTAGCGTAGCATTGTATGATTATGACCTTCCTTCTTTTTGAGTTGAATCTTGCTGCCATGATCCTGATCGTGGAGGAGGAGATTGGTTTCTACTGCATGAGAGCCTTCGGTGTTCTTGGGGAAATCATGATAGCCACTCCTTCAGTGTGCTCGTGGCTGCCGTCTGGGTGGCAGTATTGGAGTAGATTATTGACTCTCGTTTCCAGTTGACAGTTCGGAGAGTCCACTCTCATTCCACCTGCTTTCGCAGATTCCCAGCACTTCTACGCCACACCTTCTCATCTCCTTTGCAATCTGGGCTACCTTACTAGGTTCAAACATAGTGCGGACATTCCATGTCCCCATGTTTATTTTCGCTTTCATCGTGGGAGAACAGATACATCGGCCGACTGCCTTCCCGAAGTCTTTCACCAACCGGCGTCATTTCGCCTCCCCGCTTCCAGTGAGGAATAAGTTTATTTTTGTTTTTTTTACATTTTTCTGCGCTTTGAACTTTCTTTAGTGATTGGATTGGTTTTCCGGGGTAGGATTGCTAGCCCTATGCTCAACCTTCCCTTTTTATTCGGGCTTAGGACCGGCTAGAAACTAGCGAACTAGTTAACCAGGCGAGGTTGTCTGTCATTTTACCGAGTATAAATACGACTGTACAGCTTGATAATGAAGTCGTTGAAAAGAAATATTTCTTCACTGATATATGTGTTGTTCTTATTCATGAATAATAATGGTGGTGATCATTATAATGTTACAAGTTGACGACGTAAAGGTCGAATGATAACAAAAATGGTTACGTTAGATTTTCAAATCGTTTATAAGGTGCATGTAGATTAAAAAGGGGTGAGAACGTTCATAAACAATCAAATGATTAGGCAGTATGAGTGAGACAAGTTAATTGGAATAAACTCAAAATGTTAGGAAGATGAAACAATTAAATATAAAAAATAAAGTGATAATGACGATATAAGAGTCCAGAAAAGGGGATGAGTGAAAGACGAAAAAGGGGAACGAAGAAAACCAAGACTAAAATAAATTAAGGTCAAGATACAGACAATGACTGTACATAATTTTTTTGCACACAAAGGTCAGGCTTCAGTTCATGGATAGCTAAGGCCTCTGGTGTTTTTCAAAGCTGAACACGGAGGAAATGTGTGGTGTTTGAGCGAATTCGACAGATAACCTTAAAACCCTTGTTTAGATCGATTGAATAGTTGGAATCGATTAAATGCTCCATGATAGAACTTCTGATGTATTTCCTTTCACTCAATCTCTGACTACGGTCCATGTAGCTTCCTCCATATGAGCAGGTGAAATGGTAGATACACATGGATGTGGCCTGTCGAGAGATATTGTCTTTTATACTTAAATTCAATATAATTAGTTGGAGAGAGAGATTGATTACTAAATCTTTGTTCATCGAATCAACACTCAACATTTATGTACCAGAGATATGGAAAAACTTTACTACCAATAAAAACAAAGAATGAGTTGCGTGACAGGACTACAAAACTCAGATGTCTAAAGTAGTGTGATTCCATTGATACGATTATGAGCAATGATAATTTATACTGGAAATATCATGAAATAAATAATACTGTATCACACTGTGTGATGTATATCAAATGAACAAATCTAATATGGAATTAAATTCTACCATAGTGTCCAAGTTTCATATTTATATTAAAATTGTAACTGACTTATGATTTCACCCTTGAATGTTTATTATTGAAAATCGTGTTGAATTTCAGTGGTATTTACAATTCATGTAAACAATTTGTGGTATATATATGGGGTTTGACAATTTATCAACCTTTTGATAAACGTCATCGCTTAAGTAATTAACACTCATTGTTTTGGGCTATTTTTTGTCTTATAGATTCATCAGAGACGTTGACAACTTAACGTACACTATACATACCTTATTTCAAGTTGTTATTCATCGTAGACTGACATCAATTGGAGGAACAAAGGAAACCTGAGAGCACTGGACATCTGATCTAACAAAAATTGGAAATATGGATCATTAGATTCTGACCTAATGGCTCAATGGTAACGTGCTGGCCACGGAACCTGAAGGCCACGGGTTCGATCTCTGGTGGGGTCGTGGGTGCTCACTGCTGAGGAGTCCCATACTGGTCGAACGAAACAGCTGTCTAGTGCTCCCAGGTTTCCTTTGTTCCTCCAACTGGTGTCAGTCTACGATGAATAACAACCTGAAATAAATTTCATTGTATAATGACAGTTGGTGTAGTGATTGTCTACTTCATAAGGTAAGAAACTTAATTTTGTCTACAGAAACTTCCTTTTAACATTACTTACTGCTATGACCGGTAAGGCAACCTAGCAGTCTATGAGTGATACAAACGTATCAAACAAAAGTATCCACTCTAATAGCCAGTCGTAATGTCCACCTTTCACAAAAAATGATCACTGGTATGTGAAGATAGGAAGGCAAGATAGACAGTTGGTAGAGAGATTTTACTAGGAAGCAGGCTAAATCGAAATCAGCCGTCAAGATAGAAGTTTTGGATTCTAACTTTGGTTTCATGTACATGGGAAAGCTTTATTGAACAATTTTATTTTCCAGTTGACCAATAAAATTAAATTTCTATATTGTGACCTAGCCATTTTATATGTTCATGAAAACTGTCTATAAATTATTTTTTAGTAAAATAAAATTGTCTTCCTTAAAGTCACAGGTCGACTTTCGTCTTCCAGTTTTCATGGCTCATTGTAATATTAGGCTTCAGAGGGAACAGTCACGTTATTTGTATCCACTGTAAGTATCTCATTGTCTTATTATCGTTTGAGTATTATTAACTAGTTAGTCACTTCACCATAACTCCATTAACATTACGTAATACCTATAATGGAAAATATTTCAAAACTCTCCAACCAATCGAATGGCTAGCATAGAACTACAAAATATTTTACAACATCAAATTTTTTAGGTAAGCTAAACTCGAAAACATCAACTGGCAGTAAAAAAAAAGCCATAAGGTATAGACAAGTAGGATTGAGAGAAAGCACAAACCGTAAGAAAGGTGAGCCAAAAAACTGAGGGAAATTTCTAGAAATTTGGTATTCAAATAAAATAATAATGAACAGATAGATGGGCACCGATTCAATTTCAGCTTACTGAAGCTACAAACAATTGTCAATTAAAAAAAAAAGAGAGAAAACTGATTAGTTGAATCAGTAACCGAGAAGTGATGGTAGTAACAAACAGAACGATTTTAATGGAACATAGACCTAAGAAAATTTATGATCAAATGAATTAAAATATAAATGAAGTTTCTTATCCAACATATAAGTTAACTTTGGCCCAATAAAGATAGTACTTAAATATTCATATGATATTTTGACACGCCTTAACTCTTCATATACTTTGTGCTGATGATCTCATGGAGTCTAGTAATATCAAAGTAGGGTGAACAATAAGTCATTAGGGAATTACGATGCGTTTTATCCTTTGTAGTTACATATTGGCTTGTAATTACTTGAATTTTCAACTATATTGTTAAATCGTAACCCTAAAACTACTTAGAATCCTCAAGCTGGTGTCTCAATGTAATAAAAACCATGATTGATTAATTCTACATGTTTCTACTGTACGATTTATACCTACTTAAATTCATATGCAATAGTAAAACATTTCTAAAAATATTTTAGGCTCAAATGTCTAGTAAATTGACCTATTTATCATGAAATTCGAACTGCTGATGTTCATTATAGCATTAGGAATTACTTGCTGACTAGCAATAATGATATATATTCAAGCTATAATACAATGTTCTTGCCAAATAAGAATACTGATCAGTTTGTGCATGTCCATGTACTGAAAGAGAATAATCTTTTGGTGGATTCCTATCATCATTTCTCCCTAGGGTTCCTAGTGGAACATAAGGCTTCAGCAGCACTCCTCCATTCCAGTCTGTTCTCTACAGTCTTTCTAACCTTGCCCGACGACTGCTCACAAGGTTTCATTTCTTCACATGATCTCCTCAATGTCACCCTCACTTGGGACGCCGAACTCGTCATCTCCCTTTTGCGTTTCAATCAAAGGCCTGGCCTGGCTCTTGGTGTCCCCAATAAGTCTTCTCAGTGTATGCCCAATGCATCTCCACTTTCTCCATCTGTATATTTGTTGGGTGATAGGTTCTTGCTTCGTTGGTTCGGTACCAACCAGAGTTCTTTGTTGATGATTCCTTCTGGCCATCCGATCTAATCTGATCTTCAGTATCGAGTGAGCGTAGGCGGCAGCTGTTGATGAATGATATATATATATATATATATATATATATATATATATATATATATATATATATACTTAGCTGTACTTACCTGATGTAATTTCTTCTTGTCTTCTTTGAGAAGATACAACGAGAGGTTTATGAATAAAATGGACGCTCAGTGTCAGTTAAAATTACTGTAGCTAGTTATCAGCTACGATTTGAATGCCTATCGACTACAGTGTTAATCTGTTGGGCCAGATGTACAGCACTCATCCTACTGATGGCTTTCATAGCTTTGCACAATATAACATAATCAATGGGGAACAATATAGAGGAAGAGGTAAAATCCTGGAATTATTAAATTACAAAAGTAGAAATTGAGTTATACCAGAGAGTCTCAGTTTCTTCATGTAATGTGTTAAATAAACGATTTTCTTAGAAGTCAACAAGATATGAGACGACCAACAAAGATCAGAAGTAATACTGTATCCAAGATAATTAAGACTTGATTTACTTTCTACAGTAGTATCATCTACGCAACAAGAGTCAAGGAACTTAAGCAGCTCACACAAGTCTTGTTTACATCTCAGGCTAAATTATCAGCCAGACATTTAGAAAAGTTTAACTTGAGATGATTTTAAAGAGACTACTGGTCAGTTTTGAACAAGGAACTATTCAATTCGGAACAATCTAAGTGAGAGTTAACTGGTATAGAAACCGTCAAGTCATCAGTACACTTAATAAAATTATTTTTTTAATAGAATAAAGTAAGTCGTAAAAATAGAACGAAACGGAAACGAAGAAAGTACTGCACCTTGAGGCATGACAACTTCAGTAAGCAATGAAGTAAAGAGCCTCAGTTTATAAACAATATTTTATTTGCTTTCAAAAAAACAAGGATACTATGTTATTAATTGAGAATAATGAACTCCTATTCTAGATGGTAACATCAAATTAAAATTCATACAAGTATAGCACACGTGACATTGGCCTCATGTTGACTGCTTGTATTAAACAGGAGAGTTCAAGAAGGCTTTCAATTGACCTATGAATGATTAGTTTGCAATAAATACTATATAATTCAATCTGGAGGTTTATAGGGATCTGTTGATTGATTTCAGGATAGTGTTCCTAAAGAAATGACATCAGTTGGAGAACCATTGAACTAATAGAAGTAGGAAATATAGACCATTGGATTCCAAGTCAATGGCTCAATGGTAACATGCTGACCTGAAGGTCCTGAGTTCCATCCCAAGCAAGTTCATGGATGCGTGCTGCTGTCCAGTACTCCAATGGCTCTCCAGCTGACGTCAGTTCATGGTGAATACCAAATCCAAATAAGATATAAACTAGGTAATTATAAGTGACATTTAATAAAGTGGATATTGATCTAAATGTCAAAATATTGCCTTCATTCCTCGAGTTTAACATTCACACTACCAAAGACTAATAAAACGGCATGAATTTTATGCAGCTAAAGTTATTTGGATATTATTGTAAAACGTATGATCAGTTGATCAACAGTCGAGTCAAATAACTCAGTCAGGAGGGCAATCAGCTAGAAACTTGGTGATCACCTGTTCGATTCCCGCTTCAACCCGAATTTCTATTCCACCTTCGACCATTACCGAATATCAATAGAAATCTGTCAAATCATAGCTATCTCAGATAGTCAAACTGATACCTATTGAAATAACTAACTGATTCTTTTTATTTAGTATAACTGTTTTTTTTATATGATACCATCGTTGATTGGATCGAATTGATGGATCTCTATTGGTACATGGGCTCCTGTGTAGATGCCTCGGTATTGTCTGCCTTCTAGTTATATTAATGATGGGCAGTGGCTAGCAGTGGAATCCAGGATGCGCATTTCGTCCTAACCATGATCCATCATTAATATAATTAGAAGGCAGGCAATATCGAGGAGCCCATGTGCCAATAGAGATCGATCAGTTCAGTCCAATCAACGACGGTATCATATAAAAAAAACAATTACACTAAGAACTCTACTCGTCGCACAAGAAGTGGCTATCGTGGCTCGGTGGTGTAGTGGATAACGCTCTAGCGTTTGAAGTGATCGCTCCCGAGTCTGAATCCCAGTGGGAACAATATCACTCACTGAGAAGCAGCTGCTATTAGCGTAGCGTTTGAAGTCACTCTGAAATTATCTGTCGCGCAAATCATTAACTTCTGCTACTGAAAGGTAAGTAATTCTTGAAGGTAAAATAGTACTTAGTTAGAACCGTAGACTATCAAAAAAAGTTTCTAGATCAAAATGAATTTTTCTTTTTCCTAAGAGATTTTAGTATATCTACCCATGGAAATTTTTAATTGAAAATGGGATTTGATTGTGTGTAATTTATTGATCTTAGCAACATATAACTTTGTAGCTGACATCGGTAGAATCCCACTACTGTAAGTATAATAATCAATGTAGTTTATATCTTTAGAACGACGTCTAGAGATAAGTCAACTGTAAAACTATCCATTTCAAGTGCTATTGTCTACTACGTTTTCTATACTTAGCAGAAAGCATTGATAAGTTTCCGTTTCTCCTAGGAAGTATCAAACATGTAAATTTCCGATTTATTTAACTGACACATCACGTATTCTTCATAAAATTCAATTTAATTGGCTTATCAGAAAGCAAGTTCTCGTTCCTAGCAATATTTTATCAAAATAATCTGGGTTATTTCATAAGCGTATAACTTTCTTAGGGATTCATTAAACTCCCTGGGAAAGTGAAAGAAATTCGTATAGATTTTGTTCAAAACTAAATGTAACATTTTTCAAAGTAAACTAGTTTTCTAGTAAATTAGGATGAGTGAAATGAAACTTAAATTTACTGTTCAGTCACATGAGAGTAACTGATTTCATGTTTTCTAGTTTGTAAATGCTGACGATATTCCGTTGATCATTTTGTAATGTAGCCACTAGGCTAGATGACTCAACATTGCAATACACTTTGACAGATGAAGGCAGTTGCCAAGAAGTTCTTGACTTTTACCAGTCCTACAAAATATCATTTATGGTCTAAACAGCTCAGTGGTAATATTTTTGACGATAACACTGAGTGAGATAGGCTTGAATCTTAGATGTAACATCATTTCCGTTCATATTATAGATACGCCTTGCTGATAAGTCCCAATAAGCTTGCTAATAATTTCTTTCATTTAGAGAAACAGAAATTTATTTGAATCACTCACATCAACAGTTATCTGAATTGTTATCATCAGAAAGGTATAGATGAATCGTTTAAAATGAGTGTCTGGTGATGATACCGTGTCTTAGCAAATGCTGCATTTCGATACCATGACGGATTTGAAGTGTTCAGCTGATCATGTAAGTGAATTCACTTACATTTTTTTTTAAAATAACCTTCAGTATGAATGCTGTTTATCATTTTTCTTCTTGGCATTTATATTTAATGAATTATATATTTATTCCCATTGAAGACTAATAGCGGGATACAGAATGAGATGTAGACCATAAACATCGTGAGTTTTTCCCAATTACCCAATTTTTTTTAATAACCTTGAATATGAATGCCGTTTATCATTCTTATTCTTGGCATTTTCAGGATAAATTAGTGCTTCAAAAGAAGTAGAACCTTGACAGTAACGCACGCAGATTATTTCCCTATCCGAAAAGAACAATTTCAAGATGATGTTTAAAGAAACATTTTTCCGTTGAAAATGTGATTTAAATTATGTTAAATTGAATAAATGGAATACATTTTTCCTATTTCATGAGTTTATGCATTAAAATTTGAAATGACATTGGAAATGATAGGGCTACTCCAAAAATTAAAGGTGTTCTATACAGACTGAATTGGGAAAATTTAATATTTGAGCCGAATTTATGTGGATTGAAGAGGGGAAAGTCGAAAATTATGCTGCTTTAAGGAGGAAAATCGATAATTACGGGGAAATTATGCTGCTTTAAGGGGAGAAAGTGGACAAGGTCTAAATAGAAAAGCGACTTTTAGTGGGAAAAGCGATAAAAAAGGGGAAATCGGTTGCATTTCCCCACGAATATCTCTTTATTTCACCATGAGGCTTCCTCCTTATTTCCCCATAATTACAATTATCTTCCCCTTTTCCGACGGTATGGGAAGTTATCGGGAAACTTAATAAAGTTAAGTCTCTTCATCCTCATAAACGTTGCAAATTTTTTTCTCTAAAATGCAGCGTCCTATAAACCATTACTTCATTTTAAACAACTGCATAAGGCCGAGTTGACAAAAACGAAGACTAAAAATAATTTGGGATATGATTCTTTAACAGCAAACCAGGAAATATCCTAACTACACTTTGACCACCTTTTAACCATACTCTTTTCCTTAAACCTTTATTTGAATCTAAAATTAGCATCTTAGTTGAACATAACAGAGGCTATTAAACGTTGGAACGAAACAAAGTTTATTCCACTATAATGTAAGTAGGATGGCTGTAGTTATTATCTTATGATGCATTACAACACTCCACCAGTGACCGTACAATTAATTTTACTTGATTCTCAGCATGTTTAAAGTTTTATACGAAAAGAAGTATTCCTCTTCACTTTGGTATTTTTCGCTTAATTACAATAAAATCGGAAGTATTACACCATTTATAGTAAAAATGGATAATGGCTAGCAGTGAAATCCAGGGTGCGCATTTTGTCCCATTCGGGACTCATCAGCTGGATGTATCTGCCTCCCAATGAGTGATGTTGTTCCCACCGGGACTCGTGCTCAGGAGAGATCGTTTCAAACGCGACAGCGTTATCCACTACATCACCGAACCACGATAGCTACTTCTTCTATATATAATACAAGCAATAAGACTATTACACTATTTGTTATCTAAAATTCTACAGTACATCCTGCCTTGAACTCAACAAGTGTTAATTAAAATATATTCCTGAATTGTTCACCAGAGGATAACCAACGTAACTGTCAAGTACTATATGTTTACAACTGATCGATATACTTGATTGTACAGTCTTGAACTGAAGGAGGTGGTTTCGAATCTCGGAAAGAATGTGATACCCAACATTATTATAAGATATTTCAGAAGAAATGTCTGTTAGACTATCTTATAGCTTTTACATATAAATATATTTGATCATTGAATTTAAGTATGTGTGCAGTATATTTGCAGAAAAACAGTTTGATATACAAATATAAAGAGTTGTGATTAACTCTGTTTCAATCACTCATCTAGGTTGTATTGAGGTTTTGCCACTCAACGGTATTAACAATAGCAATGGACTAATCAAATTGATAGTCATAATAAACCAATCAGAAACGACTTAGCAATCTAATTTTTTTTTACTTTGTATGGAAAGACTTCACTGTTGAATTACTTCTGAGTTCATTTATCATTTGAAATAAGTCAATTTAGTTATTAATTTACACAATAATAGACTTGTCCCTACACTAATCAACTGGATCTATATTAAATTACCAGAATTACGATATGTAACAATATGAATGCAACTACAAATACTACAACTGATCAAAATCAAATATTCCCTATTTATGATGATCCATTGAAATCAAATCCATTTTTAGTCAATCTAGCTAAAACATTTCATGTATCCAGTATACCATTAGCTATCTTCATTCTTTTGTCTATATGTATTGGTTGTATTACTTTACTTATATTAATGATTATATGTATACGTACATTTATGCATAGAAGGTATGTAGCAAAACCACAAAAGAAAAAGGGAAACCTATATTTTTTGATGATATTCCTGGACTACAAAAATCAGGTGATTCATCTCATGACTATGGGACAATAGAATATGCATTGAATTATAATTTACAAGCTGAAGAATTAGAAATATCTGTTATACAAGCTAATAATTTATTATGTAATTCTGGACAAGAGAAATTAAGTACTTATGCTACAGTTTCATTAATTCAATATGAAGGTAATGAAACTGTAAATGGTGTTCATAGCAATGGTAGACATATGAAACCTTTAGGAAAACAGTATAAAACAGATATTATACATCGTTCTGATAAACCTTGTTGGAATCAATCTTTTGTGTATAAAATTCAATTGAATCAATTAAAAACAGCTGTTATCATCTTAGAAATATTTGATTATGATGATAATTATATTGATACAAGTTTAGGTAAATTAGAAATTCCATTATCACAAATTGATCATAGTGAATATGCTGGAAAAATTTTAGAGAAAACTGATTGGCTTTTAACTCGTAGTTCAAATGATTTTGGTCTTGGTGAAATTTGTATTGGTTTAGGATATTATCCTAATAATTCAAAAATTGATATCTGTTTATTTGAAGCAAGAAAATTGATTATTGACAGTTATTTAAAACAATCAGAATCTTATAACAATAAACTATCCAATATACAATTAGATATTATAATCTATTTAAAGTATAATAATCGTGTACTTCAAAAAACTAAAACACAAACACGTAAAGAATTAATCAATCCATATTTTAATGAGAAATTCAGTTTTTCAATTAATGATAAATATATCAAAGATTATTATATTCTACTTCAACTTCGACAAGTTGAAAAATGGAAATATAATCAAATTCTTGGTGAAGTTCATATTGGTTTAGGAGCATTACAATTGAAAGGTGTAAAACATTGGGATGAAATGTTAAAAATTCCTTCAAAAATTCATGTTAAATGGCATTCTATTCTTCCTAATATAAAAAAGCCAGATCCATTCTTTATAGATTGGCTTGCTATTGATCATTCCTAATAATTTTATTGTATACTTTTAAAAACCTATTTATCATAAATAAATAAAAACTACTTAAAAATTCAATTTTATACAATAATATACTATTAAATGTTTTCTTTATCCATTGATAACGTAGTTTCATTTGAATTCCATTGATTTTTGATTTGTGTAAGAAAAAAAAAGCATTGAGCATTGAGCATTTCGTCAACCAAGCAAACTCACATGGGCATTTTTCGATGAAATCTCATATCTAAGGTATTCGTATGATAATTTCAAGTCTTTTTTTGTTGTTGAAGATATGAAATATGTTTTAATTTTGTTTATTGTGCAAATATCGTATCGAAGCCACCTAGGAAACTATAATCTCATATATTAATCATCCATCCACCCAGATCAACCTAGGATCAGGCATTACTGCATAACGGTCCAAGTTGCCACACCTCATATCAGTACATCAAGTAGAAAGGTAGTGAGGGGAAGGATGAAGATAAGAGAATACAGTCAAAAGAAATATAAAGTACGAGAAGATTCTATATGGCGTCGTTAAGATGAGAATAATGTGTGGGGGGATACTTCTGTGCCACTGACATCGATTCTGAGCCATATCACCTAGAGTCTTACATCACTGGTTACTGTTGTCCCACAGACCCCAACCACTTAGTCTGCATCGCCCCACATCGCTTAAACCAACAGTCAGAGACTTCAAACATTAGTGCCATGTTTTAGTTTGGCTACCTTGGGCCTTTTTCCAGCCAGGACCTATTTCAGCCAACATTTTGTGACGAGGCAATCGAAGACTAGGTATACATAGTACGTATCCTAACCATCTCGATCGATGAAGGTTCACAACCACGTCAACCCATTAAGCTCTTCTCCCTAAACTCTACTCCTGACTTCTGCGTTACTCACATGGTAACACCATGGAATACGGTGTATACTACGAAGGCGACGGTGGTCAAACACCTGCAGCCAGCCTTCTCATATCTTCCACCTTCAATGGCCATGTTTCACAGCCATACAGCAGAACAGACCAGACTGATGTACAGTACACGTGACCCTTAATAGACAAACGGATATCTTGGCGGCTCAATAGGTGGCGTAAATTAGCAAAAGTCAACCGAGCCTTTTGTATTCGTGTAGAGATTTCATCGACGACTGACCTACCAGGGTTGATCCTACTTCCCAGGTAAGTGAAGTGGTCAACACACTCAACCACTTGACTCTTTAATGTAAGCCTCGGTGGGGCACCGCTGAAGACCAATCCTGGAGCGAACATTTGCATTTGGGTGGTGAGAAACGCATCCCAAACATTCCCAAATTGCTACTCAAAGTGTTCAGAAGACTGTACCTTTTCAAGACAGAATTGTAAATTACTTTGTCCCAGTCATAAATGGTGACAAATTATAATATTTCATGAAGGATTAAGAAGATTTTCTTTCAGAATAATGATTAACTGAATGTATCGTTGACACATAGCATAGAGATGTTTCATTTCATAGACTATAGTTTTGAATTGAAAGGAAACAGAAGTCATGACAGGACAACTAAAAGACGATTATTTCATGTTCATGCATCTATTTTGTACTGTGAATTTAGAATTAATTAATTATTGACATGGAATTGAATAACCAGGATGGTATTCTGTTTTTAAGCTTAGCTACAAGCAATTTAACTCTTTTCATTGCTAACACAACTTTCATAACAGCCATGAACTTCATCACTGCTAAAAACTGTTGGAAACTATTACTATATTTACTGATGTGGATAAATCTGACGTGAAAAATCTCTTGAGCAGTAATGCCATAATTTCAGATATCTGACTAAACTACAGCTGACGAGTTCCAAATAAGACGAAATGCACATCTTGAATTCCACTGCTAGCCACTATCCATCATTACTATCATTATACCACAGGTAATATTGAGGCATCCACATAGGAGTCCATATACCAATAGAAACCGATTAATTCGGTCCAATCAACGATGGTGTAATTCAAGCATTTATACTAAAACTATACCCGTATCACAAGAAGCTGCGATCATGGCTCAGTGGTGTAGTGGATAACCCTCTCGCGTTTGAAACGATCGCTCTCGAGTCCGAATCCCGGTGAGAACAACAATAACAAATAGGACGAAATACGCATTCTGGATCCCACTGCTAGCTACTATCCATCACAACTGACTAAACCAAATAAGAAAAATTTCATTTTCTCACTCCGTTGTAAGCATCAGCAGTTACTTAATGAAATGCTCATTTGAAATTTTCACCTTTATTTTTTATAATTTAATTATATTAAAATATTTTTGCAGTAGCTTTCATCAAACAATCTAGCCGTAAGGTAAAACGTTCAATGTACAATGTTAATATTCGAGGATTGTTTTCATTAGTAATTGAAATCAAATAAATATTGAAACTAGGGGACTAAGGATAATTATTCTGTTTGTCATTCGTCAGTAGTGTACACTCAAACATACTCATATATGCATCACTCAATGTCGATGTTCAATCGCGGTAAAGACATTAAAGTTACTGAATTAGAATATCATGATCCATATTATGAAACCTTTTTTTAGTTTTGCAGTATATGCATAAGTATGTAATCTAGTCGTTCAGAGGCTTGAAGACCTGGAATTGAATATCATCTTAAGTAGTAATTGTGAGCTGGTAAGGAGCTATAATTGAAGACAAAAAGTTGGTTTTAAACAAAAGTAAAAAGTATGCGCATTCCGTCCTGTTTGGGACTTGTCAGCTGGATGTACCTGCCTCCCAGTGAGTGATGTTGATCCCACTGGGATTCAGACTCGGGAGCGATCACTTTAAACTTCAGGGCGTTATCCACTACACCACCGAGCCACGGTAGCCACTTCTTGTGCCACGGGTAGAGTTTTAGTATAATTGTTTTTATATGATACCGTAGTTGGTTGAACCGAATTGATGGATCTCTATTGGCACATGGGTTCCTATGTGGATGCCTTGATATTGCCTGCCTTCTAATTATATTAATGATGGGCAGTGGCTAGCAATGGAATCCAGGATGCACATTTCGTCCTATTTGGGACTCGCCAGCTGGATGTACCGTCGCACAAGAAGTGGCTATCGTGGCCCTGGTGGTGTAGTGGATATTGCCCTGACATTTAAAGTGATCGCTCCCAAGTCCGAACCCCGATGGGAACAACATCACTCGCTGAGAGGCAGGTACATCCAGTTGATGAGTCCCATACAGGACGAACTGTTCATCCTGGATGCCACTGCTAGCCCCTATCTATCATTAATATTACAAGCAAAAGGTGTGAATTCAGATGCATGATGAAAACAACGACCTCGATTGATGAAAAAGTAACTAAATTCCATTAATCCTTATTGTTTCTTTGTAGTTAACATTGGCTGCGTGAATGATCTCATCTTCAGGAGAAAAACCAAAGCAAAATATTTTTCCTTCGTGGTCATAAACGTTTTTTTCTCTCCCACCGTTTGTCAGGCAAAAAAATAATAACTATATAAATGACAAAATGTCGACTGTAAATATTACTCATTTCTTCAGAAAGACTCCTTAGATCAAAAGATGAAAAAATAAACAAATCACTTACATGAAGACCGTTACTGATCTATTTGCTTGCATAGTTTATTGGTAAAGGAGAGTGAATGGTTGCTGATCAGAATGGATATAAGTAGTATATGTTGGGACGGTGGCAGAAATCATAGGGAATTACCAAGAATGGGTAAAGATTCTGTCCAGAGAAACGCAAGAAACAATGTGGGCGTATTAAGAGCAAATCAAGACAGAAGCAGAAGATGAAATGACGCATATTGTGCAAATGACTGTTTTAATGGAAGATGTACACTATTTGATAACCACTGAACAAGACGTCACTGATAAACATTCCATCGTCTCCGTCTTGTCGTTTCCTACAGTAGTATTAGTAACATTTTTAATATTAGTGGTAGTTATCGTAGTAATCTTGTATTAACACAATAGCCAACCCTCTGTCTAGCCATTATAATTGGCTGCTGATGGGAATGAAGAGATTGTTTGCCAATAAATTAATTTATCACTTGATATAACTTTCAACGTATACTAACAGCATCTAGACAGACGTTTACATGAGTCTTATTCGATGTTATAAACGTACATTTCAAATTTTTACATTATAGTTTCCTTTTTTTGTAAAGAATAGGTGATTGATTACTGGAGTGTATCCAATTTCATGCTGACCAGTCGTAAGTGCAGGCCGAATTTTGTGAATGTTTAGCTACCTTGAGGTTACAGGTACACGTTGCTAAAAAGTACCAACAAGCCTTGCCAATTACCTTTAACGATCTAGTATTTTTTTTAACAAAGGAGAGATTTCATAGATAAGAATCGTTTCACATATGGTAATCTCCATTTCTTTCCATGTATATTAGAAGTTTGTTTCTAGAGACAGTAAGAGGATGTAATTTCAATAGTTACGCCTACTAAATTATTTCCAGTATTCATACCAGAGGTAGATTACAAATAATTTTGAATATATAGTAATGATGGGCAGTGGCTAGCAGTGGAATCCAGGATGTGTATTTCGTCCTATCCGGGACTCTTCAGCTGGAACAACATTACTCACTGGGAGGCAGGTACATCTAGCTGATGAGTCCCAAATAGGACGAAATGTGCATCCTGGATTCCACTGCTAGCCACCATCCATCATTACTATACATAGTTAAAAGACAGGCAATATCAGGGCATCCACACACGATCCCAAATGTAAACAGAGACTGATCAATTCTGTCCAATCAACAACTGTGTAATACAAGCAATAACACTAAGTTTTGAATATAGGCTACATAATACTGATTGAGCAGTCTGAAATTGATATCAGAGTCACTGTTAAAACTACACTGGGTTTTCATTTTGTTTCATTGACATCCTATAGATATCAATGACTTTATGCTAAGTGCTTACTAATCAATGCCAGAGATTGCCTAGTAGTAAAATGACTAAAAGCTTAACGACTAAAGTAGAATGGTGCTTTGCTGACAAACGAAAGAAGCTGTGAACAAATGATTCCCCAGTTGAAACGCTTATAGCCTAAGTGTTTTAAATACTTATAATTTGTGTAATGTAATCGGTACAGGATTCATCCTGCAGTCAACATACCTGACGGTTAGCTTACCAAAGATAACTTATTAAGAAGGTATACTGTGAATTTTAATCTACAGGCTTAATTTATATTCTACTACGTCATCTATATTTAAAAGTGTTTTTGAAATGATACTTGTAGTTGGCAACTTACCCAGTTGGAACTTTTTTGTAGAATACATTCAAGTACTTTTATCAGTGTGATCCCAAAAGGCTTTCTTCCTGCAGTGAGTCTACTATAGGACATAGACAAGGTCAAATAAATTGATGTGAAATTTCTTCATGTTATATTATACTCAATAGAAGACTGACAACGTAAGTTTTAAGTGTTACATAGACCACACAACCTAATAATAAATACTGTGTAAACCATGTATGACCGTATATGGTGTTTGCTATGCTGATAATCATTTTCATGAGTTCACATTTGTATTTCAATTCAATCACCAAGGCGAGTTTTTGCATGACTACTATGTGAATTCGTGACGCATTATTATAGCTTTCTACGGCTATCATAGATAACCAAATGATAATCAATATGATGCCCCCCCCCTCTTTAATTCAATGAGATCCCGATTTGGATGAAAAGTCATGACTGGGCAGCAGCTGTGAATACGATCAAGCCGTAGTAATACATCATGAGTTCCAATGGTAGACAGAGAAAATTAATGGTGATCGAAGTAAAATAAAAATCTGTTCAGCAGTTGGATCTTGTAGCTCAGTTGACAGAGTATCGGGTCAGAAACTCAGTGGTCCCTGGTTCGAATCCCGTAGTGGTTAGAATTTTCATTTCACTTTCAATCATCATCCAGTACCAAAATGGGAGTTTAAGTTCAACATGCAAAGTAAAATAACTTTTTTAGTGAACTCACTTCATAAAATCCTTCCTGTTTTGCAGCTTTGGTTATTAGATTACTTCCTAACTTGCGATGGGGGGGCATTATCACTTCACAAAACGACAAATTATTCTTTTTCATTGATTATTCATGACTAATAAGTCTCGTTAGAGTTTCTGTAAGATATCAGGATGGAAATACTCCAGGCTAACTTGTTGATTGTTCCTTTTCTACTAACCTGTGAATTAAGTTGAGGAGAACATTACAATGAACTACAAGAAATGACAGTTATGTTGTTCGTCTAGTAAATTACAAAGAACATGTAACATTATGCTTCAGGTGGATATTTCTAGCTGCCATCGCAGAAATGCAAGGCTATAGGTGAAAGTGATTTAATCAGTTCATACAATCTTAACGATGAAATGGATCAGTTTAAAAACCACCTTAACAACTACTGAAATGACCAATAAGCTTCTCCTTTTTCTCTGTTTCACAAAAAGCTGCCTTTCTGTCGCTTAAATTCACTTATCTGTTAACAACAAATATTCTGAGATTTACCATAGACTCAGACTAGTTCGATAAACATTGGAAACACGAAAGTAATCGACAGCTGTCTCGTCCTAGTATAAGACTTCTCAGCAGTGCGCACCCCTAACCCTGCTAGGAATCAAACCCAGGGCACTTAGGTTCCGTGGTCAGTAGGTTACCATTGAGTCTCATGGTCGGAATCCAATCGTCCATACTTCTTACGTCTGTCACTTCGCGATATAGCGTGATCAATGCCGTCGTTGAGCAACTGTCCTTATGTTCGACTTCAGTGACGCCACTGGTCATGACTTCTCATTGGAGGTTCAAGGATAACCTCTTGAAGTTGGTTACCAATAAGTACTGGATGAATTCAGTTTTATGGTTGGTGGGGATGAAATTAATCATATCTTCTAAAATGAAATCAGTTCGACTGTTTTAAACTGTAATTATTTAGCAGAATTTGAATGAAGGTGAAGATTTTTAAGATACAGGCTAAGCTAGAAATCAAAAGAACTTTGAATGTGTTGAATTTACAGTACCTAACAGATTAGTTTAGTTCATTCTTATCAAAATTGATTATGTGCAGTCATATGGGTTCACCAGCATCCATGTTAATGTGTGGAGTTCAACTTAAAGTCAACACTATGGATATCAAGGGGTTATCCCTGAGGTCACAACAACCAACTCTTGAACAACAGGAATTAAATTTTATAAGGTGACATAATTTACTGTTAATGGAACAAGTTATTCGATCACTGATAAAGGATAGACTGTTTGTGTAGTACAAACCTGACGGTATCATAGATTGAATTTAAATGTTTATTTTGTGCTAGCTAATCGTAGGAACTAGGAATAGGCACCTTCTTCTCGCTATACTAGATGGCTTGGATTTATTTTTATCCAAATTTAGGTCAAAATGATCTGAAGAATGACATCTACAGATTAGCTTGATCCACTCCTAACTGATCATTTTGTTCAGCAGCGTATTTCATTAGTTCATGAAATATTTTTTATCAGAAATGATATTTTAATACGTTATTCATTGGCTGCGCTGCAGTAGCAATCCTATTGACATAATATTTTGGCAGTTGGAAAAGCACTCAGCTGTTACAAATATCAACATAAACCGTAAAACTTTTAAAAGAATAATAACGAATTGATAATCTGATACATCAATGGAGTTACTCATTTCCTTCCTTCAAAAATTGAACAATATCAGGATGCTAAAGCAAAACCCGCTTCAAAAATTCATATACGAACTGAGGTTGTGTAGGTGGATGATTAAATAGATAGTTACACTCTTCCGCTTGTCTACATATGTTCATTTCAACACAACACTATTATTATTATTTATTACTTGTTCCTTGAGTTCCTAGTGGAACATAGGGACTCAGTAGCACGTCTCCATTCCACTCTCTTCTCTGAAATCGTTTCAACCTGACTCCACGACTGTGCACAAGCTCTCATTTCCTCCTCGCATGATCTCCTTCATGTCACCCTCACCTCAAACGCCCAACTCGTCGCTTCTCATCGCGGTTCCACTCGACGACCTGGCCTGACGCGTGATGTCACCAGTCAGCCTTCTCAGTGTATGCCCAATCAATCTCCACTTCCTTCACCTGCATATTTGTTAATCGATAGGTTCTTGGTTAGTTCGTTGCCAGTCAGCCAGAGTTCCTTGTTGATTATTCTTTCTGGCCATCTGATCACATTTTCAGTATCAAGCTAGCGTAGGCAGTTGTTGATGAATGTATGTAGTTTGTTGGAAATCCCTTTCGTAACGCTCCAAGTCTGTGGATCATCACATAGCAGCACTGACTTGACGTTGTTGTTGAAAATCCGGATGTTGTTCATGCTTTATGCTGAGTGCAGTACATCTCCACACTGGTTTCAGGCTAATGAGTGCCTGTCTTGCTTTCCCGATTCTGACTTTGACATCCTCGTCTGTGCCGCCTGTAATTGAGACAGTGAAGGGAGCTACTTCCTTTAAGTTTCTCCCGTTGAAGGTGATTGGAGTTTGTTGGTGTTGTTGGTTGGGTATCTTCATCACCTCTGTCTTCTCTATATTCACTTGAGGTCTCGTCTTCGCTGCCTCTTCTACCAACTTACCAGTTTTCGTCTGTATATCTTCCAGTTTGTGCCACACTAGACACAAGTCATCGGCAAAATCTGTCTTCTAGGTTCTCTAGAAATATTACATCGTTTTTAATTTGTTTTTTAACTCCTAATGTTATAAATATATGCTGCTGTATGTTACTTCTTATCTTTTTCATGGAGATATAGAAAATGGATACTATAAAAATCGGCTTACAATTACAAGTTAAAATTGTTAGGATAACTGGAAACTTTGAAGATTCAACTTGTGCAACAGATAATATTTATCGTATTGCATTCGGTTTCAAACAAATACGTCAGAATGATGGGATGAATTCAGTTTATTTAGAAAGGAATCAAATCCTGGAGATTAAAATTAGATTATATTTTCTATGGTAAAAAAAATAACAGTTAGGTCTTATTCTCTATTCATTCTTTTTTTACCGTTTCTTTGCAGACTGATAGGTCAGACTTTCCAGAGAGATGGAAACTAACTTGTCTAATATGTTTACAGCCACGATGATTAACGAATAATGATGCATATTTGTGATCCTTCAAGATATGTTACCTCACAGAAAATTTAGACTTGAAACAGTTAAGCTAGTGGCATTTCTGTACAGTTCAACATTTTGTGCAATACTACTACTTTTAATCTGGTTATAGTTACCACCACCTACTCTTCAGTAAGATACAAGAGATTATAGAATAACACACTACAGTATCATATATCAGTGCAAGGGGTTTGAAGTCCGTCACAATCAAAGCTTTTTCTTAACTTCAACCATTTTTCTGAATTTAATGCAAAAATTATTATTATTTTTCCCTTCTGTTCCCTAGTGGAACATAGGGTTTCAGTAGCACGCCTCCATTCCACTCTCTTCTCTCCAGTCTTTTCAACCCCGCTCCACCACTGCCCATTTCTTCTTCGCATCATCTTCTCCATGTCACCCTCACCTCAGACGCTCAACTCATCGTTTCCCATTTGCATTCCACCCGAGGGCCTGGTCTGAGGCGTGATGAATCTCTGTAGTTTGTTGGAAATGCTTTTCCTGACGCACGAAGTTTCTAAATCATCACATAGCAGCACTGATTTGACTGGATTGGTGTTGAAAATCCGGATGTTGTTCACGACTTATGCTGAGTGCAGTAGATCTCCATACTGATTTCAGATTGATGAAAGCTTGTCCTGCTGTCTTTCCCATCCTTGTTTTGACATTCTTGTCTGTGCCTGTGCCACCGCCAGTAGTTGAAACGATGCTGCCTAGGTAGGCACGTAGGTAGATGATAGAGACTACTTCTTCTAGTTTTCTCCCGTTCATGGTGATTGGTGCCTCTTGTTGTTGGTGCTGATGTTAATTGGGTATCTTCATCACCTTTATCTTCTCTACATTCACTTGAAGTCCCATTTTCGCTGTCTGCCTCTCCTCTTCTGTCAACTTGTTAGTTTTCCCCTGTAGATCTTTGAGTTAATGCAAAAATCTTTGGGTAATATGTCAGTTGGATAGTTGATTGGCAGATAAATAGTAGAAATTTATAAGAAACTTGTTTAAAAAGTTTGCAGTTCGCCAATTAACTATGATATCTCATTTATATAAACAAAAATCAACTTTTTATTTCTTTTATAACAATATATGTTTTGTTAAACTATGTTTCATATATAAAGTAAAAAAGCAACACTAAGCAATGTAACAGCCAAGAACAATATGACTGAGCATGTTAATAGATAAACAAAAATATGAACTCACACGAAGTATAACTAGTTTTCTGTAAATCGTAATAAACTTACATTGAAGCATTAACTCATTAGCTTAAACACTAGTTGTTTTGTTTTAATTAAGCATATGATAAATGTTTAAAAAGAAAGTGTGAAAACCTTTATACTTAAACCAATTTGTACAACAAATCGAAAACTGTAATCCATAAAAAAATTGTTCCAGGTTGGTATTCATCATACACTGATGTCAGTTGTAAAATCATTGGATAGCTATTTCGTTCTAATATGGTACTCCTTGGCAATGCGCACCTGTCACCCAGCCACGGATCGATCTCAGGAACTTTAGGTCCCGTAGTCAGCATATTACCATTAAGTTACTAGATCGGAATTCAAAGGTACATTTCTAAATGTCAGAAATTTCTACTTCACTGTCTAAAAGTGATTATTTCACAAAGCTACGATATCTGTATGTATCTTGTCTGTTATGAAACGCCGATTGTTATCTTTTTCTAATTTCAAGATGATGCTGAGAAAGTTAATTAGGGACATACATTTCGAATACTTTTTTGTAATATATGTATTTGCACATTAAAGTCTATAAAATTAACAGGTATTGAGAAATTATGAAGTTCGTTAAATAAGTTGAAATATATGTCAGAGGAGTATTTTAAATGTCCTTGTCTGTAAGAAAAAACACTGGATTATCAAACCTATTATTATTATTATTATTATTTGTCCCTTGGGTTCCTAGTGGAACATAAGGCCTAAGTAGCACGTCTCCATTCTACACTGTCTTCTGTAATCTTTTGAACCTGGCTCCATGACCGTCCACAAGCTTCATTTCTTCCGCCATGTCACCCTCACTTCGTACGCCCAACTTGTCGTTTCCCATTTCGATTCCACTCGATGGTCTGGCATGGCGCATGATGTCCCCAAATGGTCTTCTCCATCTCCACTCTCTTTTGCATATTTGTTGAGCGATAGGTTCTTGCTTCGTTGGTTCGTTGCTAGCCAGAGTTCCTTGTTGCTTATTCTTTCTGGCCTAATCATCTCATCTTCAGTATAGAGCCAACATAGGCATCCGTTGATGAATGTCTGTAGTTTGTTGGAAATGCTTTCCGTGACAAGCCAAGTTTCTGAACCATCACATAGAAGCACTGATTTGACTGGATTGGTGTTGAAAATCCGAATGTTGTTCATGATTTATGCTGAGTGCAGTAGATCTCCACACTGGTTTCAGGTTAGTGAACACCTGTCTTACTGTCTTTCCTATCCTTGTTTTGACATTCACGTCTGTGCCTGTGCCACCGCCTGTAGTTGAAACGATGCTGCCTAGATAGGTGAAGGAGGCTGCTTCCTTTAAGTTTCCCCATTGATGGTGATTTGAGCTTGTTGTTGTTCGTATTGGTTGGGTATCATCAAACCTAATATACAAATCTTTTATAATCGTTTTCAGTTTTAAGATTCATAATTACCACTTAAACTTAAATATTTCAAGTTTTATTTTTTTCAGAAGAAAACAACATCAGATTCTGTTGCGATTTCTGAATTCCAAGAAATTAGACTTTTTAATTCTTCGTAGTTTTAATAGCAAAGCTAACATTACAATCTGAAGGCTTATCAAACAGACGCTGTGAAGTTTATCAGGTCAAATGTTTCACTTTTACGTCACTGAAGTGTTGGAGGATAGCAGTTTTGTTCATATTGGTGTTCCTCAAAAAACTGATATCAGTTGGGAAAACATTGGAAACGTAGGAGCACTAGATGGTTGTTTCATCCTAGTATGGAACTCGTCAGTAGCACGCACTAATGACCCTGCCAGAAGTTGGAAATATGAGCCACTGGATTCCAACCGAGTGGTGCAACGGCAGCGTTCTGGCCTTGGAACCTGAAGGTCATGGATTCCATGCCTGACAGGGTCATGGGTGTGCACCGTTGAGGAGTCCCTAAGTAGGGCAAAACAACTACTAAGTACTCCCAGGTTTCCAATGTTCCTCCAACTGATGTCAATCTATGGTGAATACTTACTTGAAAAATTACTAAATCCCCACAAACCCCCATATTACACAGCAAGGAAGAAAATGTATCTTTCTTACATACTGCATCAAGTGTAGGTCTAATAAAAATGACTCTGAAGTTTAAATATTTGAGACATCAGAAGGACTGATAAGCTTAAAGGCAAAAAAGGAAACTTCAGAAATAAGGTATCCAAGCATTACTAATAATCATATTCTTCTCAAAATTGTATGTAATCACAAAGTCGCTATTTCAATCTGAAATGAAAACCAAAGTTACAACAGGATGCCAAATGCTAAGTTATTGATATAATCACCGCTCCGTCAAACAAATTATTGAAAACAGCTACTAGGCGAGACTTATTTCACACTGCACTGAATCCAGTAGACCTAGTGACGGAAATATAAAACAAGCACCTGACTTCCAATAGAACTTCAGAAGACGATTTTACTTATTAAACTGAGTTACACACATTACAGTGATTTTTATACTAAATATAAAGGGTTATAGAAGGTGAATATTTTACATCTTTCACCTACCATAGCGAAGTCTTGGAACAATTGTTAATTCAAAATAGAGTTGAAAATCGACCCCAGCAAGCAATCCTAAATTTGAATGACTGATCTGTCAAAGGTTCAGTTCATGAAGAAAACTGATATCAAATACCTGAGTTTTTAACATCTCACTAAACTTTGTAATAGCGGAATATTGATAGTTTTGCATATTTAGTGTAAGCTTATTTCTTATTTTAAATTGTACTTTATGAGTTAGATCATTAGAACAGTAGAAGTGTTGGATAATCAAATTATTCAAATATAATATCATAACGCAGTCCTAGGAAATCACCCTGACTAAGCCTTTTCTTCACCATTTCATAATGATGAGTTAGAGCATTAATGTTATGGTATGGTGAAAGACAGTTAATATCCTTCAAAAGAAGTTTTAAATCCCCTATATCTTTCACAACATACGAAAAGTGGACTAGGTGAACAAGCAAAACTAGTAGACAATACCGTAATAGGAAAGCCTGGAAATATCCAAAGGCTTTGTAAATTTACTTAAACCTCTATATTTTGTACATATTTTGGCTATGGAATATATAATTTCTTTGCCTTACCACCTTTTCTATTCTCCTGGGGATCAGGTTATCATCTGAAATAGATACATGTTCATTTAGATTCAACAAATGATAAGACTTTCCACTACAATATGGTTGATTCCAGGGGAATTTTATTTCTAACAGAATGAATTCTAGTGACTAGAATTTTCAATCATCATAAAAACTGAAAATAAAAGTCCAGTGTAGTACAAAGTTAACTGCATCTACGTAAGTAAGTATTCTTCAATATCCATAATAAACAATGTAAAGAGATTCGGAGAAAAATGAACCTTTTTGTACCAACAGAAACCATTAGTATAATTACTTCACTAAGATTGAATGGGTTGTAATAGTAATACCTGAAAAATTAAATCATTCATGAGGTCACCTGTTTGATTAACGACAGGAAGAGATAAAAATTCTGAGGAAAGAATATATACAGCAGTGTCAAGTAATAACAATAGGAATGTCGTGTATTCAAATCCGGGTGAGAAATCAGCAGAAGTGAAACGAATACGTGTAAGATTATTTCAGCCAACATACCTGTATTTCACTTCATAATAAATGATAGATAGTGGGATGATACCAGAAATATATATTCAAAAAACTAACGTTATGAAACCTCAGCTTGTCTTGAAAGTCTAGGCGATCATCATAAACTATAGCGATGATTGAAGACTCAAGATGATATGATTCAGAATGGATAGAAAAGAAACTCATATATCCATCACAAACATCACATTCAACGTCACACCAAATCTCAGCAATCACCTCACATCATCTTACTAACATACAACAACTCTCTAAACACACCAATAACACCATCTCAGTACAACTTCATCTCATCATATTGTTTCCCATCAACATGTCATCATATCAGTTGCAGTGATACACACTTCTATACAGTACACTAATGCTTGATACCATCCTGATAACAACTACCTCATTCATATGTCCGGAGAATTTATCATATTCAACAATTCCACTTGCACATAATTCTCCCTTCAAAATCAACTTGATTAAATCATGTGAACCTAGATGACATGTAATAATCATGACCTCTGTCTACCCACAGTATGATACTATGTGAGATTACAACTACATATGAATTATATTCCCAATCTCAACCAGTTATGAAGTTGATCTGAGTATGATGAGTTGACTGTATTTAGATGGTGTACTTAGTGATAGGTGTGATATTGTGGGAGGATTCATCAATGAAGTTGTTTACGTTGTTGAGTATAATGATTTTGGAATTGATATTGTTGTGGTGGTTTATTTGAAAGTGAAGTTAAGTGAAAGATTTCATACATCTTTATTAGAGAAAATGTTCTACAACTCATTGATTCTTATCATCATCATCTCGAATGGGACATCAGTTCCGTCGAGGTTGCAGATACGCCTTGCTGATGAGTGCGAAAAGGGATGAAACCTAGTTCCAGGGCTTTCTGTAGATTACCTCAAACCAACGGACATCTACTAACGTGCATCACGATGCTAAGCTTCCTAAATTGGTTGCCACACTGCAAATATGATCGATAAGAATCGATCTGCACTCAGGACTTGACAACATGAAATTGGTTGCACTCCCGTGACCAATCAACACGAGTATATGCCTGAATTTTTTTCAACCTGTTGATTAGTAGATTTTATTCTTGACACACTTTCACCCTCACTATTAGTTGAAGCAATTTCAGTAAAATCATTCTTATGGCTTTTCTATTTTTCTCCCTTGTTTAAAATGATTACCTTAAACTTAGTTGATTTTCAATATCTCCTAACATCTTTCTTATATTAGATTTGTTCATTTGATATACACCAGACAGTGAGTCAGTATTATCTACCTCATGACGTCTTGAGCATAAATTACCATTGCTCATAATCATATCAATGTAATCACACTACTTTCAACATTTGAAACACGTTAAAGTAGCGCTAATAGTTAATTATTATCCTACGTAGTTTATTAAGAAATTCTTACGGATAAAAAAAATAAGTCACACAAGTTCGACTAATAACAATAACACAAGAAAAAAAGGAGTTCATAGCCTCAACTGTATTGTCCTATAAAGAGGGTACCTCAGAAACTTTACGTAGAATCCTCAACAGAGCTGGAAATAGGATGGCATTTAAACGTACAAACTCACTCATAGATAAACTTTGTCTTGGCTTGATGAACCGATAGAACCAATTAGACAAAATAATATAATCTATGAAATAGCATATAGTGACTGTGAGGACAAGTATGTAGGTAACACTGGTCGGTCGGGGTCAGTTAGAATAGCTGAACAGGAATTTAGCTAAACTTAGAATTTATTTTCAAGCTGTACAATCGCATATATATGGTATTTGGAAAAAATTATATCCTGTGAGGAAAACTAAACACTATATGGTGATGACAATAATAATAGAGCGGGTGATGACATAGACATTTATGATTATAATAACAATTGAAGTGCGAATGATAACAAATAGATTATGTAATATATGAAATGGTACATAGAGAGTATATAACTCAGAAGGGGGTGAAAAAATTGTCCTAATGAATCGTCAGGAGTATACTGATAAACTTTCCGTAATCCTCTCTGATCCCACTAAGTTTACTAAACCCGAAGGTGAGCCCAATAAGACACATATAATTGAAACACAACTCACAAATGTCTTAAAAAGCATGAGGGATAAATCAATAATTGATCCTGATTTATATGAACGTATCCGACCGGTTGGCTCTATAATCCCACGTCTATATGGACTACCGAAGATACATAAAGCGGGATTACCTCTTCGTCCGATCCTCGATATGGCTGGTTCTCCCTATCACCGAACTGCTCAATGGTTAGCTGAAATTCTGGAACCTGTTAGAAGGCAAGTATCGAGTTTTTCTATCCGTGATACATTTCAGTTTGTTGAGGGTATTAAGGATTTTAATGCTCTAAACAAGATGATGTTTTCATTAGACGTCACTTCATTGTTCACGAGTGTGCCACTCACCGAAACTGTCTGTTATGTATGTGACTATATTGATGCACATAATTTAGACGTAGGACTACCAACGAGCTGCTTGAAAGAGCTTTTGTTGAGGTGCACATTTAATGTCCAATTCAGTTTCAATAATGAAATCTATAGACAGAAAGATGGAATTGCGATGGGGTCACCATTGGGACCACTGCTAGCAGATTTCTTCATGTCGAAACTAGAAAATTCACAACTTCGTCAAACTATTGATAGCTTTGACTTTTATAGAAGATATATGGACGACACGTTTGTTATTTGCGACAAAAATGTAGACCTCGACGACGTGCTTCGTTCATTCAATGAATGTCATCAAGCCCTCAAGTTTACTATAGAGAAGGAATCAGAATCAACTATTCCTTTTCTTGATGTGCTTCTCACCCGACGTCAGAATGGATACCTTAAAAGATCCATCTACAGAAAACCAACGTGGAACGGACAACTAACTAATTTTTATAGTTGGGTGCCCATCAACAGAAAAAGAAATCTTATTCACTCTCTTTGCTATCGAATAAGAAGTATCTGTAGTGACGATTGTATCGAGGAAGAGCTATCTTTTTAAAAAGCATACTTGTCGAAAACGGTTACCCTAGCCGTTTTATTGATAAAAATATGCGGGAAAGAAACACTAAACCAGTCATCCACTCGGTCTCAAAGAAAAGATTGTTTATGAGCCTAGAGTTTAAAGGAGACCTAGCATCGGATGTACTGAAGAATCGTCTTACCAGATCAATCAATAGGACTTTCTTCGCAGCAAGACTTCAGTTGACTTTTACCAGCCGAACCTATTCTCCACCTGCGTTAAAGACAAGCTTCCTCGTTTGGCCGCCTCTATGTGCATCTACCAGTTCACCTGCTCTGTGGAGCAAGGTACATCGGCCGTAGCCAGAGAATGCTTTCTACACGTATACGAGAACATGTTCCTGCTTGGTTTTATAAAGGTGAAAGAAAGTCTGTTAGAAGTTCGATTCTAGAACATTTGATTGACTTCCATCACACAACAAATCCAGACGATGACTTTGAAATTATTTATCGAATTCGCCCAAACCTCCCACGTTCTCTTCGTTTTCAACTCCTTAAAACAGCGGAGGCTTTAGCTATTCATGAACTAAGACCTGATCTGTGTGTACAAAAGAAGTATGTGCAGTCACTGTCTTTATCATGGCCATAACATTTTCCCACCCCATTAGCTCCCCCTCCCACTTTGTTAATTTAACCTTTGTATCCTTCCTTTATCACTATTATTGTTATTATAATCGCCTTCACTTCAACTAGTTTCCGGTGTTGTTTCACTTAATTGTCTTAATCCTTTTAGAAAACATTGACTTCATCTTGTCCAATTTGTCTAATGCCATTACATAATACTTAATTGATTTACCATTTTCAACAATTTTTTCACCCCCTTCTGAGTTATATACTCTCTATGTACCATTCCATATATTACATAATCTATTTGTTATCATTCGCACTTCAATTGTTATTATAATCATAAATGCCTATGTCATCACCCGCTCTATTATTATTGTCATCACCATATAGTGTTTAGTTTTCCTCACAGGATATAATTTTTTCCAAATACCATATATATACGATTGTACAGCTTGAAAATAAATTCGTTGAAAAGAGTCTCTTCGCTGAATATCTTGTTCTTGATGTTACAATGGGAATTATTAAATTATTAAATATAGAATGACAGAGGTGAATAAGATCAATAATTTAGGAAAAAACTCGGCTATTGCAATGCATGCATCCACACACAACCAAACAATAGGGTGAGTTAAAGTCACTGTACTTAAGTTCAATATAATTAGGTGGAGAGGGAGATTGATTGCCGAATTTTTGTTCATCGAATCAACAACCAGCTAACACATGTAATAGAAATGACGCAACACCTATACCGGACGGATATGGGAAATTTTGCTACCAATAAAAACAATTCATATAAACTGAAGTAACTATAAAAGCCAAATGTTGAAAGTAGTGTGATTACATTGAAATGATTATGAGCAGTGATAATTTATGCTCGAAACGTTATCAAGTAAATAATACTAGATCATACTGTGTGTTATCAATCAAATAAACAAATCTAATATGAAATTAATTTCTACCACAGTACCCAAGTTTTACACCTATATTAATCTTTCTTTTTAGCTTATCATCATAATTTATCAAACTCCAACTGATGTCAGTCTTCGATGAATAACAACTTGAAATATTTCCAAATCTCCACAACCCCCTCAAAATTTAATTGAACTAGTGCTCGTTGGTGACTAGCTTCGAGAAGTATTCCCGAAGTTCCAATGACAAGTCGTGACCGGTGGAGTCAAGCCTGATGGCCGTGAGGACAAATACTCAGCGATGACATTGGGTGGCGGTTTGCGCTATATCGTGAGCTAAGAGAAGTTGGAAATATGGAGCATTGGATTGTGACCCAGTGGCTAGCTCAATGGTAACGCGCTGGTTGCGGAACCTGAAGGTCTCGGGTTCGATCGCTGGGGGGCGGGGTCGTGAGTGCGCACTGCTGAGGAGTCCCATACTAGTCTGACGAAACAGCTGTCCAGTGCTCCCAGGTTTCCTTTGTTCCTCCAACTGATGTCAGTCTTCGATGAATAACAACTTGAAAACTCATAATGACCAATGATGATGTATATATCAAGTTAATATATTAAGTAATCTATCAAAATTGGAGTAAAATCTAAATTCATCTTTGAAAAATCAATCAATGAGCAAAGTACTAGTATAATTTTGATATATTCTATATAGTCAGTAAATGTATCATAACACTGATTATTCAGACTTTCATTTTTAGTTGATATCTCATATTATATCTTTTGTAAATGTACTTTAAATTAGACCTATGATGAGTTAATACTTGTACAGAAGATATTTTTTAACTAAAGTTAAGAAAATTCTTGTTTAATGAAACTTGCATAGTGGTAAACATCTCCAAATATACCTTCAGATATATGTATATATGTATACATGTAGATGACATCTTTACTCGGAAAATAAAATCAACTAAATAAAATTTTGGCATTTATTTGTATTTGGCACTGTTGAATAGTGTTTTGACTGGACATATGAAAATTTCATAGATATCTAGTTTTGTTATCTAAATGTAAATGTTCAACATGTTCAATATTGTATTATATCAGAGATGTGATTGTTTAAATGAACTACTTTGAGTTCTGTATATCACAAGACAGAAGGCTATTAAAATGATAAATGTTCATATCTTGAACAGTGATTTTTTGCAGTTTAAAAACATGACTGATTTCGTAAACACTTTTTTATAGACAATAAGATGATATAAATGTTTATTCAGAGATTGTTGAAACTGCTATATATCAGTCAGCCACAACCATTTATTCCCTCAAACTTATTATTAGCATCACATGTGTATAATTGTCTAAAGATTAAAAAAAAAGTAAACTGTCAGCTAAAAATGTTTATATAAGGAGAATCTATTTCATGTACTCTCTGAGGACCTTGAAACGTCAAAGACTTACATTTTCTCTGGTAAAGATGTATGAAATCTTTCACTTAACTTCACTTTCAAATAAACCACCACAACAATATCAATTCCAAAATCATTATACTCAACAACGTAAACAACTTCATTCATGAATCCTCCCACAATATCACAACTATCACTAAGTACACCATCTAAATACAGTCAACTCATCATACTCAGATCAACTTCATAACTGGTTGGCATTGGGAATATAATTCATATGTAGTTGTAATCTCACATAGTATCATACTGTGGGTAGAGAGAAGTCATGATTATTACATGTCATCTAGGTTCACATGATTTAATCAAGTTGATTTTGAAGGGAGAATTATGTGCAAGTGGAATTGTTGAATATGATAAGTTCTTCGCACATATGAATGAGGTAGTTGTTATCAGGATGGTATCAAGCATTAGTGTACTGTATAGAAGTGTGTATCACTGCAACTGATATGATGACATGTTGATGGGAAACAATATGATGAGATGAAGTTGTACTGAGATGGTGTTATTGGTGTGTTTAGAGAGTTGTTGTATGTTAGTAAGATGATGTGAGGTGATTGCTGAGATTTGGTATGACGTTGAATGTGATTTTTGTGATGGATATATGAGTTTCTTTTCTATTCATTCTGAATCATATCATCTTGAGTCTTCAATCATCGCTATAGTGTATCACGATCATCAAGACCTCGAATATTACATGTCGTTATGTGGCTGAGACTAACAGTCATAACCTTCATAGACTGGTGCTATCCTCTGCTTGTGTCATCGTCAATGTTTTTTATATTGTACCCTACTTCAGATAATATAGTATTTAGGAGCATACAGCAGTCTGACTTTGGTCGCATGTTTTGCTGGTCACAAAGTTTAATTAGTGATGTCAGCCAAACAAACTAAATTAGTTCACTCAGTTAAGAGTCTAAGAAAAGCCTGAAGTTATGTAGACAGACAGTAATATGAAGGCAGGGAAAAATGCTACTCCGTACTTTAGATCATTGATAAGCATTTCGACGTCTTGACGACGTCATGCTTCAAGAAGTTTGTACAATTTTACAGGTGAATGAGGCGTAAAATGCAATCCACCACTTCACGTCCTTTTGTCTGATGAGGTTTTGCCATGGACATAGCAAAAAAACTACATTCATCCTTTTTAAAGTAAAACTAGGAATGCGACACACAAACGACCAGATTATGATAAACTTAATTACAAGGGAAAAGTTGATTATCCTTTGTGCACAGTGTCCAACGTAGACAACTTAGTTAATAGCCTAGTTTACTAGTTCACTAATTTAGTAGATGGTCCTAAGCCCGGATAAAGAGGGAAGGCTGGCCATAGACATAGCAGCCCTACTCCGTAAAACCAGTCAAAGAGCTAAAAAAACTTCCAAGCACAGAGAAAGTATAAAAAGTAAAAATATACCTATTCCTCTCTGGAATCGGAGAGATGAAGTGACACCGGCTAAAGAAAGCCTCCAGGGAGCCAGTCGGCCGATATGTCTTCTCTTCCTCGATGAAAGCAAAAGTAAGCATAGGGACATGGAATCTCCGCACTATGTTTGAAGCTAACTGATCAAAGTTTGATTGGTTTATATTTCATACAAACTTCAGGTTGGTTCGATTCGAATCGAAGCGGCTATATGAAACACATGAAATAAATAAGTAGTCGTATCATACACACTGGGTCAAAGGTTAGAGTGGCGATGGAAGTATAGTTTTTTCTTCTTAGAAAAAGACTGATTGAGCCAGTGAAGAAATATATTCCTTTTCAATTAGGTCTTCATCTTGGGCTCTACACTAATATATAGGGGGTTTACAATTTAATCAAATTACCAATCACGTGGTGATGTTTCGGAAATACTGGTGTAAATAATTAACAAAGTTACTAAAATTGGAAATATGAATATCGATAGAAACAAGAAGAGGAAGACGTGTACAAAGTAAACCTAGAAGTTACATCATGTTGACGGCCATGGCAATGAAAATAGTAGGACAAACTTCTTTTGGATACAAAGGCTAAGTTTGTTAAGGTGGATTGCAATTGCCTCTGCTATGTGGAGTGACCGAGTGCGCAATCCATGAGGTAAATTGATTGGAATCTGATGGATGATTTCGAAGGCTTTTCCAGTAACCACTTGATGTCCTGTATCAACTAAGTGTGCAAGTATGGAGCTCTTTATAGTTCTAATTTGTCCCTTGTTTAACCATGATAGGTGATGCTCAGAAATTCGACGATGGAACTGCCTCATTGTACGCCCAATGTAACTAGCTCCACAGGAGTAGTTGAATTGATAAATGCACATAGAAGTGGCAGAATCAGGCAGTTTGTCTTTATTTCTCTCCAGCTCGTACTTGCTCATTTCAACGTATGTCCTTAGTGGACACCTCTTTACTTACTTGCCTAATCCTTAAAACTGTTGTTTCACAAAACACTGGTTATTCCAGTGTTTGATTCGAACAAATTGACTATTCTGAGGTGATGTATCCCCACTCCTTTATGAAGGGCTTTCACTAGTAAACTATTCACATTATTATGATAATCGCGTTCTAAGCCAATGAGATTATTCAACTGAACTGTTCATTTTCAAAGATGCAATTTAATTTACTACAATCTCTTTTCTCTTCATACACAAGTTTCACTGTTGATCAGTTATTTGTTATTCACTTCAGGCACTTATGATGTAATAATATAGTACCGTAATTTCGATCCCACTTGCAATTTGTTGTACCTTTTGTCGAACAAAATAGTTATTTCCATGAGTTTTGTCGTTGAATTATTCATGAAAAAGAATATACTCACTAAATCCTGCTTTTTGTGAAAGTTTGCACTATATTTCCCACTTTGTTGCGCCTCCATACATGAATACACACGTTATTGTCTTGCAGTTACACTGACTAAATCCCTTTGTAAAAAATGAGTCATTAACTCAAATTTACCAACCTTTGGGCTCAGTATATTGTATCATATAATTTACTCTCCTGTTTTAAACTACTCATTAGTAGATAACTTCTATTTTGAAAATATTACTGATACTATAAAAAAGAGTAATGCACAAGGTTTTCAACAATTCTCTAACTCATATCAGTCGCTGATGAAAACCTCTCTGGAACCAATCAGTCTTCATAAACCTCAAAATTGAATTTCACCCTACACTCATACTCATTGTGGAGGTAGTTTGAAGACTGTTTGAAAAATATTAAGGTTTTGATTATGGTATAGAAACGTTTCGTACTAGTTCAAACACCGAGGTACAAAAATTATACAACCTATTAGTCAGTGAATAAGTGTCTACTAAAAACTAAAGATCATTGAAGTTTCCGATTTCCTCTGTCTCCAACAACATGCTGTATGATTACAGAAATAAGCCTGAAGTTATATGGTGGAATATTTACAATAATTGATGACTTATGATTGCAAGTACATACAAGATGTAGATTTCTATGCTCAGTGCATGTATTTACAAAAATTTACTACATTTATCTTCTCATATTTATTATCAGTTATGTGGTGTGGAGAAAGATAAGTTGGCTGTCATGATGTCTAAAATCTTAGAGTTTAATCTTCATTTAGTGTTCAACTGTTGTATGACAATAACGAACCTGAAAAAAATCAAGCAACCTCATTGGTGAATAGCTTCGAGAGGTGATTCCCAAGGTTCAAATGAGATGTTGTGACTAGTGGTGCTAACCAAATCAAATATGAGGACAGTTATTCAACGACGGTATCGGATGGAGGTCATGCTGTATTGCTATCTTACAGAACTAGGAAATGTGGACGATTGGATTCCCACCCAGTAGATAAATAGTACCATGCTAGCCACGGAACCTGAAGGTCCTAAGTTCGATCGCTGACAGGGTTATGGGTGCGCGCTGTTGAGCGGCTTCATATAACAGCTGTCCAGTGCTTCCAGGTTTCCAATGTTTTTCCCACTGATATCAGTCAATGATGATTACCAACCTGAAATTTCAAAGATATTTTGAAAGAAGATTGACTAAACGAAGAAGTATATTCCTTTTCAATTAGGTCCTCATCTTGATCTGTCTACTAATAAATGGGTCTACAATTCACTCAAAAAGCCAATCAAGATGTAGAGGGTTGGTGAACAGTAATTATAGATTTTAAATAAGTCATAAAAATAGTAAGTTTGGGAAATTAACATATAAATAATCAGTAGGGTAATTAAAATTGGTAATATGAAGTAGGTTATTCTTAGGTAAGTTATATAGTAACTAGTAGAATAAATGGAGTGATTTCTGACGAGTGTTCAGTCATAAACAATAAATAATTAGGCAATAATAAGAAAGAAGAAATGGAATATTGATGGAAACAAGAGGGGGAAGAGGTGTAAAAAGTAACATTAGGAGTTACATTATGTTGACGGTCACTGTAATGAAAGTCGTCGAACCAACATTTTTGAATACAAAGGTTAACTATCAATCGCATTCACATGGTAAGTTACAAACTTCGTTGGATAGCCATTCCTACTAAACAGATTGCTAACGGTGGCGCACTCTTCTTTTATAGCATCATCTGAGTAAATAGCTGTAACATGGTATGCTAGGCATTTCAGCAGGTTCCTTTTGTGTTGGAGGGGTTTGGCACTATGGAAGTGAGTGTTTTGACCTGTCAATGTTGACTTTCTACTTACGCTTCGTTTCAGAGTTCTATCTAACCTTCTACTAGCAGAACATCAAGTAATATAATATTGTCATTTTGCTCCTCTTCTACTGTAAAGTTGATTGCCAGATGAACACTATTGAACTTATTCAGAACAGAATTCTTATCAAACTCACTTTTGAGAACTATGGAGGTATCATCCATGTAACGACAATATAGTTCTAACCGGCTAATATTTTCGTTCAGCGGACCATTCTCTAGTTTCGCCTAAAAAAGGTATGCTAGGAGTGGGCCACCGGGTGAGCTCTAGCCACACCGTCAGACTGTCTGTAGAGTTCATTGTTGAAAAAGAATTGTGCATTCACCGTACATCTCAGAAGTAGTTGTTTCAATGTGGAGACTAGAATACTTATTTTCATGCTGTGCTAAATAAGTTCGTTGAAAATGAAGTCTACTGTCTCCATTAGAGTGACAATAGTAAAAAGAGATGAAACATCACACGATATCATTAAATTATCATATACCTTCAGATCCTCACTCTTTCCAAAAAATTCAAAGGTATCTTTGAGAGTGTACTATACAACTTTGTGGAGAGGCTTCGAGAGTTTCACTAACCACTTTGCGGTTGTGTGATACGAAGAGTTTGACATGTCGAGAACTGATCAGAGAGGCAATCCGTTTTTATGCAGTTTTGGCAGACCATAAAGTCTAGACATTACGGTTCCAGTAGGTTTTGGTATTTCAGAGATGTTTTCTGTTGTTTTATCTTTTTCACGGATTTAGTTAGATGCCTCTATGTTTTCTCTGTTGCATCACCATAAGCGACTAAGTTCTGAAATCCGCTCTATACACTAATTAAGGCACTCAACTTGTCTATGTAGTCTAATTCAATGTACTGACATTTCAGAGATACCAAGGTTTCGTCAGTTCAGCTTCGATATCACTTCAGGTTCTAAAACATTAATTTATTTAACAGTACTCAATAGCATTTTGACCGATCGATCTGGAGACCTTATAACCACTTTTTCGTATGAAGTCTTTGGTACCGATTAATGCTACTTATCCAGATTTATATGGGTGTGTATTACTGGTAGTTGTGGAGACAGTCTGTGCTGAAGAGTCCCAAACAGAACAAGATGCGCATCCCGGATTCCACTGCTAGCCACCATCCATCATTACTATAGGTAATTAAAAATACACGCAATATCGAAGCATCCGCACAGGAGCCCATATGCCAATAAAGACCGATCAGTTCAGTCCAGTCAGCGACGGTATAATACAACCAATTATACTAAAACATTATCATAGTCTAAGGAAGATGAATATAACCCTTCGCCTGCATTAATTCTCAAACTCACTCACACAACAGTCACCACCAACATATATTCTTCAGTGTATGGTCATCAGACGATTCAAAGACTTAAATGACTGAGCAGGGAGGAGTTTCTTCAGAAACTTCTTACTCAGATACCGCTTTATCAACTTATAAAGAGCAAAACCAAACGCTGAGGCGGAATAATACGGATCCATTTTATTGTTTCGAGGGTATTCGTTACCTTGATGTCCTCTGTCCACGAATTGCTTAACAGCTACAGTGTTTATGATACTTTCTTCTCCCAATCTTAAACTCTTCGGGATATTCAAACTAACGAAAGTAAGCCGCTTTTTCTGTTATCCCGATGCGACTACTCCTGAAGATGACTGTGAATTAATTCACATATCCCTGAGGCACCATATAAGAAAAACCTGCCAATTTTTGGTGATTTATTGTTATTATTTGTCCCTTGGGTTCCTAGTGCAACATAGGGCTTCACTAACACATCTCCATTCCACTCTGCTCTCTGCAATCTTTTGAACCTGGCTCCACTACTGCCCACCAGCTTCATTTCTTCCTCAAACCATCTCCTCCATGTCACCCCCGCCTCGATGCTTAACTCATTGTTTCCCATCTGGTTTCCACTCGACGGCCTGGAATGTGACGTCCCCGAATGGTCTTCACAGTTCATGCCCAATCCATCTCCATTTGCTTCTGCATATCTGTTGGATGATAGGTTCTTGCTTCGTTGGTTGGTTCGTTGCCAGGTCAGAGTTCCTTGTTGCTTATTATTTCTGGCCTTCTCATCTGATCTTCAGTATCAAGCCAACGTAGGCGTCAGCTGTTGATGAATGTCTGTAGTTTGTTGTACTCAGTTCGTCCTTTCGTTGTGCATTCTTGCACTGGTTCATCTTCATCTTGTACTTCTGCTTGATCACCACCATCTTCTCTGGTTGGTTAGTTGCCAGCAAGCCAGAATTCGTTGCTGCTTATTTTTTTTTTGACCATCTAATCTTCAGTAACGAGCGTAGGTGGTTGTTGATGAATATCTGTAGTTTGTTGGAAATCCCTGTGAACCATCACATAGGAGCACTGGCTTGACGTTGGTGTTGAAAATCTGGATGTTGTTCACGGTTTATGCTGAGTGCAGTAGATCTCTACATTAAATATTTCAGATTAAATAAAGCCTGTCTTGCTGTCTTTCCAATCCTGGCTTCGACGTCCTCGTCTATGCCACCTGTAGTCGAAACGATGCTGGTGAAAGAGGCTGCTTGCTTTAAGTTTCTCCTGTTGATGGTGATAGTGATTTGAGCTTGTTGTTGGTGGTGGTGGCGTTGGGTGGGTATCTTCATCACTTCTGTCTTCTCTACATTCACTTGAAGTCCCGTCTTCGCTGCTGTGCCTCTTCTGTCAACTTGTTGGATTTTGCCTGTAGATCTTCAAGTTTGTGCGACATCAGACATAGTCAAAAAAAGTTCGAAGGTTAGATGAAAACATTTCATTGTTTTATAAACTTGGACATTTTAACCATATGAGTGTGTTTATAGCTACTGATCGGATGCCTGTATTATGTAGCATATCGACAATCTAAATCTATACTCAGAATGTTATTTCCACTTAAATGTCATACTTACGTAAAAGTTTATGATATGCTCACACTTAAGAAACATGTGAAAACTGAGTTTGGTACTGATGTAGTGATTGTTGAACAGGACGATTTATTACGTTGGGAAATCTATTTATCACTGGATGAACTAGATGTTTGCAAATATTTGCTGCTCAATTGGTATCAACTAGAAGGTTACTGGAAGGAAACTTAAACATGAAAAGTGTTTCGTCAAGCAGAAGTACTAACAAATTCATATAGAATTCCTTAAAATGTTAACCAATTTGAATTACTAACTAGTTTATGAATCGTAAGCTGTATTGTAAAAATTAATAGTATTGAGTATGATGAAAACTTGTTTGTAACCATGAAGCTTAAGGGTTCCTTTTTTTAACTTAAGATTCCCTATTAGGATCTATTTTAGTGTTTCGAAGCTCGCTGAGATAGAATACTATCTTTATTTGTTCAGGTAAATGATTTTCCTTGGTGACTAATTCATTTAGAGATGATTTCAATCATGAGCTGAAATCAACAGAAGAAATATTACACAGTACTCTGAGATTTACACCAATTCTTAAGCTCATCTCAGTCCACAATAAGAAATATTCCCAGGTTATTCTCATATATTTTAAAAAGTATTTTACAGGGGAGTAAAAACCTCAAATGAAGCATCATTGAAATCAGTGATTCCATTATCTAATAACAGGTAGACAAGATTTAACTGATAAACGGAATATTTTATACAGGTTAGTCAATAACTAACAACCTAATATCTGTTCACTGTCTGGATGGTTGCAAGGAAATATGACTATTTTAAGTCTTCTCCTATCCTTGTCTTCTTAACAGCCTTATTAATAATACCTGTGAATAAATCATGTGTGTTTACCGTATAACATACTAATATATAAGTATGAATTTGGGCACTGTGGTAGAATTTAATTCCACATTGGATTTATTTATTTGATTTATAACACACTATGTGACATAGTATTCTTAACTTGATGAGGCATCGAGCATAAATTATCATTGCTCATAATCATATCAGTGGAATCATACAACTCTTAACATCTGGTTCTTATAGCTATGTCACCTCATATGATTTACTTTCATTTATTAGTAGCACGATTTTCTACATCTCCGGTATAGGTGTTGCATCATTCCTATTACATGTGTTCACTGGTTGTTGATTCTATGAACAAAGATTCAGTGACCAATCTCTCCCTCTCCACATAATTATCATTGCACTCAAGTACAGTGGTTTCATCCCACCTACCCTATTGCTTCGTTATGGCTTAGTGCATGCATTGCAACAGCTGAATGTTTTCTAGATTATTGATCTTATTCTCACCTGTCATTCTATGTTTAGCTAAATCCCTATGTATTCCACCTTACAGTCATTACATGGAGTATGATAGATTAGATTAATTTGATTCATTGGTTCTATCGGATCATCAAGCTAACCGACAAAGCTTATCTCTGAGTGAGTTTGTAGGTAGGTTTGAAAGGCCACCATAACTAAATCCAGCTTTGTTTAGGATCCTACGTGAATTTTCTGATGTACCTTCCTTATATGGTAGCAATGTGGGGGCTGTGAAATCCTTTCTACTTGTGTTGTCGTTATTATTCGTGCTCGTGTCACTGTTATTTTTTTCATTTCTTATGTGTTCATACGAATTTCTTAATAAATTGTAAGGGATAGTTAATAATTACTAGTGTTTCATTTACGTATTTCAATTCCTTGTGTAGGTCCTTGCACTAACTAGTCAGTTTTCTAGTTCTATCACTTAGACATTTGACTAAGCCCGCCTTAACAACTGACATTGGATGGGATAACTTGAAGTCTAGATAACTGTTGAAATGTGTCGGTATTCTGTAGACCACGGTATCCATATCACCGTTTGTCCTACATTTTCTCCTGTAGTCCAACATAGGTAATTCTCCTTGTTCATTTTCTACCTCATAAGTGAATTGGAATGCGCCTACTACTGAGTTTATATATGTTCCGATTTCAATACAATAAATATATCATCCATACAGTACCACCATATCTTAGATGCAGGATTAAACGTTTGTAAAGCCACGTTTTCCCAACAATCTATAAATATATCTTCTACCATTGGAGAGATTGATTACTGAATCTTTGTTCATCGAATCAACACCCACCTAACATATGTAATAGGAAGGACGCAACACTTATATACCAGAGATATGCAAAATTTTACTACCAATAAAAGTAAATCATATGAGGTTACATAACTATGAAAATGAGATATCGAGAGTGGTGTGATTACATTGATATGATTATGAGTAATGATAATTTATGCTCGATGCCTCATCAAGTAAATAATACTGTATCACATAGTATGTTATAAATCAAATAAACAAATATTATATGCAAGTTTACTGATTATTCTTATGTGTGTTTGGAGTGTTCCACACAAGATAATGAATCATGCCATAAACACTATGTTGAATTTTGAGGGAGTTGTGAAGATTTGGAAATATTTCAAGTTGTTATTCATCGTAGACTGACATCAGTTGGAGGAACAAAGGAAACCTGGGAAACTGCTGAGGACTCCCATACTGGTCGGACGAAACAGCTGTCCAGTTCTCCCAGGTTTCTTTTGTTCCTTCAACTGATGTCAGTCTACGATGAATAACAACTTGTAACTTTCGCATGTGTTTTAATAGATTAGATACTATTTAAGTGAATGACATCAATTTTTACTCAAATGTTCTCATCTGAAAAGATGAAGTCAATACTTCTCTCTCTCTTTATTTTTCTGCCAATTACCATTATTATAAAGCAAAAGCAATCATATTCGATCAAAATATATAGTTAGTATTTCTATTTGCACAGTTTCCTGTCTTTCTATGTCTAATTTTAATTTGAAGAATCAAGAAATATACTTTATCATTTTCATTACATACCACTTTATTTACAAACTAGTCATCTTTAAAAATATTAACCTTTTTCATGTCTACATTCTCCAATCACAAAGTTGTCAGCATTTTAATAGGATATTTTTATCTTCCATAGGTACACTTAAAGCAACTGATCCCTTCGATTAAATTTAAACAGCTGTTTCGTCCTAGTACGGGACTCCTCAGCAGTGCGCACCCACGACCCCACCAGCACGGATCGAACCCGCGACCTTCAGTTTCCGCGGCCAGCGCGTTACCATTGAGCCACTGGGTCAGAGTCCAATGCTCCATATTTCCAACTTCTGTTAGCTCACGATATATAGCGCAACCGCCACCCAATGTCATCGCTGAGTATTTGTCCTCATGGCCATCAGGCTTTGACTCCACCGGTCATGACTTGTCATTGGAACTTCGGGAATACTTCTCGAAACTAGTCACCAGGTCTCCTTTGTTCCTCCAACTGATGTCAGTCTACGATGAATAACAACTTGAAATAATTCCAAATCTCCACAACTCCCTCTAAATTTAAACAGCCTAATGACAGAACGAAGATTATCTGAAATATGTGTGATATATTAGCGCTACACATTTCGAACAATCTGATTACACATGGACTTGTCGAACTATTTATACAGACAATATCCTCATCTTAACGACGCTATATCGAATCTCACCATTTTGTCATTTAATCCTTTCTTTCTTCTCGTACTTTATATTTCTTTTGACCGAATCCTCTTATCTTCAACGTTCACCTCATTACCTTCCTACTTGATGTACTGTACTGAACTGTGATAACTCGGACCGTTACGCAGTAATACCTGGTCCTATGTTGATAGTGATGATAATGATGTCGAACTATTTATATGAAAATTTACAAAAAAAGTTAATGAACTTAATAAGAGACATAGGAATACAAAGGGTAAAGGAAAAAAAACGAAATATTAATCAAATTACTCTTGGTAGGAAAATTAGAATCAATACTACCAAGGCAGGTTCAACGTGAATACAAACTGTTTTTGTGTAGTTAAAGGGAAGCTGAATTTACTGATAGCAAAAGCTTCAATAAGTTTAAGTACTCGGCTCTGACCACTTTTATGTAGTACTTTAAAGGCTGTTTTCATGTCTACATTATGTTTAGTTTCTAGTATATGTTTAACAATAGACGAAAATACTGGTGTTTGTCACCTGCACTTATAGGATCTGTTAAGGTCATTTGTTTTTGATATGCTTGTAATTCTCCGTTTTTGTTTGAGGATCTAATTGTTCAACCTCTATTGGCATATCGTCTCCTATGCGGTTGGACAATTCGATCCAGTAAAACAGTGGAGAATTACAAGCGTATCCATAACTAGTAATAACTAATACCTGTTGTACAAGAGTTGGTTATTGTGCCTCCATGACCTCGTGGGTAATGCCTTGGCGTATGAAGTGGTGCGTACGTGGTTCGAGTCTCAATGAGAACAACATCACTCACGGGGCTGCAGGCATATCCAGCTGATGAGTCCCAAACAAGATGAAGTGTACCTTCTGGATTTCTCTGTTAGCCACAACCGAGTAAATTACCATAAATCATTTCTCTTTGTAATATATAGTTTACAATTTTTAGGATTTGTTTATACGATAGCATGCGACTATAGGATCCTAGAATTCTATTTATTGGAATGTTTTGGTTAACAAATGAAATAATAGTTTGGTAGGTCACTTTTTACAAAACAGAAATATTTCAAGTTGTTATTCATCATAGACTGATATCAGTTGAAGGAACATAGGAAACCTGGGAGCACTAGACAGCTGTTTCGTCAGACTAGTATGGGACTCCTCAGTAGTGCGCACCCACGACCCCACCAGAGATCTAACCCGCGACCTTCAGGTTCCGTGAACAGCAGGTTAGCATTGAGCCACTGGGTCAGAATCCAGTGGTCCATACTTCCAATTTCTGTTAGCTCATGATATAGCGCAACTGCCACCCAATGTCATGCTTGAGTGATTGAATCCGCTGTTTACATTTATGAGCTTCTACAAGTGTCGAAGAAATGAAGTTCCAAACTATGATTCAGGGAATGATTTTTAAATATTAGGTATGCTGTATAATTAGGAAGGAAGTTCATTCAGTGGGTATAACCAAAAGTGGTGATGTAATTCTAGCAACTACGCGGTTGTGATGGTTTGATTAAGTTAAACAGATGACGAATACGATGCACTAACTATATCTTACGCTTGAGGTTACTGAGTGTTAAGCGCTGATGTTTAGTAAACACTCATAGACATCATCTTCAAAAATATTTTTTTAAATCTTCCACCTTCATTCCATCATTTGATTGGATGCACTTCCAGTCAAATAGTTCTAAGTTAGATCAAATAAGCGAACTGGATCCCACTGTTAGTCACTAGAAGAACCATGATGCCGTGGTGAGACAGTAAAATACTGAGGCAACTGACAACACTGGTAGACAACAGTGAATTCCTATGAATTACAGTAGCTTCAGAATTTCTTATGGTTAGCAGTAACGTGAATGATAAAAATAGATATTTCACCTAAATAGCTTATTTTTACTGCTCCAACTTGCTGATTTCGTGGTGTTTACAAATGCATAGCCTTTTTATGCAATTAACAATACATTATGTAGAGATATACATACGAAATATGTTCTATTCTTCATAAACGCTCATCATGGTCACTGGATGGTTGGCAACCAGTGTAACTCTCTGAGACGATCTTTCCCCTTGTTTACCTGATGTTAACAGTCTTTAACACCCTTTCAACACATTCTACACCTCACCAAACTATTACATCTGTCAAGTATGCTTATCATAACTGTTTGTTTATCAGCACCATACTTACTTGGGTATACTTTACCTTAGCCTTTGACAAGTCCTGACTGATTAGGTAGATGAACATATAACAAAGACGAAATAAGTTGAACAGTGTGCAATTTCAAAAGAATTGACAAGCATGAAATGTAAGCTTGAAGATCTTCCAGTCTTGTAGCTTGAATCACCAAGGTTACTTCTAACCTTTTAAACTGTAATCAATGTAAGCCGTGTGACCTATAAATGAAAACTAGTTGAATGAAATTATCAACTTCACTAAGTTTGTGTACGAAATACAGAATAATTATTAACATTACTGATGATATCATGAAGTGATATATACAATGTTAGGTTATATTAACTAATAGCAAATTAACTACAAAAACGTTATAACAATTTATCACAAGATTCGACTTTAAATATACACTTAAGATGCAACAAACATATTGACACATATTTACTCTGGTTTTCACCCGATAATGCACCAAGTTTTCCAAACTATATCATAATATATTACCTTAATATACGTTGATAAACTATCCAAGTTGGAAAAAAACATCTGTGTATTTAACAACAACAGCAATAACAAGCTCCAATCACCATCAATGGGGGGAACTTACAGGAAGTAGCCTCTTTCACCTATCTAGGCAGCAATGATTCAACTACAGGCGGCACAGGCACAGACGAGGATTTCAAAGCAGCCAGGATTGGGAAAGCAGGACAGGCGTTCATTAACCTGAAAACCAGTGTGGAGATGTACTGCATTCAGCATAAACCGTGAACAACATCCTGATTTTCAACAACAACGTCAAGTCAGTGCTGCTATGTGATGATTCACAAACTTGGAGCGTTACGAAAGGCACTTCCAACAAAATACACACATTCATCAACAACTACCACCTACGCTGGCTTGATATTGAAGATCAGATCAGATGGCCAGAATAGTCAGAATGAGCAGTAAGGAATTCTGGCTTGCTGGCAACGAACCAATGAAGCAAGAACCTATCGATTAACAAATATGCAGGTGAAGGAAGTGGAGATTGATTGGGCATACACTGAGAAGGCCGACTGGTGACATCACGCGTCAGGCCAGACACTCGAGTGGAACCGTGATGGGAAGCGATGAGTCGGGTGTCGAGGCGGGGGTGACATGGAGATCATGCGAGGAGGAAATGAGAGCTTGTGGGCAGTGGTGGAGCCAGGTTGAAACGATTTCAGAGAAGAGAGTGGAATGGAGACGTGCTACTGAAGCCCTATGTTTCATTAGGAACCCAAGGAACAAATAATAATAATTTAATGTTAAAACGTCTTCTTACTAAAATCATGACAGGTAATGCAGGTTTTGAATCTGTGAGCGACTGTTTAAGAGCCAATGCGCTACTGATTGTACATTCTGAAACTTCAACGACTGGTAAATAACGAATCCACCTATGAGATAGACTGTTAAAGACTGTTTATGTACCTCTAATTTTAGCAGTGTTCTATTTCATAACAAAGATTAGCATTTAGTGTAGTTGTTTTTACATCATACCGTCGTTGATTGGACCTAACTGATCGGTCTCTATTAGCATATAGGCTCCTGTGCGGATGCCTCGACATTGACTATTTTTTTCGATTATCCACAGCAATGATAGATAGTGGCTAGCGGTGGGATCTGGAATGCCATTTCATCGTATTTGGGACTCACTAGTTGGATATACTTGCTTCCCAGTAAGTGTTGTTCCCATAGGGATTCGGACCTGGGAGCGATCGCTTCAAACGTCAGAGTGTTATCCACTACACCACCGAGCCACGATAGTCACTTCTTGTGCGATTAGCATTTAAGTAAGTGATCTAGCATGTAATTATTTTGAAAAGACAGGTTTTGAAGAAGGGCATGAAAAATGATCTAATTTAATGTGTATAAGCCAAGTGTATAACATTCCCTTCTGTTTTAAACGTATAGATAACTATCGGTTAAAACGTTCCATGCCCATAATTAAGCCAGAAATGAAAAGCTTATTATTTCTTCGGATAAACACCTCTACAACTAGCTTTCAGGGTTCTACAAATTGATGCTTCATGAGTCCTGATTGAAAATGATATCCAGTATGATGCTAACATCCTTAAATAAAGAAACTGAAATCCGGAAAGCAATAAAACGACTGGGATATTTTTAAAATCATGTAGCTAGAAAGTCTTTATTGAGAACCTCCCTATAAAAGTTTTTCTTTTGTAGTCACTGATAGAAACTCAGCGTAAATGCACTCCCTATAGTTGTTCAAATTTTCGTTTATTTAAAGACATTTATTGTCGAATAATTTTATTCATATCCAACAAATGAAAAACACATTACAAGTCAAGTAATGGATACTGAAAATCAGGTATAATGAGGCGTAAACAAGTTCTTTTATTTTTTTCTTCATATACTCTACACTTTTTAATCTGCAATATATCAAATTTTATGATTTGACCTCTAATCTATTGATTGACATACTTTTTATTCTCGGTTGTTTTGTTGGATCGAATTGTTCGACCTCTATTGGCATATGGACTTCTATGCGGAAACCTCGATATCGCCTGAATGTTAATTATGATAAATTGGTTGGTTATGGCTAGCAGAAGAATCCATGGCGCGCGTTTCGTCCTATTTGGGACTCGCTAGCTGGATATATCTGCACCCCAGTGGCGTTGTTCGCAGTGGGACTCGAACCTCGTGCCTATCGCTTCAAACGCCAAGGCGTTACCCACTATGCCACGGAGGAACGATAGCTAACTCTTGTACAACGGGTAGTAGTTATTACTACGCGCGTCCTGAATTCTTCTGCTAGCCACAACCAACCAACTTATCATAACTGACCTCTAGTCTATTAAAAATATCCCTAAGAGCAAAGCAAAAAACATTTTTGACACAAAGTCACTATGAATCACAACTGTATCTCTTCAGTTGCCTATTGAAGACATATTTTATGTGTAGAAGTTAAAAGAATATCCATCTTTCATGCATTACAAAGTCGTGTAAATCACTAAAGAAATATGTTTTACTGTCACAGTAATGTCATCACTGTGGACTGTTTGGCAAACTAGACAGAAACAACCATTCCAGAGTGTTATTCAAAGTGTTTCAAAAACATCTTTCATACGGTATGTGTCTGTACCGGTGATTCTCTTTAATTTTCCTTTATCCCGTCAAAATTTTGATTGCCCACCATCGACTATTATTATTTATTTTCTCCTGAGTTCTTAGTGGAATACACAGCTTCAGTAACATACCTCCATTCCACTGTCTTCTCTCCAGTCTTTCCAACCTCGCTTCACAACTGCCCAAAAGCTTTCATTTCTTCCTCACATCATCTCCTCCATGTCATCCTCGCCTCGGACGCCCAACTCGTCGTTTCCCATTTGGATTCCACTCGACCACCTGACCTGGCACGTAATGTCTCCGGATGGTCTTCTCAGTGTATGCCCAATCCAATCCATCTCTACTTTATTCCCCTGCATATTTGTAGGGTGATAGGTTCTTGCTTCGTTGATTCGTTGCCAACCAGAGTAAGTTCCTTGTTGATTATTCTTTCTGCACATCCATCTGATCTTCAGTATCGAATGAGCGTAGGTGGCAGCTGTTGATGAATGTCTGTAGTTTGTTGAAAATGCTTTTCGTGACACGCCAAGTTTCTGAACCATCACATGGCAGCACTGACTTGACTGGATTGGTGTTGAAAATCCAGATGTTGTTCATGCTTTATGCTGAGTGCACTTCAGTAGATCTCCACACTGATTATTTCAAATTAATGAAAGCCTGTCTTGTTGTCTTTCCGATCCTGGTTTCGACATCCTCGTCTGTGCCTGAGCCGACACCTATAGTTGAAACGATGCTGCCAACGTGGGTGAGTGAAAGAGACTACTTCGTTTAGGTTTCTCCCGTTCATGGTGATTGGTGGTTATTGTTGATGCTGTTTTTGATTGGGTATCTTCATCACCTCCCTCTTCTCTACATTCACTTGAAGTCCCGTTTTCGCTGCCCTACCTTGCCTCTTCTGTCAATTTGTTGGTTTTTGCCCGTAGATCTTCGAGTATGTACGACAAGACATGAGACAAGAATCATCATCGGTGGCGAAATCCAAATCTTCATCTGGGGTCTTTCCATCGGTACCACCTACTATACACATAAACTACTTTCACATAGATGTAAGGACTATAGTGGAACAGATGAGTCTCTTTAAATGATAAATCATTGTTTTATTTTCGTATACTACCAGAATAATTTGACAAATGGGATGAATGATAAAGTTATTTTTCTATTTCATGAACCAAAAGTACACTTCACAAAATGGTTTCATATCGATGAATATTTCCAATTTGAACAGTTTAGCTACTTGCAAATATCAAAGTAGTATCACTGAAATGAAAAATGAGTAATTTAAATTAGTGTTATTACTTGTATGTAGCGATCTCTCCCGGGTCCGAGTCCCGGTGGGAACAACACCACTCACTGGGAGGCAGGTACATCCAGCTGACGAGTCCCAAATAGGACGGAATGGGCATCCTGGGTTCCACTGCTAACCACTGCCCGTCATTAATATACATTAGTGATTTAAAGCCTGGTCTAAACCCTCATGGCTGAGAAGTAGTGAACTATTAATTAACATTGTGTCTTTCGATACACTGTGATTCTAATTATGCAGTTTCAGGTTTACAGAGATTTTATGTTTAAGGTAGCTATCATTACAAACTGACACCAGTTGAGGAACTATTGAAAATCTGGGAGCACAGGACAGCTATTTCGTCATAGTGCTATAATGAGCTATAATGAATTCTGTTTTTTTTATGCGAAATTCACAGAGTTCCTTTGGAGATTGAAATGTTTTTCAAACTTTGGCTCTACTGTTTTTTTGTGTGGCAACAAAAACGAATACTGGAAAAAAATAGAATTTCTTTATGTAATGTGATAATTCTGTTGTATTTAGTCGCAGCTTATGTGTTAAAACCTGTGAATCCTATACAAACTTATATGATATAGTATAATTGTTTTTTATATCATACCGTCGTTGATTGGACCGAATTGATCGATCTCTATTGGTATATGGGCTCCTGTGCGGATACCTCGATATTGCCTGCCTTCTAATTATGTTAATGATGTATCGAGGCTAGCAGTGGAATCCACGATCAGCATTTCTTCTCATTTGGGACTCGTCAGCTGGATGTACCCGGTTCAAATAGGACGAAGTGCGCATCCTGGATTCCACTGCTAGCCTCAATCCATCATTAACATAATTAGAACGCAGGCAATATTGAGGCATTCACACAGGAGCCCACATGCCAGTAGGGACCGATCAACTCGGTCCAATCAACAACGGTATCATATAAAAACAATTATACTAAAACTATACCCATCGCACAAGAAGTGGCTATCGTGGCTCGCTAGTGTAGTGGATAACAGTGTAGCGTTTGAAGTGATCGCTCCCTAGTTTGAGTCCCGATGGGGACAACATCACTCACTGGGAGGCAGGTACATCCAGCTGACGAGTCCCAAATAGGACGGTATGGGCATCCTGGATTCCACTGCTAGCCACGATTCATTATTATATGATATAGATTTACATTCAGCTATGCTTTTGTAGGATCATACTCCGAGATAAAGAGTCAGTATTGAGATCAGCAAAAGTAATTTTGTATCCAAAGACTTTAGTTCAACAAAGATGATGAGAAAATGGATAAATTCTACCTTGTATCCTTAGGCCGTATAGTTCAGGTATTCTTGAACGACTCTTAGCATAAGTGAAGCAAATTTAGTACTCAATGTTTTGTGCAAGTTTAGTGGTGGAATATAAAAACCATCCTCTTGATAACTATTGAATACCGTAGTTTCACTTTCTACTCCAAACACTAGTAGTCTGGTTGTGTTGCTCAGTCATTAGTATCAGAGACGAGCTTCAGTTACTTTCATCAGGGAATTATTTTGCATAGAACACTGATATTTTTTGACAAAGTATATACAGCAATCCTGTGTTCTGAATGATATCAGAGTACAAAAATCCTCGAATGTAGGAGATAACTGAACATATTCCCTTTTTAACAGCTAATAACAGATCCAACGACGACTACAAATGGGCAAACAGTTATAAGTTTACCACTTTAAATGTTATAACTCAAAAGGGATGATTAAATATGAGGCAATACTAAGTTTAGTTAGCGTTTCTCTTAGGAATATATTCTAACGACTAAAATTTTATTTGACCATCTCTGTTACAATAATGCAGGACAAATATTAATCGACACTGTATTCATTTTCATATCTACCACATGAGATCCAATTTCAATGTTGAACAGTAAATGAAAGCAGTTTTGAGCTATTTCTTCTGTTATGAAGTTTTCAAGTCTCTTTTTTTAATAAAGATATTCTTTTCTAGAAGATTTTTTCAGGAGCTTAAGTGTCATTCTTATGTAAAAGAAGTGAAAGAAAATAGCTAGATAAGTCTCTCTGTACCAAAGTAAGACTCAGTAAGCTGAAGTATGACTTTTTGATAGTAAATATTGTTCTCAGTTACTTTGAAGCTATGTATTTTAATAGATTAATATGGGGTTCAAACGACATGACAAGCATACCAGCTTACCATCTTCGGGAATGAATTAAATTCTTCTGTTTCGACTGAAACGATGTACTGCTCTACCAGGTTTATACACACCATTGATAGATAGTAAAATATGGTCACAAAAAAACACATTTTGTAAGGAACACTGGAATCTTTCCTGAGGAGTATCGTACACAAGTGAACCTTTCATTCTTTATTATTTTAATACAAAAGTGCCTTAGTTTCATTTATTTTGCTAGATTCTAGGCTTTAAACGACTGAAATGGAATATATTTTGTCAAATCTTTGTTGCAGATGTGTATTTTTAAGGCAATTAATAGGCGAAAATTACTTGAAAATACATATCATGAGGCCACTAAAATTTCAGTAAACATATCATAGTAGAAAATGATCATTTTAACAGTAAGACAGTCTCATTTCTTGTAGAAGAAATGAATTTTAGCGCATATTTCCTTCTTGTTTGACATAAAATGAAGTTTATTATATTCACATCTGATATAGAGGTAATATGGTTAGACATTTCTTACGTTACTTCCTTCGTGCAATGAAGATCAGTGTAGTGATATCGGAAAAAAGTTTTATTGGGTACTTTTCTGAACTTTGAAAATCCCTATTCAGTATCAGTTAACATAATCTTCATTTCCTGTTGGGAAATCCCACTAAGATTTCATGTGCTAGAATATTATTTAAACTTTATAAATATGTTTAACTTCTAGCAGGAAAATGAGTAGAACAAAGTATTTCATGACACTCTAAAAACTGATCTCTCATGATTCAAATGGCTACAAGATAGAGTTCTCTGACGATTTTTTTCGCCTTTAATGTTCACTTCTTGTTAAACCAAATTTCAGCATGGACAGTATATGCATTGCGGGAACTTTCAATACGCCTAAATTAAAGTATTTTTTTCAGCTCAGTTGCGGAGAAAAATCATACAGATCATATCTTTTGTTAAAACAAGCTAATTTCGGTGTTATCAAAGATATGTACAAATGTTAGTTTCTCAGTTTTTCACTGATCAATAGTTTTACTCACCAAGATAATAATAAAAAAGGAAATAGCCTCCCAATGGTAGCACTACAAACTTATCTACGTAGATAACAAAAGTCAAAGTATCAAGTGCGCACGGTTTTCAGATTTCTACATAGGCATCTACGACAGAAACATTTTACAAACTCTTCACTAATGGGAAAAAATGTCAAACTGTTCACTTGATCATGCCTTAACATGATACTAAATCTTTATACTTCACAATTATCGAAAAGAGTTCCTAAAAATTGACTTAATTTCAATAAGTTAGACAGAAAGAAAAATATCCAGTCAAAAGGTTTCACTACAGATGGTTGACTGCAAAAAAATTTGGATCAGCACGAAAGGTTTCTATTCAAAGACAGTATACAGAATAAGTCTTTAGTTCATTTTTGTATTGATAGACGAGCTCCGTTCATGATACAGAAGAGGGACTTAGCATAAACCATAATTCATAGGAACTAGTTTATTAGACGAGGTATCATCTATTTCGTTGTTACCTCTTTATACAGTGCTCGAAATTACTATCTCAGCACATGAGCGTGACAGAAGACAATACATTTTCAATATTTACTACTTATTTGTCTTAATGCTTCTTCTAAATACTGTCAATAATAATAATGACTTTCTTCTGAAAGATATTTCGGGAATACTGTACAGAAATTTCAGCATGTCGTGTAGCATCAGTTGGTCAGAAGGAGCGTATGCGTGCATGTAATATGATAAAATTATTGCGGATTATATATAAACGACAAGAATATTTAGTCTATCTACAACTTTCCTGAACATACAAAATTAATTGAAGTAAACAACCACGAATAGATTAGATTCATAATACATAAATAATCGCAAGTTGTTTAATCTCCAGTCCAACTCTGAGAGCCCGACACCATCAATCTTCAATCAGCTTGCTATTAGAAACAATAGTTGATTAGTTAATTCATTTTAAATACTATCTTCGTCGCACAGGATACAAGCTAAATAAGGAAGACATTGTAGGATTTTTATACTTACTAGTATATGCATAAAGTTTTATATATGTGCTCCTAATCTTGCCTCATGACCATCACATAGAGAGCTTTGAATGAAAATGATACTAGTTATCTGATAAAATAACTCCTGCTAGATGAGTTAAGATGTTTGTCCACAACAGTTTTAATTAAAAGGTTTGGGGGTATACACTAGTTGTGCTGGTAATTTTCAAAGTTTTACGCAATATAGCATAGTTCTTTCTCAGAAACCCGGAAAAGAATAAACAGAAACAATAGAGGAGAACAGGTAAAGTGTAGGAGTTTATAAAACACAAGAGAAGAGGCTGAGTTACGTCAGATACTTTCAGCTTCCTAATATATAAAGTTAGGCTATATATTCTTTTGGAAATTAGTAAGATATGAGAAGTCCAAAGAAAAATGCACGCCAAAATAAATAACACTTGTAACAATCCCTACTGCACAACCATCCATAGAATAGGAATCATAAGGACCAAGCAGCTTACATAGGTTATGTTCACGTCTGAAACTTAAGTTTATAGTCTGACATTTTGAAGAATTAAGCACAAGACCATTCACGAAGGACCATCGTCTAATAAACAGGAAGTCGTCCAGTTAGCAAGATTCTATTGAAGAGGAAAGAGGTATGGAAACTGTCAAATCATCAGCATATTCGATAAGACTGACAATAGCTGAAGATGGTAGGTCATGCAGGGAAAGAGAAAAGGTTAGGAAAAGGAATGGCACCTTGGGGAACACCAGTCAATGGAGTAGAGTGCTTCCCTCTATGAACAGCATACTGTTTTCTTTAAGAGAAATTGGAATACAGCTAGCTGATTATCCAGGAATCAGTATTTGTTCCGAATAACTTGTCCAGAAGAAGAGGTCTTGGAACAGAATCAAATGCTGAAGTGTTGCTTAAAAAAGCACACTTGACATACTTGGCATTTCCATAAAGATCGTAAGCAATATTTTGATATAAGACAGTGGTGGCATCCAGAGTAGTTCGTTTGCTTTTATCTTCAAATTGGCTATGAGGGTTCGAGTATAGGTATTATTGTCTTCTGGATTATTTCCAAAGACGGATAAGTAACTGAGACCGGATGGAACTCTAGACATGCGCTCAGAGTTACCAACTTACGTAAGAGGACTATCTTAATACCTTTCCAGGCAACTGGTATAGTACTTCCTGAAAACGATCTATTGAATATGTTAGTAAATCGATAGCATAATATGTCAGCCCACTTCGTGAATATGAAACTTGATATACCATCTGAACCTAAACTTTGTAAAAGGTTCTGGAATTGAGGACATTTGCGGACATCTTTCTTAGGGAATTTTAGACAACATTCTTCATTGGAAATGGATGGGTAGAGTGGGATGGGACAGTTGGGTTGGGATATAAGATAGTTTTTCAAAGGACAACACTAACACATGCTTCCCAACTTACGGGTTTGCTATCATTGAGGTCGCTAAAAAGTTTTCACATATTGGAAGAGCCTCGCATAACAAACGTTTCTGGTTAGGTAGTAGACTCAGACATATAGTTTCTAACTTAATTAAAACATTCATACGACGAGCACCAACGTTGTCACTTACTTTACATAGTCTTTCTTCTCCTCTTCTTAGTCTCTTAAGCTGAGGAGAAGATATGCAATTTTTTAACAGGGGGAACAGATATCCAGACAAAACATGAGATAGCATCTCACACCATAATTCAACACACTACTGTCAAATATATTTCAGTGTGTACATCGCAGCATTTCTCTAGGATTAAGCATTTTACTTTGTGAATAGTTTCTGTATGTACGAGTTCTTCGTATGTGGAGGCTGCTTTATGTAATCTGTCGTATATTTTAGCAGAACATGTATGAGGCAGTGATCTGAGTTTAGCATTGGGGCTCTCTTTCGAGTTTCATACATATCAGTATCATTGACGAATACCAAGTCTGATGTTGCATCCTGGCATGTTGTGAACTTAACAATGTTTTGATGAACAAGAGTTTTGAGAAAGCTGTGGTCACAAGGATTAAAATCATTACATATTATCAACAGGTAACCATAGAGTGTTGGGGCTGAGGATTCCGTGAATATAACAGAAACCGGTCACTTCAGAGTTACTCCAACTGGGCGTCACATAAGCCATTGTGATATAAATAAGGTGATATTTATCTAAATGTTTTGGGTGGCATTTTACAGCAGTGCAGTTTGTGCAATCATTTGAGAATTTGAAGGATATACAACTCAAAATACGCCGATGGGTATTGATGAAAGTAGTTACACCATCTCTCCATTTCCTAGTAGAATTTTGTCATTGCTAACGGAAAATTTTGAAACCATTCAGAAAAACCTATAATGTCATCATAGAGATCATGTAACCAAGTTTCTTGCAAAATAATTACTCCAGCATTACGGTTCTTATTAGAGGATAAAAGAGATTGTAGGTTGTTTATATTTCTCTTCAAGGACCTGGAGTTCGTGCTTATGGTTTCAGCCACAGTTATCGTCAAATCACGTTTCTATCCATTGTAAGATGCTTTTTCGTCATCAACAAGCTAATCGAATGATAAGGATGATAAACTCTAGGCCATCAGCATCTTCACTTTATTTATTTTCACTCCGATAACAATCTTACAAGTGAGCAGACCTAGTGAGTCAGTTAAGTGGTGATATTTCAGATCTTTGTGCAGATTTATACTGGTCTGAATCTCTCTGACAGCATAATCTTCCTTCTTGGTGAAGGATTACTTGATGGGATTATGTGTTTCCACGTCAACCAGTTTTAAAATTTGTCCAGATTCCTTTGTTTGAGTTGTCTGTCAATCTGATAACTAAACACTAACTCATTTCCTATGCTCAGTAAATCCCATTGTAGAGCGATTATGTCAGGTTTATCACGTAACTGATTTATTGTACTACAAAAGTGTTTTGATACCGTTTGATACTTTATGATTTTGTCTAATAGTAGCTGTGGTAGTATTCGGTTATAAAGAAACTAACATTAGCTAGACTGATAAATGGCAGTAGTTCATGAAGTTATATGGTTTACATGTGAGCTGTTTTGGGAGGTTTTCTTAGGTCAAGTATTCATTGGTTGAAGACTTCAGATAACATAACTAAAAACTGCTCTTAATGGTTCTTGAATATGTATTGATGATCTTGAAAAATTAATAACTTTTTATTCATTTGTTCCCAAAAGATGACTATGTCTTTTTTCTTCTATTTTCCTAAAATTCCCGTATTCTTGCTGGTTTATTTCATGTGTGTTATAGAAATATGTGGGAAAGTTTAATCAAGGCCTTTGTCTACAAAATTCCACTTTGTTGCAAATTAATCGTTCGATCAATAAAATGGAAATGAGTATCGTCTTGCATACTCTTCTTTAAATGACGATATTTGGTTTCAAACTGGAATGATATCGTAAACATTTCTTTCACACGTTTTCACAATTCCAGTTCAGCGGTTTTTTCATCGAAATATCATTTTTCTTTCTTATTTATCATTACTACTTTCATAACTAACAATACACGCTTCACCAAGTGCTTTCATGTCAAACAGGTTAAATGCCTTAGGCAAAACTAGAAATAAATTCTGACATTATGATATCATAAAAGCCTTCATGTATAAGAGAGAATGAACAGAAGGCGATATGTCATTTATGATGGGAAATTACAGTAATAAACAGAACAGTTTGATCTCCTATTGAGTATTTCAAGCCAAGTTTATCTATCTTTTGTGAAAAAGTTAGTTATGCACATAATTATTCTCTTGTTGATCGCCGACGTAACTTATTTGGGCTGTGCATATTTTATCTAACTATTCAGACTGGAAGAAGGGCTATCTTGCCAAACTCCCAAAGAAGGGAGACCTAAGCCTTTACAAGAACTGGCGAGGAATCATGCTGTTGCCTACCCCCAGCAAAATATTAAGCCGCATCATCCTGCAGAGACCAAACAATGCGCTGGATTCAAAATTACGACCAGAACAGGCTAGCTGGCTTCAGGAAGAACAAATCATATGAGGATCAAATTGCAACGCCATGCTATTCATCATCATAGAACAGAGTAGAGAATGGCAGTCAACTCAACTCTACCTCAACTTCATCCACTTTCGAAAGGCCTTCAACAGCGCTGACCAAGAAGTAATTTGGCACCCAACTGCTTTAACACTACGATTCTAGTGCCACAAACCTTTATCAATCTCATTCAATAGTTATAAGAAAACGCCACATGCCAAGTGATCCACAATGGAAAGCTCAGTGACGCCTTTGAAGTGAAGACAATAAGCAGTAAGATAAGGTTGCCGCCTACTACCACCCATAATCTTCCTGATTGTGGTCGACTGGAGTCGACTGGATCATGCAGCAAACCGTGAGGAGTGGAGAGATGGGAATACGCTGGGTTGACCGATGAGAAGACCCTACACGATTTGGAGTTCGCCGCCAATGGCGATTTTTGTCTAATGTCTTGTCCCACAAACTTGAATATCTACAGGCGAAAACTAACAAGTTGACAGAAGAGGCAAGGCAGCGAAGGGAGACGGGACTTCAAGTGAATGCAGAGAAGAGGGAGGTGATGAAGATACCCAATCAAAAACAGCATCAACAATAACCACCAATCACCATGAACGGGAGAAACCTAAACGAAGTAATCTCTTTCACTCACCAACGTTGGCAGCATTGTTTCAACTATAGGTGGCGGCACAGGCACAGACGAGGATGTCGAAACCAGGATCGGAAAGACAGCAAGACAGGCTTTCATTAATTTGAAATAATCAGTGTGGAGATCTACTGCACTGTACTCAGCATATGCTCGTTGCTGAAGATCAGATCAGACGGCCAGAAAGAATAATCAACAAGGAACTTAATCTGGCTGACAACGAACCAACGAAGCAAGAACCTATCACCCAACAAATATGCAGAGGAAGGAAGTGGAGATGAACTGGATTGAGCATACACTGAGAAGGCCGATTGAAGACATCAAGCACGAGGCCAGGTGGTGGAGTGGAATCCAAATGGGAAACGACAAGTTGGGCGTGTGAGGTGAGGGTGACATGGAGATGATGTGAGGAAGAAATGAAAGGTGATGGACAGTGATGGAATGAGGTTGGAAAGACTGGATAGAAGAGAGTGGAATGGAGGCATGTTGCTGAAGCCCTATGTTCCACTAGGAACTGAAGGAAAAAATAATAATAATGATAATTTATATAAGCCCTAGAGGTGACAGTATCCTATTTTTACAGTAACTTTCAGTAATTTATGATGTGGAATGGTATTTGTGGGTTATTTTTGTTCCAAGCATCTCAACCACCGGCTTAATTAAGAACATTAGTAAATGGTGAAAGTGGTCTAAATACTTTCATCTTACTTTGGTGGCAGTCAGTAATGTCCGTATAATACCTCAAAAGAATTTGTGCACAAGGGTTGTTTACCTAATTGGTATATCTTAACTGACATTCAGGAAATGAGAGTAGTTGCTTGTGAAAAGTTGACTTCTTTGATTCAATCATGTATACGTTTAAAGATGTGTACTGATAAAATCCTATCACACGAAGAATTACTTGTCGCTTTCGATTTCAGTGAATAACCAGTTTAGCACAATTCTTGGTAAAGGCTATCTTGAGATTATTGATTTCCACACTACGGTCAAATCAAGGAACATTGTTCTCTAAATATAAAGGATGAGAAATTGAATTTATAAAGTCATTAATATCGACTTCACATGGTTTAGTAACTTCAATATAGCTTCCTTCTGATTACACAATTATAAACATTTGTATATTTACTTGATTAATTTAATCCTTCTCTAGTATTAATACTGGGTGACAATTGAAGGTGAAATTGCACTTTAGTCCGAGGTGAGGTTCGAACCAGAGACTATCGGATTTTCGATTCGGTAGCTACGAAACCCAACTGCTGACCAGATTTTTATTTTACTTCAATCACTGAGGTTTTGCCGACTGCCACATGTATTTGTATAGCGTTGTTACACGAATTGATTGATTGCAGAGGAGTAAAAACACAGAACCAACAAACTAACAGGCCTATGAGACTCCACTGTAGAACGCGACAGTTGCCACGTGAGTATCTTCATAATGTAGCTTGAATGGTCAACCATTCATCATCATCATCATTTGTCCCTTGAGTTCCTAATGGAACATAAGGATTCAGTAGCACACCTCCATTCCACTCTCTTATCTCCAATCTTTCCAACCTGCCTCCACCACTGCCAACAACCTCTCATTTATTCCTCACATCATCTCCTCCATATCACCCTCACCTCACACGCTTAACTCGTCGCTTCCCATCGCGGTTCCACTCGACCAGCCAGCCTGACGCATGACGTCCCCGATTGGTCTTCTCAGTGTATGGTCAATCCATATCCACTTCACTCTGCATAATTTGTGGGGTGATAGGTACTTGCTTCATTGGTTTGTTGCCATCCGGAGTTCCTTGTTGCTTATTCTGACTATTGTGGCCATCTGAGCTTCAGTGAGGAGCCAGTGTATGTGGCAGTTGTTGATGAGTATTTGTAATTTGTTGGAAATGCCTTTGGTGACGCGTCAAGTCTGTGAACCATCGCACAGAAGCACTGACTTGATTGGTGTTGAGAATCCGGATATTGCTCATGGTTTATGCTGAGTGCAGAAGATCTCCACACTGATTTCAGGTTAATGAACGCCTGTCTTGCTGCCTTTACGATCCTGGCTGCGTTGACGTCCGCGTCTGTGCCTGTGCCACATGTAATTGAAACAGTGCTGCCTAGATAGGTGAAAGAGGCTACTTCCTTTAAGTTTCTCCCATTCATAGTGATAGTGATTTGTTGGTGGTGTTATTGGTTGGGTATCTTCATCGCCTCTGTCTTCCCTACATTCATTTGAAGTCACATCTTCACTCTCTCTTCTGTCAAATTGTCAGTTTTTGCCTGTAGATCTTCAAGTTTGTGTGACATTAGACATATGTCATCGGTGAAATCCAAATCTTCTAGGTTCTTTTTCCCGGTACAGTGTATCCCCCTCTTCTCGCTCCTTACGGTCTGTTGCATGATCCAGTCCACTACAATCAGGAATGTCATGGGTGATAGTAGACAGCCTTGTCTTACTGCTGTCTTCACTTCAAAGGCATCATTACTGAGCTTTCCATGTTCAAATATTTTTGATGTTTTAGTGACAGATATGATTCAACCGTTATTCATATAGTGTATTCAGAAACTGTGACTTAGTCAAGATTGTTTCAGATGAACTGATTCATCAGTAGGTTTCTTATTATGCTATAATTACCGAACGGGAAGGTAATAAAGTCATAAAGTTATGTAGAGAGTAACTAACTACATACAGCCTAGTTCTGTTTATCAGAGACAAGGCTTAAAGATTTTAAAAATACATCACATCCTACTAGCTATATTCCTTACATTGTACCAACAAATTGACTCAATTATTCTACTAGTGAACATAGAATACTTAATTGGACACAGTTTAAGTATTGATTGATTCAAATGAAATCACATCTCAATGATACAGTTAATGACAGAAATAATCAAACAAGAAAACAAAATCAAAAATAATACACCTCCAATGAATAAGCTTTTATAGTGTATAATATATATGGTAAACAAAACAGCCAATTACCAGTTAATAAATACTATTCACAAAACAGTAAATAAAATGCAAAACACCCATAGAAACGATGTAGTTGATTACTTGATAAAATGCTTCAAACAAAATAGACTTATTCTTTGTATTAATCATTGAAAAATAATGTTTTTAATTTTAAAAAATATGATATCACTTCTCTATAAGAATAAATCTTTCTATACTTTGTCAAATTTATCAACCAGGATATTTTCATCTATTTATTGGAATATGACAGCTGAACTTTAAATTATCAAGTCATCTTGAAGTGCTAACATGTCTGCTGATAGTACAAATACGACAACTTCTGTTATCTTTACCACAGATGGTCTTAATAATACTAATATAACTGTTAATGCTACATCGAATTCATCTACATTGGATTCTGATCCATTTGTAATCGGTTTAACTAATTCTTTTCATGTAGTCAGTAAACCTTTAGCAATATTCTTATTTATTTTAGTATGTATTGCATGTCTATTCTTTATTATTTTGGTACTATTTTGTACACGTACTTGTATACGACGTAAATATGCACCAAGAACACTACGTAAACGTCCAAAAGGTATATATGTTGATGAAATTCCTGGTTTAGTACAAAATCCTGATCAACTTAAATATGGATCACTTGAATATTCCCTTGAATATAATTTAGATCGTGGACAATTAAAAGTTGGTATACTACAAGCTAGTAATTTAGTTGGACCAATCGGTTCAGATACATTTAATCCATATGCTACAGTTACATTAACTAAATATGAAGGTCATAATTTACGTATTATTGGTAAACAAGAAAAAACTCAAATAATTTCAAAAACTAATCGACCAGTTTGGAAACAATTATTTACATTTAATGTTGCAGAAAGTGAACTTAATAAATCTGTACTATTATTTGAAGTGTTTGCATATGATAGTATCTCTCAAGACATGAGTATTGGTAAGCTGGAAATACATCTTAAAGATGAAGATCAAAGTGAATATGCTGGAAAAAATTTAGAAAAAATTGGTTGGTTAGTTGCTGGAACAGGATATAACTTTGGTTTAGGTGAATTATGCATTGGTATAGGCTATTATCCAAATAGTTCACGTATAGATGTATGTATTTATGAATGTAGACAGTTAAAACTAGATGAATATTTGCCTATATCAAAGCAACGTGAATTAGACATTCTAGTACTCTTTAAACAACGGAAACATATTCTTCATTGTCAAAAAACGTATAAACGTAAAGAATTAATTAATCCATACTTTAATCAAAAGATAAGTTTTCCTCTTAAAGAAAATAATCTCAATGGATTGAATATTGTTTGTCAACTGAGACATGTCAATCGTTTACATATGAAACATGTATTAGGTAGTGTACAAATTGGAATAGATTCACAACAAACAACTGGTAGTAAACAATGGGAAGAAATGATTAAAAGTCCATCAAAAATGCATGTAATGTGGCATTCTATTGTTCCAATTTAATTTTATAACAATACTTATATTTCAATCAATCATAATTTGAATATTTGCAAATTAAGCAAATGTATAACACTTCCTGGAATCTTATTCTTCTGATACATTTCAACTGAATAAGACTCAGAAATAAACTAACTTTTGTAAAAGTACTTTGTATTTACTTCATAAATATATATATATATGCCCATTGTTGTTGTTCTTATCCATCATGTCAAATGAATGTGTAATCTAGGAATTATATTCTGAAATAATAAAAGTGTTTTTTTTATAATAGTGTACCACTAAAGTTCTTCTTAGACTCTAATTTGGTGACTGTCTCCATACCTAGTATGACACTAAAACATTCATTATGATTTGACTATCTAAGATAGCCATAGTTTGGCAGATTAATATTTGTACTGGGTGATGACTGAAGGTGAGATGAAAATCTGGACCGCTGTTGGATTGAAACCAGCGGCTATTGGATTACCGACCTGGTGCTCTACCAACTGAGGTGCTAGGTTCGACTGCTGACTAGAATTTTATTTCATTTCAATCACCAAGGGTTTTGCCTGGCTATCAAATGAATCCGTGACGCGTCACTACCGCTTGATCGTATTCACGCTGCCTACTGCTTAGTCACGACTTCTCATCCCAATCCAAATCTAACTGAATCAAAGAGGGCGAGCATCATATTGATCATCATTTGACCATTTGAGATAGTCGTAGTTTAGCAAACTAGTATTTATACCGATGGTCGATGGTTCGAATCCGACTGTGGTTCAGATTTTCATCTCACCTTCAATCATCAACCAGTACAAATATTAAAACGTTCACCAGTCTAAATTCAATTGTCAGTACTAATTTCATCAGACAAACCTATTTTTTGTTTTTTTTTCATCTTAAGGAACCAACGTTATGTAAATTATACACCAGATGAAAATTGGCTCCAAATCCAACTTTGTTAAAAGTTGATTTGAGTAAACAGTTTTTGTGATTTTGTAGAATGGTCTGAATGACAGTATAAGCAGTGAAAAAAATATTTTTCTAATCCTGATTATTTCCAGACTGTTTTATACTTGACCATTCTAAACGATACAGAAATGACAGTAACATTGTATTATATATATTCTGTTAGTGAAGTAGGATTTCATCCCCACAATGAATATTTATTACTCTGAAGGCATTGAAACATTCTAAGTCGATAGATTTCCAGAATGAATAAGGAAATGTTCTTCAATGGAAATAGATGAAGAACCCTTTCTTCAGAATAGTTGAAATCTACAACGTATGAGGAGGCTGATTCCCTTACAATTATCCCTCTAAGACTTTATTTAAATGTATCATTTCATAATGATGTCTAACAAGAGTAATGGACAACGATAGTTTTTATAAATTTGAACCACTATCTGCAATACTGAGCAGTCCTACAGGTCTCAGAAGAACGTTTTGCCCATGTATCTTCCACACTCCACATATACGGTATATGAGACCCTTAGAGTTTCAGATAATTTTATATAGGTTTATCAGTCAATTTATTTCTCAACGTATTTTCGATTAACTTTTTAGTTAAATGAGTCTTATCTTTGCTGCAGTTTTCCTCCTTGAATCTCAAAAGATTATTGGGAATCGACTTTATCTTCGTGATGTGATCTTTTACGTTCATAAACACAACCCCCGAGCCTTTATTTGCTGACTGAACCATTGTGCTATCATTCTCATCCAGGTTTCCTAATGTTATACGACGCTCTTCGAACAAAATTTTCGACTATGGGTTTAGTAAAATAAGATATTGGCTTACAATATTGACCATCTTGGTTTTAAATAATCCCTTTTGATCACTATCATTCATTGGATGTAAATCTATCAGTTGGTCAAATAAATTCTCGAAGTGAGTTTCTGTATCAATCTTGCTAGTAACTTTACTTGTCGTGTGAAGCTTCAATCCTAAGAGAAGTAGTTCATTTTCGATCAGATTTAATCTCACATTTGATAATTTAAAGACGTATTCCTCAGGGTTTTCTCAGAAGCCGCCATGCAGTTTTTCTATGGTTAACTTCAATTAAATTGATGTTCAGATAGATTATATTCACTGGAAAACAACTCTAAATGGATTCTGGAATGGACAAGATGACAGTGATTATCCATGAAAACCATCCAGCTCTTTAGTTCTGTCACTTATAAGCTTCAACACCTAATATTCAAAAAAATGGGAGATGAGTGTACTGCACCTAGAGATGCACTATTGTTATATTATTATCATCATTATTTTTCCTTTGAGTTCCTAATGGAACATAGAAATTCAGTAGTACACCTCCATTCCACTCTCTTATCTCCAATCTTTCCAACCTGCCTCCACCACTGCCAACAACCTCTCATTTATTCCTCACATCATCTCCTCCATATCACCCTCACCTCACACGCTTAACTCGTCGCTTCCCATCGCGGTTCCACTCGACCAGCCAGCCTGACGCATGACGTCCCCGATTGGTCTTCTCAGTGTATGGTCAATCCATATCCACTTCACTCTGCATATTTGTAGGGTGATAGGTACTTGCTTCATTGGTTTGTTGCCTTCCGGAGTTCCTTGTTGCTTATTCTGACTATTCTGGTCATCTGAGCTTCAGTGAGGAGCCAGTGTAGATGGCAGTTGTTGATGAATATGTGTAATTTGTTAGGAATGCCTTTGGTGAAGCGCCAAGTCTGTGAACCATCGCATAGAAGCACTGACTTGACTGGATTGGTGTTGAAAATCCGGATCTTGTTCTTTGTAGAGATGCACTACAGATGAGTAAATGTTTATAGCGTCAACCATTTTTAGCGTTTTACATGTTATAGGTTAGAATTTTTGATTGTCAATAGTTGTTTTCTTTGGATGAGGAAAATGTTCTCGTCAACTCATAAGTTTGATTGTTTCAGAAGTTTTAGTAATTAAGGCTGCTAATTTGGTTCATTATCCTCAGGGTAAAATGACAAAAAGAGTTTTTCGAAAGGTTTTAATAATTGGAAAATAACTATATTCTCCTAAATGAGAAGAAAATAATACCAAGAAATATTTCACTTCATTTATACCCAAGATGAAATTAATTAACCAATTGATGGAGTAAGATTATACACATCGGTTCAATGGTACCTCCTAGTGTACACATTTATTAGTTTTACGAAGTCACATGTTATATACACACCCAAGTACTTTTTTGAAACGAATCAGTATTTCCGCTTCATTGGTGTTAAGATAGGTATTTCTGTTCTACAGATCTTATTAAAAGAACAAGAAAACCAAAACATAAATCATTTTACTTTCAAGTTTTATGAGTAATTTTTTTTCTTCTTTTTATGGTGTATAACTTGTTTTGACAATTTTTCTAAAGGTAAGAAGAGGATTGTGTGTCTTTGCATCGGCTTTGCAAAGAAGCATCTACTTACAGCATTCTTAATATCCATAAATTTAGATGAAGTGTGTTCATATTAAAATTGATGAAAATCAAATTTAACAGGTAGTTTTTCGGATCAATTCTTTAAAAGCTTTTAAACTGGTTAAATCCTTTCTGTGCTATGTATTAATTACTCATTTAAGCAAAGGGTTTTGCATCAGTTGAGCTTTAAGGAAAATACTATGGACCGCTTTTAACAGTTTCTCGTGAGGCATTGATGGGGCTTCTGGAATGATATTGAAATGTCTACCTATCAAAATCCCGAGTCAGAGGATGACTCAGTCCCAACATCTACATATCGAGCTACAAATATTCAAAGCCATTTCCAAATGCTAAATCATTAGAAACCTTTAGTCCTAATTCTTCAGGTTACTTAGGAATATATTTTGTGTTCCTCCTAGGAATAAGGCTCACGAGAATGCTGTAAAGTTAGTTACAGAGTTGAAACCATAGAGAAGATAGGATTGAAAATTACTCTACTTTCTCCATGCCCAGATGGTTTACTCTTGACAGCACTGTTAAGAGACTAGTTGACTTTTACATCACTTATGGAATAAATAAAAAAACGATTTTCATTTTTCATGAGTATATGTATAAAGCACTTGATACCATGAGGATTACTGGTTAGTGGGCATTAAGTATATACCAAACAAGCTTTAACCTTTCTAATCTCTGATTTTTTCAGGTCATACTGAAGACATGAACTACGTTAGTATGACTACTTATCTTTTACTATCCAGCACAATTTTGACTATTGATTGATTTGTTTTGCATCAAGTACTCATACGTGTGATACATACTCAGATTAAACTTGCAAATGAACTAGTAACTACTCAACATCTCATATGAAGAATTGTGTACCAGTAAAAATTTCCATTGCCGAGACTCATTACATCCCTGATCAACTGGCAAATGTAGTAAAAATCTACCTTACAAAGTGTTCAGAGACAAAAAATATCTTATCAACTTCATCAGTGAGTGTTTATCAACAGAACATAAAGTCAGAAAATTACATTAACCCAATAAATATATCACTTTTAACGTGTCAAAGATGTCTTGAAAATTGTTACTATGCAACGTTATCCATTTGACATCACATGGTAGACCAATAAAATATTTTTGTAGAAGCTGATGTATCCACTGTCCATAGAAGACATAAAAAAATTTAATCAAAAAAATCGGTTGCAGATATTTCCAGCACCATCATGTTCGGAAATGGGAACATTAGGGAGTATTCAGTAAATATAGACAAGAAGATGTATAACTTTAAATAGGCCAATGTGGAAAGTATACGAAATGTAAGCCCAAAGACTAGAATACAAAACTTGGAAACATTACACTTCAGTTAGACGACAATTAACATCCACGCAGATATAAGCCTAGCAAACTAATTATTAAGAAAAAAATCAACTATACTTCATCTCTTTATTATAAATTGGAACTTGATACAAAAATCATCGTCGACTGTGGTTCAGTAACTCTCAATGTCATCAGATATCTCAAATAAACATTTGTACAACATGAAAAGGCCTCATTTCGTTATCGCTCAAACACTGGAGAAGTCAATCAGTCTCGTGATAGTTCTGTCAAATAATAAACATCAAATAGTGTAAAAAATATTGAACAACTATCATTTAGAACTTTTAGCGTAGATAGATTTCCATTTTTAACAGCAGGTAAAATGTTCCCGTACTGCTTGGACTAAAATGTAAGTTTAAATAAATGCCTATTTTAAGAATGTATATAACTGATCAAACTTTGAAGCGCGTTTGTGATATGCCAGATACTTCTTCTTAAACTTTATGCTAGTCCTCGAACACTAAGTGTACAGAATGCTTTTCTCCTGTGTTAGTTTCACAAAAATGTTTCTGTATTTGCTTTCAACAGCATCCGTATAGCAGTTTGCTTGGTTGTAGCTAGCGGAAGAATTCAAGACTAGCCTTTCGCCCTATTAGGGGCTCTTCATTACAAGTACATCAACAAAACCTTATTGTATCCATATAGTTTATCTGTAGTGGACAGTGGATTTTTAACACCAATGTCAAGTTAGTGCTGCTAAATGGTTCAAAACTTGGAGTGTCACGAAAAGCATTTCCAACAAACTACAGACATTCATCAACAGCTGCCACCTACGCTCACTCGATACTGAAGATGAGATCAGATAGCCAGAAGGAATAATCAACAAGAAACTTACTCTGGCTGGCAACGAATCAACGAAGTAAGAACCTATCACCCAACAGATATACAGAGGAGGAAAGTGGAGATGGGCTGGATTGGGCAAACACTAAAGAGGCCGACTGGTGACATCACGCGCCACGCCAAGTCCTCGAGTGGAATCCAAATGGGAAACGACGATTTGGGCTTCCCAGCTAAGAGTGACATGGAGGATATGATGTGAGGAAAAGATGAAAGGTGATGGGCAGTGGTGGAGCGAGGTTGAAAAGACAGCACAGAACACAGTGGAATGGAGGCGTGCTACTGAAGGCCTATGTTCCTTTAGGAACTCAATGGGAAAATAATAATAATAACAATATTAGTGGATGATTACCCTCTTGGAACTAGTAAACTGATTGTAAAAGAGTCGTTGAATAAAAGGCATTATTCAACTAAACAGCATAAATTCTTACCCGACATCATACTAAGTTTGATACAGTTAGTTTCATCCAAAAATGGAACTTTTCGCAAACTACTTTTGAATGATGAAGTGGAATGTGATACATTAAAGAATGAACAAACAAATTCCTTAATATGTAATACTGTACTCTCCACTCCAACTGGCCAGACGACTCTAATTTACTCTGTAATAGACTTTTCTTTTCTTACTAGAGTACCGAAAGCATTAATAATGCATTTTAACTTAGACAAACTTTTCTTCTGTAGACTGTTATGCAGTGATATAAAACACCAGAAATTTGTCGATTCATTTTGAAAAGGTAGATGCTAAGAAATGGGATTAAATAAACTCATGAGTGAATTCAGGCTTCTTTAAAACCAAAACATATATCATATAAGTTATTAAAGTTCTATGAGGTGAATTTTACAAAGTTTCGGGTTTCTCAGCGATAACGAAGTAAATAAAGGCTGAAACTAGGTATCGGGAACCTATCACTGGTCAAAATTTAAAATATACACCAAAAGATGTTTAACCAAGTGTCACTGTTTTCAGCAATATCATTCTCAATCTGTAAAACCGTATATATATATATATATATATATATATATATATATATATATATATATGAAATAGTGGGGAATATTTGTAGCTAAGGTAGATGGTCTTGTTTGTATTGTGTTCTCTGAGCTGGGTTGTTTAGTCGTGAAGCTTTCATCATCCTTCTACATGACATCATACAGTAACACAAAAGGAATGTTTCATGAAATATTTTGAAGGAAGTTCAGATTTATGTATAATAATGATGGACAGTAGCCAGCAGTGGAATCTAGGATGCGCATTTCTCCCCATTTTGGGACTCGTCAGTTGGATGTACTTGCCTTCCAGTGAGTAATGTTTTTCCCACCGAGACTCGGACTCGGGAGCGACTGGTCCAATCAACGATGGTGTCGTACAAACAATAACACTAAAGTTCAGATTTGTTTATAAGTCACGAGATCGGTAGAAAGAATTAAACAATGTTTGAAACAGTCATGAGAAGAAGACTTATCAAGACGGAAATAAAATCTGGTTACTAAGTTAAATGAGGTAACATGATGAATGTAGAAAGAAATCAGAACTATAGCAGTGAAGGAATGTAACATATGAGAAGATTTGAATAAAATTATTCTTGAAAGTAAAAATATCTTTATAGGATATGTCTATTACAGCTCAAGTTATTCGACAGATTTCAGCGTAGATTCCAGGCTTCCGCAGTTTGAAGAAGTTTTAAGCATACACTTTTCACGAAATTCGTACATAATCTAAAGATGACACTAAAGTTTTCTGCATTTATCGAGTGATTACAACCGATCAGATGTTCCTCTCTCCTTTATGGAACCAGGCTAATATACCTTACTCCCCAGGAACAGGTGAACTAATAAATCCACATCGAGGTGACCAAAGGATCTATCCTTTCCTTTAAGCAGAATTAAAGAATTGGGTGAGTAGAGAAGGTTGATATGAATTTGTCAGCGTAGAAAGTTTTTCTTAGTGGGTATGCCAGTTAGTTTCTCAGTATATCTGCTAATGTGTCACTGTTGAACTCTAAGCTCATGAAAATTTGAAATGTTAATTCTAGATCTTTAATTTCAACATAATTCCGTAACGGATTGTAATTCATAGGAGAAATAGAGACAACTAGGAAGCACTCCTCAGAAGTGCATGCTTAATGTTATATGAGGTTAAGGCTAAGGGCATACAGCTATTTAGTAAATAAATTACTACTTAACAACTAGATTGAAGTCTACTAGTTTGTTTACCCAAATTAAACCAGTGTACAGTATAGCCTGACGTGATGTCCGCCTATTTGTCTACACACTCTTTTATCAACTTCAGAGTCAGAACCTGACCTGAATGAGCTAAGCATTGACTAAATAGATAATAAATGAAATACACTTTATATAATCCCAATGAAGCAGAAAAATAAATTTCTAGCATTTCGTGACGTCATGGAAATCACTTCTTCAGAGAATAAAACCTTAACAAGTTATCGACTGTTTAAGTAGTAAATTTCAAAACAACTGCCAGTTTATATGATACGGAGGGATTCCACTCATACTCTTAACTACTATGAAAATCTAGGTCAGCAGTTGGCTTTATTCAACCGTATAAGTAAAAGGAAGGTAAAAAAAAACTTCCTTTATCAAGGCCCCTAGTAATTCTACCTAGAAATCTGCTTCAAATTTTAGTTATCTATATATCCTACCTGAACATTTTCATAATCTTTATTTATGACACTGCATTCTGTTTAGCAATTAAAAAAGAGAAACTATTTGATTACTAAAATAATTTGAAATGGCCATCATCTATCTCATCAATAAAAATGTGTCTTGTTCTATAACTATGACCTTACAGTAATATAAAACGAATGCTTATCATACTTGATCAAGTGTATCTCCCGAGATTGCCAAATCTTTATCAGTAGAAATTAATAATAGACATTATGATACCTTGATTTTTCATAGACCCGCATTTACATAAGTTTTCAAATAAACTTGTTGATTTGTTAACTTAAACACTAAGAACTCAGTTTTATCCACTGGTTGTAATCTCTGTAGTATACTTTTCGAAACTTAGAGTTCTGTGACGAAATTTAGGCTGTATAATTCAAACAACCTACTACTTTGTAGTATACTGAAGGAAGAGATCACGCTTAGTGTATTGAATACCTTATGACCCGCATTACTGAATAAGTCCCCACAAAAAGACTCCTATCACTTTCTTTTGCATTCCCACATAGATAACTTTCAACTAGTCAAAAATGTATATAGCCTTAGTCAATTTATCAGTATGAAGTCTTTAGGTGTGCTGTTCATCTCAAATCTAATTTCTTTTTTAATTGCATAGCAGTGGGCTGATGAGTAACTGTCCTCACGACCATCAGGCTTTGCCCCCACCGGTCATGACTTCTCATTGGAACTTCAGGAATACCTCTCGAAGCTATTCACTAGTGATTATTATTGTTAGTACATTATTTGTCCCTTGGGTTCCTAATGAAACATATGGATTCAGTAGCACGTCTCCAATGTGCTCTGTTCTCTGAAATGTTTTTAACCTGGCACCACGACTGCCCAGAAGCTCTCATTTCCTCCTCACACGATCTCCTCCATGTCACCCTCGCCTCGGATGCCCAACTCGTCGTTTCCCATCTGGGTTCCACTAGATGACCTGGCCTGACGCGTGATGTCCCCAGTCGGCTTTCTCAGTGTATGCCCAATCCATTTCAGTCACCAATGAGCACTAGTTCAATTGAATTTTGAGGGAGTTGTGGGGATTTGGAAACATTTCAGGTTGTTATTCATCGTAGACTGACATCAGTTGGGGGAACAAAGGAAATCTGAGAGCACTGGACAATTGTTTCGGCCTAGTATGGGACTCCTCAGCAGTGCGCACCCACGACCCCTCCCAGAGATCGAACCCTCGACCTTCAGGTTCCATGGCCGGCACGTTACCATTGAGCCACTGAGTCAGAATCCAATGGTCCATACTTCCAACTTCTGTTAGCTTACTATGTAGTGCAACCACCACCCAATGTCATCGTTGAGTAATTGTCCTCACGACCATCAGGCTTTGCCCCCACCGGTCATGACTTCTCATTGGAACTTCAGGAATACCTCTCGAAGCTATTCCTTTTAAATTTATGCTTTAATTGGTAGTGTTAATATGTTTAAGTACAATTTGTAACATTCAATCTAACAATTCAATTCTGTAAAATATCATACAAGATGGTATACAACAGGTTATAATCCTTGAAAAATGAAACTTCAAACGAGTAAATTTCAGTCAAATATCGGTAAGTTCCTAAAAACTTAAGAGTTATACAACAGTTGATAACTGCTAGAGAAAAAGTAATATGTGCATGAAGATGTATTGCCTACAGTTGTCATCAAAAATGGAAATGAGTCGGTATGAACTTCCGATTTCAAACAAAGTTGAACCTAAAATGTTTGAAGCATTTCATCAACTACATTACCACTGATCAACTAATTGATAAAATAGAATAAGATAGTTATTTAGAGCTCCAAAGTCTTCAATTATGTATCACTTCATGTTAATTTTTGGTAAAAACTGTCTAAAAAACATACCGGATTAAAAACTAAGTAAAGCAAAACATTAACAAAAGTGAAAAGTCAGAATATTGATCTATTCGATGAATATATGGATCATTAATATAGGAGTAAAACTTAGGCACTGTGTTAGGTTGTAATTCCACTGTAGTCTAGTTATTAGAAATGTCACTCAGGGAAACAGTTTCACTTACTGGATAACGTTTCGGACACAACTTATTGTCTATATCCATATCAGGTAAGTCCATAGCTTTGAGACAGAGTTTATATAGTCCTAATTTTCTCTCCTTCTTTATGATGTGTTGGATAGAGTGACAGTATTAAAACTTAGTTGGGTGTAGGGAGGGGAAGATTGGTAACGGAATCTTTGTTTATTGAATCAACACCAAATACATGCAGTAACAGACATGATTCTGTACCTGTCAAAAGATATATGGGAAATTCTACTACATTTGTCATCACAGAGAAGGAGAGAAAATTAAGAATATATAGACTGTCTTGGTTGTATTGTGTTTTCTGAGAAACTGGGTTGTTTAATCGTGAAGCTTTCATCACCTTGCTAGACGACATCATCAGCACTAACTTCAGTATGAAGTGAGCTCTCAATATTTCTATGTGAGTGATTTAGTAGCCAGTCCTGGTGAACTCGTTTGTGATTGGTTGTTTCCTTTGATTATTGTGTCGTTGACTGTATAGATCTATACAGTGCTGAAGATGTCGTCTAGGAAGACGATGAAAGCTCCACGATTAAACAACCCAACTCAATGAATACAACACAACCAAGACCATCTATCTGAGCTACAAATATCCTGCACCACACAAAAACTCTATCTCAAACTGATGGACTTACCTGATATGAGTATAGACAATAACTTGGTGTCCGAAATGTTATTCAGAAAATGATGCTGTCCCACTGAGTGATATTTCTAATAAACAGACTAAAATGGAATATGAATTGTTAGTTAACTAGATCTAGATTCGGAGTGTATATTATATTTATTCCTTGAAGTATTTTGTAAAACATTACAGTTGTGGAAAGTCACATTTTATTGATGTAGAAATGAGGACTACCTGGTAACTATCTAAACCTCGCTTATTCTTTCTAACTAACACATAAAAACATAACATTATTCTAAACTGTAATTTGCATCCTGACTGTGTTGACTAGTTAAAAATTCTAGGATTTCCCATCAGATATGGGATTAAATGAGTAGAAAAGATAAATTTGAGAAACGAAAAACAGAAAAGGTTACTTGATAGAAATTTCAGTGAATAATTTCAAATAATTTAAGTTTCCATTCCCATAGTTACTGTTACCAGTCCATTAGTACATCATCTAGATGTCAGTAACTCGCTCCATGACTGTCCAGAAGCTCTCATTTCTTCCTCACACGATCTCCTCCATGTCACCCTCACCTCAGACGCCCAACTCGTCGTTTCCCATCTGGGTTCCACTCGAGTGCCTGGCCTGACGCGTGACTTTAGTGTTAAGAATGTTAGTGTTGAGAATCCGGATGTTATTCATGCTTTATGCTGAGTGGAGTGCAGTAGATCTCCACACTGATTATTTCAGATTAATGAAGGGAGGCGTGTCTTGCTATCTTTCCTATGCTGGCTTTGATGTCCTCGTCTGTGCCGCCTGTAGTTGAAATGATGCTGCCTAGATAGGTGAAAGAGGCTACTTGCTTTAAGTTTCTCCCACTGAATAAGGCCAATGAAGTATGTTACTGATACATGGGAACCTTATTCTCGTATGAGCAACTCAAAACGTTCAAATGGATTATTATCCAGATGATGTGACCTATAGCTTATGTTAAATACAGTAGTTTAATAAACACTGAGTTGAATAACTTTTAAAAGAAAGATTCTACTATGGGTTCAGTAACAACTACTTACAGAATTTTCACTGAATCATTTCGGTTAAATTGTTTCTATCCCCTAATCCTTTTAACATTTAGCACATAGCGTAATTTGTTAGGAGAACCCTTACAAATCTGAAGACTTCAAGAGTAATTTTCCATGAAATAGAGTCTTACGATTGGAGTGGATGACGGATTTATACTATATCACAACTTTTCTTTATCGCAGACGCATATAACGAAATACTAATACAGATTTACGGTCCGTGATGAATAGATTTTAAAGATGGTACTAAGTTTATACTCCACTGTGGCATTCTCAACCTTAGCTATCGTGATAGATTATTTGGTTGTGTCCAGCAGAAGAATCCAGGATGCACGTTTTACTCTATTAAAGGCTCATCAGTTGGATGTAACTGTACCAGTGAGTGGTGTTGTTCCCACTGACACTGGTACCTTGTACGCATCGCTTTAAACGCCAAAGCATTACCCACTAGGCCACTGAGGCATGATACCTACCCCGTGTACAACGGGTATTGGTTACAACTACTTGTTGAAATACTTGTAGTTCTCGGTTGTTCTACTGGATCAAATTGCTCGACCTTTGTTGTCATATGGGCTCCTGTGCGGATGCCTTGATATTGCCTGAATATTAATGATGATCATTTACGAAATGCTTGTCCTGAACTTCCCTGCTGACCACAAGCAAGTAAATTATCATAACTAGTATTCAGACAATATTGAGGCATCCGCATAGGAGGCCATATACTAACAGAGGTCGAACAATTCGATCCAGTAAAACAGCAGAGAATTACTCAGCTATTATACTGTATAACATTGTCTACCGTTCAATATAAATTGAACTCGCACGTTTAGAAAATATATCCCATTCGCTATGTAAAGTAGCTCTATGAAATAATAACGCATGTATGATGGACTGGGTTTATTTTCCAAATTTACAAATAATGCTAATTTATTCCAAGACAATAAGCAATGTATAGTTATGATGGACAGTGGGTAGCGGTGGAATCCAGGATGCGCATTTCGTCCTATTTGGGATTCGTCAGTTGGATGTATCAGTCTCCCAGTGTGTGACGTTGTTCGCACCGGGACTCGGACTCGGCAGCGATTGCTTCAAACGCTAAGCGTTGTCCACTACACCACCGAGCCAAGATAGCCACTTCTTGTGCAACGGATATAGGTTTAGTGTTACTGCCTGTATTAAACCGTCGTTGATTGGACCGAATTGATCAGTCTGTGTTCGCATTTGGGCTCCTGTGCAAGCAATAACACTAAACCTATACCCGTCACACAAGAAGTGGCTATCGTGGCTCAGTGGTGTAGTGGATAACGCTCTTTTGTTTGAAGCTATCGCTCCCAAGTCCAAATCCCAGTGGGAGGCAGGGACATCCAACTGACGAGTCCCAAATGAGGAGAAATGCGTATGCTGGATTCCACTACTAGCCACTACCCATCATTACTATACATAGTTAAAAGAGCCCATATGCGAACAGAGACTGATCAATTCAGTCCAATCAACGTCGGTGTTATACAAGCAATAAGGCTAATAAATATTGGATTCGTAATGCTGTCAACAGCCGTTAATTACGCAAAGACGTTAATATTTGCTGTAACTTCATCAACTCGACCACCTTTACGTAGTACACTCTTAAATTTTTGTGTAGTACTTAACATTTAAACACTATAATTTATCTGAACATCAGAATAAGACAGTTTTTTATCAAGTGGTAAAATTAAACGGTTTTTCTAAAGTTGATTACAGGTTGAAAAAAACTTGTTTCTGCATTGCATTCTCCATTTCATAAAAAAGAATAACAATTTACAATATACTTTTCTATGTAATCATTCATAAATTTTTCAGTTTATTGACATAAATTATTTTTTGAACATGTAAAATCATGTTTGAAAAACTGCTTATTATGTTATGCCTTAAGGTGAACTATCTTAAAATGATATTGCTTGTATTATACCGTCACTAATTGGACTAAACTGACCGATCTCTATTGGCATATGGGCTCCTGTGCGGATGCCATGATGTTCCGTGCATTTTCAATTTTGACATTAATGATGAGTAGTGGCTAGCAGTGAAATCCAGCTTGACACACCTTTCATCCTATTTGGGATTCGTCAGTTGGATAGACTTGTTTGCCAATGAGTGATATTGTTCCCATTAAGATTCGAACCCGGGACCGATTACTTCAGACTTCAGAGCGTAATCCAACATTCTACGGAGTCAAGATGCCCACTTCTTGTGCGAAAACTGAAAATATGAGCAGTATTGAGGCATCCGCGTAGGAGCCCATATACCAGTAGGGACCAATCAGTTTAGTCCACTCAACAACAGGATAACGCAAGCAACATCAAATAAACTACAAAAGTAGCACAAGAAGCAAGTATCGTGGCTTTATAGGCTGATGGGTAACGCCATGACGCTTAAAGCGACCGACCTCAAGTTTCAGTTTTATTGGGAATAACGTCACTCACTGGGAGCAGGTATATTCAATTGAACAGTCCCAAACAGTAATAAATCCGTGACTTGGATTCAACTGCTAGCCACTGTCATCATTAATTTAAAATTGAACTACGGATGATTTTTCTGATTATGATCGGCTGGACTGGATCATGCGACAGACAACTGTGAGGAGCGAGAAGATGGTCACACGCTAGCTGGACCGACGAAAAGACTCAAGAATAAGATTTGGATTTCGCCACCGGTGATGATTTATGTCTAATATCTTGTTCCACAAACTCGAAGATCTACAGGCGAAAACTAATAAGTTGGAAGAAGGGGCGAAGCAGGGCAGTAAACGAAGATGGGACCTGTTCGGGTGAACGTAGAGAAAACAGAAGTGATGAAGATATCCAAACAACCAACAACAACAACGACAATCACCAACCACCATCAACGGAAGAGATCTGAAGGAAGTTGTCCCTTTCACCTACCACCTAAGCAGCATTGTCTCAGCTACAGACACATATGAGGGTTTCAAAGCAGCCAGGATCGGAAAGACAGTAAGACAGGCCTTCCTTCGTTAACCTGAAATAATCAGTGTGGAGATCTACTGCACTGCACTGTACTTAGCATAGAGCGTGAACAACATCGGAATTTTCAACACTAATTCAGTCAAGTCAGTGCTTCCATGTGATGGTTGAGAGACTTGGAGCGTCACGAAAGCATTTCCAACAAATTGCAGACATGCATCAATGCCTACCACCTACGCTCACTTGATACTGAAGATCAGATGGATGGGCAGAATAGTAAGAATAAGCAAGAGGAGCTCTGGATTGCAAACAAACCAACCGACTTAGAACCTGTCACCCAACAAATATGCAGTGGAAGGAAGTGGAGATGGATTGGATTGGTGGTACACTGAGAAGACCGTTTGGAGACATCAAGCATCAGGCGAGGCCAGGCCTTCTAGTGAAACCCAAAGTGGGAATGATGAGTTGGGTTTCCGAGGGTGACATGGAGCAGATGGTGTGTGGAAGCAATGAAAAGTTATGGGAAGTAGTGGATCGAGGTTGGAAAGACTGGAGAGAAGAGAGTTAATGGTGACGTGCTAATGAAGCCCTATGTTCCACTAGGAACCCAGAGGACAAATAATAAGATAATAACAATAAGTCTAGAGAATTATTACAACGTAGATCAACTCTACTTATTTTAATCAAAATGGGTTTCAATTTCTGAAACTGTTTTGAAAACCGACCATAAACCGCAAATAATTTTTCAGGGATACATTTTGATTATTAATGGGACCATTTAAGATATTCATGATTTACCACACTGGTATAAGAGATACTAGGTGATGATTGGAAGTGGAATGAAAACCTTGTTCACGGTAAGATTCGAACCAGTAATGCTTTGGCAATTCAGCTGCAAGACTCAACTGTTAACTGGGTTTTTACTTAGCTTCAGATACCGAAGGTTTTTCCTAGTTGTCGTGTTAATCTTTGATGCGTAGCTGCCTCCTCACCATAACGACATCGGCTGATCAGTCAGGTCTTCTCATCTCAATCAAAATAGACCTGATTTCAGGTAGGGTTGATAGCAAGCACTTATGGATGTTTTTATCTAGCAAAATCTCACAGATGATGATAACTAACTTGATATGTAAAAGTTTAAGGGTCACAAAATTAGACCAGCGAACAAATAAATCGGACTGAATAGACTTCGACCAGAAAAATTTACTGACAGCTTTCTCATCTCTGATCGCCTGTGAAAAACCTAAAACGTTTCCACACATTAATCATTTGGTAGGGGAAACTTTTTTTATTAGTGACGGTTCTCAGCGTTCAGTAACTGGAGGTTCATTCTTCATTTTACAGTGAATTTTTGAGGGCAGATATACTGAATTCCAAAGTCTAGGTTTCGTGCTGACCGATATCTTTCAGTCTCCAAGAAAACATACTCCATACGAACTACACAGTCTCAAATCTTTGATGGAACAGGAATTTTCTAAAAACTGGATGGATGCCTTCATGATGTAGACTGAGAGACATTTAACCTAAGTTCAGTGACTGCTTTCAGTCAACTCCAATCACTTTACGACAGAAATTCTCAAACTCAATGTAGTTTTACCAAACATAATAATCACAGATTAGCATTCAAAGTTTGGAAGCCATACTGTTTATCAAAATATAACCACTTTGTTAATACATACGTTGTATTAAATTAATCTTTTAAGCTAGTTTATGCTATAGAAAAATACTTCTTAAAGGCATTCTACTTTCTGAAAGAAGTGTTTTTTTAAATGCCCTGAGGGAAAATTGATAAAATCTTTACCTTCACAAATGCCAGACAGATTCGCCCTGCGTTCTTCTGATCATTATTATTATGGAAAAATTCTTTATACTACTGTAGTATATATGAATAGAATTGCTGCTAAGTGGAGCCTTTTTTCTTCCACTTCATCACATAATTTTATCATACAGTAACCGACTTAGTCTCACAGTTGACATGAAACATCTACTGCAGCTACAGTGTCGTCTCATATCACAGTCGATACTCAAATTGTACAATAATAGTCAACCGAATATTATCAGCTTTGTTGATTCATGACTTAGTGTGTTTAAAGTTATCATTTTATTGGATAACTCAATAGGGAATATGTGGTATTCTTGAAATGTATGCTGTTTTGAAAAGCATGGCTGAAGACTCTTTTTGAGCCCAATGGCATTAGAATACAGTTTACCTGCAAGGCTGATACTGTTTGCTGTCTTAGTATTTTTTTTATAGTGCATATTATGTGTTTGTTTTTGAACCGATAATTGAAGGTGAATTAGTGTGGGAAATCAGGATGATGTTTACGCTTTATGCTGAGTAGAGTGCAGAAGATCTCCACACTGATTTCAGGTTAATGAACGCCTGTCTTGCTGCCTTTACGATCCTGGCTGCGTTGACGTCCGCGTCTGTGCCTGTGCCGCCGCCTGTAGTTGAAATAATGCTGCCTAGATAGGTGAAAGAGGCTACTTCCTTTAGGTTTCTCCCGTTAATGGTGATTCCAGCTAGTTGTTGTTATTGGTTGGTTGGTTGGATATCTTCATCACCTCTGTCTTCTCTACATTCATTTGAAGTCACATCTTCACTCTCTCTTCTGTCAAATTGTTAGTTTTCATCTGTAGATCTTCAAGCTTGTGTGACATTAAACATAAATCGTCGCCGAAATCAAAATCTTCTAGGATCTTTTCCCTAGTCCAGCTTATCCCCCTCTTCTCGCTCCTCATTATTTGCTACATGATCCAGTCCACTACAGTCAGGAATATCATGGGTGATAGTAGACAGCCTTGTTTCACTCCTGTCTTCACTTCAGAGGCATCAGGGAGCTGAGCTTCCCATTGTGAATCACTCGGCATGTAGCGTCTTCGTATAGTTAATGAATGAGATTGATAATTGTTTGTGGTATTCCGTAGTGTTGAAGCAGTTGCCTGCCAAATTACTTCTCGGTCGACGCTGTCGTAGACCTTTTCAAAATCGATGAAGGTGAGGTTGAGTTGAGCTGACTGCCATTCTATGCTGTCTCCTATGATGATGCCTAACGTGGGGTTGCAATTTGGTCCGCATATGATTTGTACTTTCTGAATATAGCCAGCCTGTTCCGGTCATTCCGGCGGAATTCCATCTGGTCCTTCTGCTTTCCCTCATTTCAGTAGCTTCATGGTGTTCAGGACTTCGACTTCCGTCGGAAGGCTTGTGTCCATTGGTAGTTCTGTGGCTGGGCTGCAGGTGGTACTTCTGGACGAAGTGCAGGTGGTGGTCGATTCAAGAGCTTTTTGAAGTGATCGACCCATAGTTTCCTTTGTTTCTCTTCTTTGGTAATTAAGTTTCCTTCATCATCTTTGGTCGGTTTCATCTGTGTTGATCTCTTCCCAGATAGTAACCTGGTTATTTGATACAATGTTGTCAGGTCTCTCCTACCACCAGCCCATTGTGCTTCACTTGCCAGTGTGTCGTGGAAGTGTCTTTAATCTTTGCGCGCACTCTTCTTCACTTCTGTGTCCAATGTTTTAAAGGTTGTATTCAGTTCTTGTTGTGCATCCTTCACTGGTTTATCTTCTGTTTCACCATCTCCCTTCCCCCGCTCTATCAGCTTCCATGTGTCCGTCGAGATACATTCCTTCTCTTGCTTCTTCTTCCTTCCTAATACGGTTACACAGGTTTACTCCCACTTCGCCTTCAAAGAGTTCCAGTGTTCATCCACACCGGTTCCTTCAGGGATGTTGCTCAATATCCCATTTTGTTCCGATGGCTGAGTGACGTGAAGATTTCCTTTGTAGTTTCGTTCTTCAGTTTCTGTTCTGGGCAGTGAACTTGAACTTCGGTCTATCAGTAACTTCCTTGAAGGCTTTCAAGTTGGTTTTGAAGGTTCCTTGCACTAGATGGTGAGTGGTCTGCGCCTACATCTGCCCCCCTTCTTGATCTTGTGTCAGGTAAACTTGGAACCGACACATAATTCAAACCAAGCATCTTTAGGTCAGATTAGCAGGACTCTATACTATATCTGCTGAAGATGTTAGAAACGCTTACTAACTAGCTGAATAACATAAAGAATTACCAAAACGCTGGGTATTCCAGTAGTTCAACTTGAAGATTTACAGAGATTTCATTTACTCCAGGTTGGTATTCATCTCGGAGTGATATCATTTGACGAACCACTGAAAACTCGAGAGAAGTAAACAGCTGTTTCAGCCTAATGTGGGATTCCTCAGCAGCGCATATCCATGACTCCGACAGGAATCGGACTCAGGGCCTTTAAGTAGTTATACAATGAACATGTTACTATTGAGCCACTGGGTCGGAATCGAGTCGTCCACATTTTCCTGATACTGTTACTTCTCAAAACAGAAGTAAATATAAAATTCCCATAAATCTCCAAAATGAAAAATTTGTCCAGTGCTCATCAATGACGTGCTTTCTGACGAGACTCCTAAAGTTCTACTCAGAAGTCATGACCAGTGGAGCAAACCAAGCTGCGAGTGAGGACATATATTTAGCTGCTGCATTGAGTGAAGGTTACGCTATGTCGGGAAATGACAGAGGTAGGAAAGTGTGAACGAGTGAATTTCGACTCAGTGTTTCAATGGTAAGGTGCTCACCATATAACTTGAATGTCCTGTGTTAGAAACCCTATCGCAGTCGCAGGTAGGAATTACTGAAAAGTCCCATACTAGGATAAAACAACTGTCGAATGCTCCCAAGTTTTCAGTGGTTCACTAATTGATCTTAGTTTATGATTAATACCAACTTTGTATCTCATTACTTGTTGAAAAATTAGGCTTTCTTTATGTCTAATTAAAATGGATAGTGAGTAGCAGTGGAGTTCAGCGCGTGAGTTTCTTCCTATTTGGGACTCATCAGTTGGGTGCACCTGCCTCCCAGTGAGCAACGTTGTTCCCACAAGCAACGACAGAATACATAATACTTTTTTAATGTTCATTTATTATGAGGATGGATGAAACAGACTCTTTTGCGATGTTGCCTATTGACATTGGTCAGCTTCATACAAGTACTAGTTAGAATTACCATGGTATTTAGGTGAAGATAAATATCTTTCAGACAATATCACTGCAAAAGCAATAAACAGAAGCTTGGTTTTGCTGATCACACGAGATTCAGTAGTCTGATCAGTCGTATTAAATTAAAGGATTTCAGTCAGTAATAAGATCAAAAACTTAAAGAATATTTTTCTGTCTCTGTCTACTATGTATGCCACTGAACTGTTTGTCTCCCATTCGATAAAGATACACTATATTATCATAATTTTTGAAACTTTTCTGAAGATTTTAGTCTGTGGATCGTGATACACTCAGTGATAGATTTGTCTGCTATATGACGTCGTTATCATTATACAAGCTATTTAAACAAAGCGGGACTCATATCTTCTAATCAAAAATATTTGGCACTCACTAAATTATCCAAATAGTCTAGGTTCCCTATCTTCTCCTTCCCCGATTACTCTATACGCTAACCAGACTTTATTTTTCTGTTTTTCCAACTCATATGAGGCTTTATCTTTTCTAATCTGTTTTTTGGAAGTATACTGTACCTAACTTTCGTTTCGAAAGCTTTCAGTTTAATAATATACATATTTATAAACCCTTATCAAGATAACCAACCATTTACTGACCACTCTATTCAAATAATTGCAATTAATCTTGTTAGCAATTTTATGTTTATATATTATAGGTTGAGAGCAGCTGATGACCACCCGACAGAATTCGATCAGTTCATATTTTTTTCTACTAGATTAGTCAAATGTCTAAATAACAGAGCTGAGAAACTCACTAGTCATTGTAAGGACTTAAAAAAGGAATTGAAACACATAAAAGAAGCGTTAATAATTAATAATTATCCCCATCATTTTATTAAGAAATTCACACGGACATATAAGAAGCAAAATAGTAACACTAATACAAATACAAATAATAATGACAACATAAGTAGAAAGGAAATCAACACCTCTATTGTGACACCATACAAGGAAGGAACATCAGAAATTCTCAACAAGCTTGGAATTAGGGTGGCATTTAAACCAACAAACTCACTTAGAGGTAAGCTTTGTCGGCTAAAAGATCCGATAGAACCAATTAAGCAAAATAATATAATCTACCAAATTCCATGTAATGACTGTGAAGTCAAATACATAGGTCAAACTAGCCGGCCGGGGTCAGTTAGATTAACAGAACATAGGAATTTAGCTAAACATAGAACGGCAGACCCCAATAAGATCAGTAACCTAAAAAAACACTCGGCCATTGCATTACATTCATTAACACACAACCATACAATAGGGTGGGACAAAACCACTGTACTTAAGTCTAATATAGCTAGGTGGAGAAAGAGATTAATTACTGAATCTTTGTTCATCGAATCCACACCCAACACATGTAATAGGAATGACGCAACACCTATACCAGAGATATGGAAAACTTTACTACCAATCAAAAAACAAAGAGAGATCAGGTGACAGGACTATAAAATCAGATATCGAAAGTGGAGTGTGATTACATTGATATGATTATGAGGAATAATTTTTGCTCTAAACGTAATCAAGTAAATAATACTGTATCACTGTGCGCTATATATCAAATAAACAAATCTAATATGGAATTAGATTTATTGCTTTTCTACTGATATTCACAAAAGTGAGCGTATTCAAGTACACTTTTATATAGAGGTAGGCACAGATACTTTGTACTTGAGATAACTAGAGTTGAGAAAACACTTAAAGTGATTCATCGTGTTTTATAACCCCCTTAATCCTCCAAATATTCTTTTATAGTATTAAGTATACTGTCAACTAATGATCATCAAAAAGAGATCGTTTAACCATACAACTGAAATGATAAATACTCTGTTGTCTTTCATACACTTGATTATGTCAAGAACAACAACTTAAAGCCTAGAGTAATGTATCTCAGTATTTTATTATTACAATAGAGAAGGATTTTCAACTGGAAAACGGTTATTGTATATAAAAATGGATGTCGAATCTAACTATAAACAATCCTTTGTAGACATTTTATCTGATCAAAAAATCTCAGCATGCTGAGATATGCTGTAATGGCATTTATCCAAATTTAACCCATTTATAATGAGATGGCTATTCAATCCCTATGCATTTTTGTTTTCATGTAAATGGATATTAATGACTTATACAAACTTGTTTTCTTTTGTTTTCTTAATGATTGAATGTGTTTTCTTCTTCATCTATCCCTCTTCTATCGTCTATTTCTCTTTTTTTACATTTTAACTTGAAAACATACAATGAATAAAACATGAAACTAAGATGATTATCGATTTTATTATTGTGAATAATAAAGCTATGAGTTTCACCTTTTATGAAAAAAGTCAAAATGAAGTTTGGCACATAAACTGAAGTTTGTTTTCTTTTCTTCGGTCAGATCACTAAGTAAAAAAAAAGTTGTATCAAGCCAACATTTACAATTTTCTCCAAACATGTTTATACATGATACTCATACTAATGAATATGCATATGTGTAGTATGTAGGATCAGGTTGAGTATACTGTCGCTTAGTGATACAATTAAGACACGTTACACATCTAGATAATAAAGAACGCTGTGAAACTGAAATTTCATAGTATTCTGATCATCATTATTTATTTGTAGCATCAGTAACAAAAACACAAAAGAACATCTATGTCAATTAAATGCATTGAACCTGTATATTGGTAATAATAGTTTTGTTCACAAAGTAAGAATCAATCAGGCAAATATATATATATATATATATATATATATATATATATATATATGGAGCTCTACTGTACTCAGCATAAAGTATAAACAACATCCAGATTCTCAAAACCAATGTCAAGTCAGTACTCCTGTGTGATGGTTCAGAAACTTAGCGCGTGACGAAAAGTATTTCCGACAAACTACGCTCACTTGATACTGAAGATCAAATAGAAAGGACAGAAAGAATAATCAACAAGAAGCTTACTCTGGTTAGTATCAAACCAACGAAGAAAGAACCTATTACCCAACAAATATGCAGATGAAGAAAGTGGAAATGGACTGGACTGGGGACATCACGCGCCAGTTTCTACTGTCTCCACATTACGTTTATAAAATTCCGATAACCTGCTGTATAATGCATATTCATCTCTTCTACTTAGTAGATCCTTTAAACACATATGTTATTTGTGTTTCAGAAGTCACCAGTAGTTTTGAATAGTGTGGAAATTTGTTCAGTGCACCTCATAAGTTACCTTTTATCCGATCTTGCAGTAAAACAGTGATAACTGAAGTGCAAAAAATGAAATAACCCTCAAATCCATGACAAGGTTTATGGTATAACTTATGCCATATGAAACTATTTATAAACGATTAAATTTCTATTTAATAATGATATCTGTTAGATAATATAGTTGGTTTTTTACTAACTTCCTTACTTACATTACTCAATGTTATCGTTCCTTCGTCATAGTGGGTTCATCTCTTGAACATAAACAAAAGGATAAGTTGTCTGCTAACTCTATCAACATTTATTACTTAACATTCACTAAAATGGACCAAATTAAAGCTTACTAACCAACATACGTTTTTAAACACACAGACTTACTTTAAATATTAAAAACAGTTATATTTTCTGTCATCTAACAGTCGATTTCGATAGTTGATTCATCCATGTTCTATTTCAAAGGTACCTCAAATTCCTAGGATATATTTATCCCAATTCAGTTACAAAGTGATGCTGGTTCTAGTGGAAGATGCAGTACAGTTAATGATGTTGTGGACTTTGGAAAGCAAGAATATACGACAGTGATATTTCCAGATGAAGTGCCACTACGCAGTCTATCGAATAAACAAATTTCTTCAAAAGTGTAGTTCAAAAAAGTTTATATATATATAATTTGTTTTTCTCTTGGGTTCCTAGTGGAACATAGGGATTCAGTAGCACGCCTCCATTACACTCTCTTCTCTGCAATCTTTTCAACCTGACTCCACTACAATCAACAAGCTCTCATTTATTCCTCACACGATCTCCTCCACCCCACCCTCAGCTACGACACCCAACTCGCCATTTCCAACGCACGTTCCACTCGAGCAACTGGCCTGACGCGTGATGTCCCCAATCAGCCTTCTCACTGCATGCCCAATCCATCTCCACTCCCTTCCACTACACATTTGTTGAGTGATAGGTTCTTGCTTTGATGGTTCATCACCATGCCAGCCAGAGTTCCTTGTTGCTTATTCTGACTATTCTCGCCATCTGATCTGATCACATCTTCAGTATCAAGACAGAGTAGGTAGTTGTTGATGAATGTGTGTAGTTTGTTGGAAGTGCTTTTCGTAACGCACCAAGTCTCTTAACCACCACACGGAAGCCCTGACTTGACGTTGTTGTCGAAAATCTGGATGTTGTTTACGGTTTATGTTGAGTGTAGTAGATCTCCAGAGTGATTTCAAATTCATGAAAGCTTATCTTGCTTTTTCGATTCTGGTTTTGACGTCCTCACCTGCGCTGCCTCCTGTAGTTGAAACGATGCTGCCAAAGTGGTTAAGTGAAAGAGACTACTTCACATACTCTTGTTTATTAGCTGAGTGAGCAGCAAAATTTACCTTATGATGAATTTTATTGGTGATAACTACAGTTTCAAAATGCTGATGGGATACTTTATCAAAAACATTCAATCAGTTCTAGGTGGAATTGTACTTATGTTACTTTTAACCCTTCATTCATTACATATTAGCTATGTTGTCAGAAGAAGCTATACCAAGACTCAAAAGAGACATGATATCTTCATTTTTCTTAAGTTCCATCTTAATCTCACAAGATGTGATGTGTTCGAACTGCAGGGAAACCTGTACCTTGATTAACCATCGATGGATTAAACTTTCCATGGATCGTTTTAAACAAATACTCATGAAAATTAGTACGATATTTAGGTCTTAAGCAGATAATTCTCATAATGCTTATTTTCTCCAACCTTTCTGCACTATTTAGACATTCCAGCTGTTTCTAACGAATTTCAGGTACCTATTACATTTTGAGGAGCTTATTGGAAGTTATTCTACTGTTAAATGTATCAAACAGTTAGGGTGCTCTATTTGAATCCGCTTCGACTGACTGGAATAGCTGTTTGAAATAAAGTATGATGTGCTGTTATTCTCAATTTGTCTTTCTTATTATGAAAAACAAGTGTAATGAGCATTGCTCATCAGAATGGATATAAGTAGTATATGTTGAGACAGCGGCAGAAATTATAGGCAATTACCAGCAATGGGTAAAGATTCTGAACACAGAAATGCAAGAGACAATGTAGGCGTATTAAAAACAAATTGAAGTAGAAGCAGAAGAGGAAATGAAGTACATTGCACAAATGACTGTCTTAGTGGAAAGTGTACAATATTTGATAACTACTGTGCAAAAATCTTAGCCTTGTCGTTTCCTAAGCAAGTACTTGTTATCATGTAGCACCATAAAAAAGGTCGTTGTTCATATAAACTAAACTTAAACACATTTAAAAGATGAAATTGGTTAGCTCGTTTTGTGTAAGATTTTAAACGTCAATTTCAGTCCCTACTACTTCTTACTATTTATTAACATACTTATTATTCTCCGTTGTTTTGTTGGATCGAATTGCTCGACCTCTGTTGGCATATGGGCTCCTATGCGGATGCCCCGATATGGCGTGAACGATAATTTTGATAAGTTGGTTGGTTGTGGCCAGTAGAAGAATGCAGGACACGCTTTTCGTCCTATTTGAGACTCACCAGCTGGATGTACCTGCACCCCAATGAGCGTTGTTGTTCGCACTGAGACTTAAACCTCGCACCCATCGCTTCAGACACCAAGGCGTTATCCAATATGCCACGGAGGAACGACAGCCACCTCTTGTACAATAGACAGTATTTATTACAATTTATTGACATACTTCTTATTCTCCCAAATAGGACGAAACGCCCCTCTTGGATTCTTCTGCTAGCTACAACCAACCAAAACTTACTACTTCTGTTTCAATAAAAACATTATTAGATTATAAAAGGAGCTAGCCATATGATTCTAAAGATATACGTTTAATAAAAACAAGGATTAAGAACCATGAGTTCTTATGACCACGTACAACTTTGAAATGATCAGTAATTCGGACTTGTGACCTTCAGTTAGATAGAGTCTTTTTGCTAAGATGTGTAGTTTTGATAACTGAGTGGAATTAACGTGCTCCAAGGGAATAGAAGGTGTTTAAATGAAAGTTTTTTTTCTGTGAGATATGAAAAAGACTCATTGTTTATGTAGTTATAAGTGCAAAGTCAGTTTTAGGTAATATGAAGTTTTGTGATGACCATCTACTTATTTTCCCATACTTTTTCTCCCAGTTAAAACTAGTGAACAATCACAAAAATAGTGGAAATTTTTGTTTCATTCACTTTATCTTACATTTAGTTGTATGTAGAATGGAAAGAACAGAAGTGATTTGTCTAAACCTCAAATATCATCAAGTTTAGCAGCCTAAATTGTGGTCTCCTGAACATACGATTAATAACTTCATAAAAATAAAAAACAATGATAGTAATGAAAGTTTTACTTTGAGATTAGTTAGGTACATAACTAAGTTACCACATAAACGTTTACTATTATCATTATACTATTTGTCTCTTGGGTTCCTAGTGGAACATATCGCTTCAGTAGCACGTCACCACTTCACTCTGTCCTCTGCAACCTTTTCAACCTCGCTCCACCACTGCCTACAAGCTTTCATTTCTTCCTCACATCATCTCCTCAATGCCACCGTCAGGTGGGACGCCTAACTCATCGTTTCCAATCTGGGTTCCACTGAAGTGCCTGGCCTGGCGCGTGATACCCCTGAATGATCTTCTCAGCGCAGGCCATAAAACAATTCTGCTGAGAACATATCTGTGGGTTTACCTTGTCAGTCTATAGAAATAAAAGGATACATACCCGTCGATGAAAATTTTCTAGTGGATGGTATATACTGATTGATTTTTGCATCCTAGATAATTTGAGACTTCCCTAAGGGTCAGAAAAGTGAAGTTTGAACTCTGTAGCAGAAAGAATACTACGCGAGCTTTCGATTCGCTATAAATTTTTGACATTATACGACTACCAACTTCCACTTCTCAGTTAATCTTTCACTAGGCCAGTAGGAAAGGAGCGAGAAGAAGGGGATACGCTAGACCACGGAAAAGGACCTAGAAGATTTGGATTTCGGCGACGATTTATGTCTAATGTCACACAAACTTGAAGATCTATACGTGAAAACTAACAAGTTGACAGAAGAGGCAGAGCAGCGAAGATGGGACTTCAAGTGAACGTAGCGAAAATAGAGGTGATGAAGTTACCCAACCAACAACAACAGGTACCGATCACCATTAACGGGAAAAACTTAAAGGAGGTAGCCTCTTTCACCTACCTAGGCAGCATCGTCTCAACTACAGGCGGCGGTGACACAGGCACAGATGAGGATGTCAAAGCCAGAATTGGAAAAGCAAGACAGGCGTTCATTAACCTGAAAACAGTGTGGAGATCTACTTCACTCAGCATAAACCGTAAACAACATCCGGATTTTCGACAACAACGTCAAGTCAGGGCTTCCGTGTGGTGGTTAAGAGACTTGGTGCGTTACGAAAAGCACTTCCAACAAACTACACACATTCATCAACAACTACCTACTCTGTCTTGATACTGAAGATGTGATCAGATCAGATGGCGAGAATAGTCAGAATAAGCAACAAGGAACTCTGGCTGGCATGGTGATGAACCATCAAAGCAAGAACCTATCACTCAACAAATGTGTAGTGGAAGGGAGTGGAGATGGATTGGGCATGCAGTGAGAAGGCTGATTGGGGACATCACGCGTCAGGCCAGTTGCTCGAGTGGAACCTGCGTTGGAAATGGCGAGTTGGGTGTCGTAGCTGAGGGTGAGGTGGAGATGTTGTGAGGAATAAATGAGAGCTTGCTGATTGTCGTGGAGCTAGGTTGTAAAGATTGCAGAGAAGAGAGTGTAATGGAGATGTGCCACTGAATCGGTATGTTCCACTAGGAACCCAGGGGACATTTAATGATAACAATAATAATAGGCCAGTAGGAAAAGACAGGCTGCAAAGAAAATTCTTTTTTTAAATAGATGAGAATAAAATTCGAGTGCATAAATATTTTTATCTTATCCTTTGGATAAAATAAATTGCTTATTTAAAGTGCAAACTAAGGAAGCACTTAACGATGAAATTCAGAGTAATAAAAATCATCGATGAGTGGTTGACGGAGGAGAAAGATAGGAAGTAAACTAGAGTTTATATTCATGGTGGATATTCATTTCTCGTGATTTATGATAGCCAGCAATCTGTTAAGTTTAGCTGAAAGAACTTGAGAAATTTACTGTTAGGAATACTAAACACTTTCTGGAGGCTCAGTCAACTAGTGCAACTTCCGCCCTGTCACTTATTGTGACACTATACCCGACAAGGTTGACTGCTGAATCCTTAAGGCACACTGTGAATACACTTTTTGAACTGACAATTGAGAAGCTTATTTGGAGTACTTCGCTGGAATCTTGCTTGTTGGTCTCTGAGATACAGTGTACGTCAATAACCAGGCTTTCTGTAGTTTTTGTGTTATATCTGACTTGTATCAAGGTCTCAAAGCTGAAAATTTTCAGCTTAATGGTGCATCTGGTTTCAGAACAGTTGCATCAGATGTTTCCCCGAAAAGCAACTTTCTAGAATCTGCTGTTAAATGACTTAAAATGATGCTGATAGATTCATATTTTAGTCAGTGATAAGTAGCTGAGTAGAATGAGAGTGCACATAAGGTTGAGTGTTAAATGATAACGAAGTAAGAGTATGAATAACTAACTGCGACTTAAGATATTAAACTGAGTAGAAAGTTCGTCACAAGAAGACATGATAACGCTTTGTTCACTTCATTGCTAATGTCGATTAATAATTTCTCTTTGTGGATTGTGATACCATCTGGACGTGGTGACTGATAGAGGTGCTTGTCTCAAAGGAACAGCCCACAAAACATGAGACTTGAATTTTGATCAGTAAAGCAGCGCAACAGCGTTAAACGCTGCATTTCTGTACTTCAGGCGAGCAATGTTGGTTCATGTATCAGTCATGCATTCTAGATCCCTGAGCCCATATTCAACACTAGCTTGATTTTATGCTAGTGTTGACCTAATATCGATGTTCTAGATAACAATGATCAGGGATTGAATACACCCTTTCTTTTTACCAAAGAGATACTAAGTTTACTCTTCTATGGCATGAGTTTTGAAACGTCAATCTCATGCACAAAGCAGAATGTCTATATGTTCTTGTGCAGTTTGGCAATTACTAGTTTATGCTCACGAATGTTGAAAGCACTTCATCATCTTCATATGTGAGTAGTCAAGTCAAATTATTCTGTGTCGCTTATTAGATATCCAGATACACAATAAATCCATTAGCCATTCGGTTTATCTAGAATTCATTGTCTCTTAATTTGTCACTCTGAGGTAGGAATATTTCTGGTGAAATGAAAATGTAGTTTTCCAAAGTTTGTAAACATCCCGTTTACCATTTGCAAATCTTAACTGCCTGAGAAACTATTCATCGTACTCACTCATGTCATAGGATATCAAGTAACTTATACGTCTTGCTGTTTTAGATGTATCACGCTGATCGTGAGAGATAAGAAAACAAAGCATATGGCTTACTCATTATTTTCAGTAAAATTCGGCATTTTAGCCTTCTGAAAGCATCAGAAAAATACCGTACTGATCAGAAACTAGTTCCAGAACAGACAAATCCAAAGATTTATCACTCACACTTTTATAACACTGGTTGAAGAAAGGGATATTTAGCAACATCTCACTTTTAGAAACCAGTGTTAAGTGATATGAGTACAAGGATGTTTCTAGCAAAACGAGCTCTGCTGCTGAATTCTGACCACTGCAATCAATACCTTTCGCCGTGGAGCTTATGACAAGCTACATAAGAAAGTTTTCAGAGATACGAAACAATTTGCTTATAAACACAGGAGAAGGACTTAAGATGCTGTCACTGTCTTGCATCATAATACTGTTTCTGGTCTAGACAAACGGGTCTTCGTTATACCTTCTTGGATTACTCATCAGTCTTTGACTTTGTTCCTAGACCACTCTTGTTAAATAAGCTTACCATTGCTCATACTGAGCTATGGGTTACAAAGCGGCTGTGTTCTTACTTTTCTGAAGTGAAACCGTATGCTACTTATAAAGAAAAGAGCTCCACTTCATTGCTTACTGAAGCCAGTTTCCCTCAAGGCGAAGTACTTTCTCCTTTTCTATTTCCTTTCTTTTGCAAGAATTACCTTATTCTATTAAAAATAATTTCATTAAGTGTACTACTGACCTGACGATTTCTATTCTAGTTAGCTCTGAATTAAATGCTTTCTTGTTCGAAGTTGACCAGAAGTCTCAGGCTAAACCCTTCTAAATGTCAAACTGTTAATTCTAGCCTCATGTGCAAGCAAGACTCGTGTGAGCTGCTTAATTTCCTATAACTCCTGTTGCATTGATGGTATTTATGTAGAAAGTAAATCGAGTGTTAACTATCTTGGATTGAGTTTTACTTCTGGTCTTGTTGGTCGTCTCATATCTTGTTGACTCCCAAGAAAATCTTTCGTTCACCGTATTATGAGAAGAAACTGAGACTGTCTCGTATAACTCAGCCTCCACTCTTATCGTTTACCGTTTTACCTCTTCTTCTCTATTCTTCACGGTTGATCTTTCCTGGTCTACTAAAAAAGGATTACGTTATATTGTGTAAAGCTATGAAAGCCATCAGTAGGGTCAGTGCTGTACCTCTGGCCCAACTGATTTTCACCTTGGTCGATCGACATTTAAATTGTAGCTGGTAACTAGCTACAGTAATTTTAACTGATACTGAGCATCCACTTTATTCACAAGCCTCTCATTGTATCTCCTCAAAGAAGACAAGGAAAAATTACATAAGAATATATGCTCGTACAGCTAAGTACAAGAAATTCGACTGCGTCTTATCTAGCAGGCATATGATATGAGGAGAAATATGTTAGAAGAGAACCCATTTAACAACTGTGCAACAATAAATAATATGTCTTTCCAATTACGTATAGTAATGATGGGCGGTGGCTAGCAGTGGAATCCGGGATGCGCGTTTCTTCTCATTTGGGACTCGTCAGCTGGATGTACCTACCTCCCAGTGAGTAATTTTGTCCCCACCGGGACTCGGGCTCGGCAGCGATTGCTTCAAATGCGAAAGTGTTATCCACTACACCACAGAGCCACGATAGCCACTTCTTGTGCAACGGGTATAGTTTGAGCGTTATTGCTTGTGGCTATCGTGGCTCGGTGGTGCAGTGGAAAAAGCTTTCGCGTTTGAAGCCATCGCTCCGAAGTCCGAATCCCGGTGGGAACAACATTCACTGAGAGGCAGGGACATCCAACTGACGAGTCCCGAATGAGGAGAAATGCGCATATTGGAATCCACCGCCAGCCACTGCCCATCATTAATATGCATAATTAAAACACATGCAATATCGAGGCATCCGCTCAGGAGCTCATATGCCAACAGACACTGATCAATTCGGTCCAATCAACGACGGTGTCATACAAGCAATGACACTGTCTTTCGAATGTTGTAATTAACAATGTAAAGTTCTCCTCACTGGTAATATCTTTACATAACCTAAGTTTTCATATTAACACTATTCGAAGTGTCGTAATTCATCATTCTGAAAATTCCAAATTGTACCAAAAAGTTGTTTGAAATAAAGTGATTACCATTATTATTATCACTAAGAATTCTGCTACTTACAATAAAAATAGTAGTGTGTAACAAAAAGCTTGATTAAGACACCCATTTAGTCAACTTCGTCTGTACACATATTTGATAGGTTAGAATTCAGTATTAGTACGTTGCAGTTGTCCATTTTTCAAGTGAACCGATCCATTTTGGATCATTAGGGAATAGTTATTTTGATATTTAAAGCGTAATGATTACTCGATATATTGAAAATTTAGCAATTTAACTGTAAATGAATCGGTAAAATGAACGACTTAAGAAAATTTAAACAAATTATCTACGAATTATATGCTACCACAGTACCCATATCCTACTCTTACACTTCTGTTTACATTCCCTTGCTTATTTTACTTTATATAGATTCAGATTCAAGCATAAGAATATCCTACTCACATAAACTGCTTACCGCCTTCCTTTTCACTCATTTCATCATCTTGACTGTTTTAACAATATACACACATCTAGTTATCAAAAGAAGAACAAAGGGAACACTAGTAACTTCTGTCTACTTTCAAAATAATCATCTCTCCAATATTTTCACAAATGACACAGAAGTACTAGTAAAGTATTCTCACCTAGTTTACTAACTGCTTCTAAGCCTGGATAAAGAGGGAAAGTTGGGCATAGGGCTAGCAACCCCAACCCAGATAATCAATGCAATCGCTGAAGAAACTTCAAAGCACAGAGTAAATGATTAAAAATCTTATTGTTCTCTGGTTTCAGGGAGACGAAATGACGCTGGTTGATGGAAGCCTTCAGGAAGCCAGTAGGCTGATGTGTCTTCTCTTCTCTCGATGAAAGCAAAAGTAAACATAGGGACATGGAATGTCAGCACGATGTTTGAAGCTGGCTGGTAAGGCTGACCAGATTTTTAAAAAATGAGAAGATATAACATAGAAGTGATTGGAATCTGCGAAAGCAGATGGGATGAAAGTGGACTGTCCAAGCTGTCAACTGGAGAGTCAATAATCTACTTCGATATTGTCACCCAGACGACAATTATGAGCACACTGAGGGAGTGGCTATCATGATGTCTCCTTGAAGAGCATGGAAGGCCCTCATGTACTGGGAACCAATCTCGTCCTGTAGGATCACGATCATGACAAGATTCAACTCAAAAGGAAGAAAAGTCACAATCATACAATTCTACGCTACGCAGTTACAAATAATGCAGACGCAGAACAACAGAAGGAGGAGGAGTTCTAAAGACAACTGGAATCAGCACTGGACAATACCCCACCTCAGTTGGTGACATCAAAATTTTAACTGGTGGGGTGATATTCATGCCAAACTGGGAGCGGACAATACAGGAAGAGAACTAATCATGGGTCTACTTCTACGCCTTTATTGATTTAGTGATTGGAGGCAGTGTGTACAAACACAGGGATATTCGCAAAGCGACATGTATTTCACCATTCACCGGATGGACATACTACACTTGAAATCAGATCGACTTCATCTCAATCTCAAGAAAGTGGAGATGCATCCTACTGGACACAAGGTGAAGAAGAGGAGCAGATGTAGGTTGACACCACTCACTATGTAGTGCAAGGAACCTTCAAAATCAAGTCGGAAACCTTCAAAGAAGCTAGTGATAGACCACAGTTTCAGTTCAACACCCAGAACAGAAACTGAAAGATGAAACTATAAAAGATGTCTTCACGTCAGTCGTCAGGAAAAAGCGGGAGATATTAAGCAACATCCCTGAAGGGATCTGTGTGGAAGAACACTAGAACTCTTTGGAAGCTATATGGAAGGAAACCTGCATAACCGTGTTGGGAAGGAAGAAGAAAGAAGATAAGGAATGGATCTCTACGGACAAATGGAAGCTGATAAAGAAGGGAGAGGAAGATGGTGAAGAAAACTTAGTCACCACCAAGAGGAGAAATAAAGGAAACAGTGGGCTGACCACTTTGAAAAACTCTTGAACCGACCACTATTACCACCTGCAACTCGTTCAGAGATACCACCAGAAGCCCATCAGCGGACATCCCCACACCACTGTTGCAGGAGATTTGGAAGGAAGGAAGGAAAGGTACCTGCCTATTGATTGAAAGAAGGGCTACCTTGTCAAACTCCCAAAAAAGCGTGACCTAAGTCTGTGCAGGAACTGACAGGGAATCATGCTTCTGTCCACACCAAACAAAATATTAAGCCGCATTATCCTAGAGAGACTAAACAATGCTCTGCATTCAACTGGATTACGACCGGAACAGTTTGGCTGGCTGGTTGGCCGGCTTCAGGAAGAGCAGATCATGTGCAGATCAGATTGCAAAGTAATACTACGCTAAGTATCATCATAGGACAGATTATAGAATGGCAGTCAACTCTCTACCTTACCTCAACTTCATCCACTTTGAAAAGGCCTTCAACAGCGTCGATCGAGAAGTAATTTGGCAGGCAGCTGCTTCAACACTATGCTTTTAGTGCCACACACCCTTATCAACCTCATTCAACAGCAGCTATTTACTATATGAGGATGCTACTTGCCAAGTGATTCACAATAGAGAGCCTAGCTCAGTGATGCCTTTGAAGTGAAGACAGGAGTAAGACAAGGCTGCCGTCTACTACCACCCATGATCTTCCTGATTGTGGTTGACTGGACTGGACTCGACTGTATCATGCAACAGACAACTGCGAGGAGCAAGAAGATGAGCATGCGCTGTTTGACCGATGAGAAGACCCCAGAAGAAGATTTGGATTCCGCCGCCGATAATGATGATTTATGTCTAATATCTTGTTCCACAAACTCGAAAATCTACAGGCGAAAACTAACAAGTTGGAAGAAGAGGCGGGATAGGGCAGTGAAGATGGGAGGGACTTCCTTCAGGTGAACGTGGAGAAAACAGAGGCGATGAAGATATCCAACCAACCAACAACGCCAATGACAATCACTAATCACCATCAACAGGTGAAGTCTAATGGAAGTTGTCTCTTCCACCTACCACCTAGGCAACATCATTTCAACTACAGGCAACACAGGCACAGGCACAGATGAGGATGTCAGAGTCAGTCAGGATCGGAAAGACAACAAGACAAACCTTCCTTCGTTAACCTGAAATAATCAGTGTGGAGATCTACTGCACTGCACTGTACTTAGCATAGAGCGTGAACAACATCGCAATTTTCAACATTAATTCAGTCAAGTCAGTGCTTCCATGTGATGGTTGAGAGACTTGGAGCGTCACGAAAGCATTTCCAACAAATTGCAGACATGCATGAATGCCTGCCGCCTACGCTCACTCGATACTGAAGATCAGATGAATTTGCAGAATAGTAAGAATAAGCAAGAGGAACTGTGGCTGGCATGGCGACGAACCAACCGACTAAGAACCTATCGCCCAACAAATATGCAGTGGAAGGAAGTGGAGATGGATTGGATTGGTGGTACACTGAGAAGACCGTTTGGAGACATCAAGCATCAGGCGAGGCCACGCCTTCTAGTGGAACCCAAAGTGGGAACGATGAGTTAGGTTTCCAAAGGTGACATGCAGGAGATGATGTGAGGAAGAAACGAAAGTTTATGGGCAGTCGTGCAACCAGGTTGAAAAGACTGCAGAGTAGATAGTGAAATGGGGACGTGCTAATGAAGCCCTATATTTCACTAGGAACCGAAGACACAAATAATAATAATGACTAAAAAAGTATTAAATTACGATTAAATGTTTTCATTATCTCACTATTTCACTGGGAATACTTCTGTATTTTTCCCTTTTATTTTTCTGTATCACCTTGAAGTCTGATTTAACTTGACCAATCGTCTAGCAAACAACTAAATCAACCGAGAGATGATAACCGGAATACTTTTCATTCAATCAAGTCGCTCGTCATATTTAAAGACTTATCAGATATGAAATTACAGATAATCCAACATCTATAATATGAGAAGCTTGTAAGTGAAATATAGTACTTCAATTTAAATGTAATCCAATCCTCTCCTAGACTTTTAAGACTGTTTGGATGTAGAAGAAAATGTTAGAAAATTTTTAACATTCTATAAATATAGCGGAAACCTAGTGACAATCTTACAAATATAAAGGGATCCATTGAAACTCCAGACTATTCATCTAAAGCTTCATTATATCCATTACAGCAAACTCCTGGCTTCGAATTTCATGTAATTCCATAGTGACAGAAAGGAAATGAGAGTAAATTAAGCTGTAAAATATCAGAATGATCTCTTGCTTACTGTATTACCAGAAATGACTGATGTTACCTATATATCACATTGAAAAGTAATCTAGCACCTGTTATTTAACAGACAAGGCCAGATCTCCAGTTGTGATTACGTCAACTATTTAGGTGAGTCTTCTTGATAGTAAGAAGTGAATCAGGTTTGGGGAATATGATTCAATGTCTTTGGAGGATGTTTGATAACTTAACTCATGATCAAGCCTTAGAATCACGTTATTGTTTGACATTTAGAAGTATTGTATTCGATAAAGTAATTCCCCTGATCTTCAAGTCAATCAAGTTTAGTATTTCTTAAAGTAAAACGATCAGTAATTTCATAAGGTAAATACTTTTACGCAGCTAAGTGGGATGTTACTTCACTAAAATGGGTAGCTCAGTCGATTGCATGGAGAGACTTTTTTCCTCCGTCTAACAAGTGTCTAAAAAACAATGACTGAAGATAAACTATTTGAACTGGATGATAGGAGGCAATCCATAGGAAGCCCTGGGCCCAGGATTCAGGCTTGCTGACAGGCATTAGTAAGGTATACCTCCAACCTAGGGGGAACTGATTTTCTCTGTAAGATTCGAACCTGCGTGAATAATTACTGTAGTCAAAAATGTGATTACTGAGCTCCTGATATCTCTATTGACCTCATCTACAACCAGTCGATATAAATAACTCTGTCCAAAAGAAGAGTGTGTGTCATTCTGGGGGGGCATAAGTTTTTTTGAGGTTGTAGAAACACCCTGATGACAAGTACCAAAAAAAGTATAAAACCTAGACCCACAACTTCCTGTTAATTTCTTTCAGTCATCTAACACCAGTCAAAACTACACTGTGATACTGAGTCTGCTAGCTAGGTGACCACATTAAAAATGATTGTCAGACTTCGATCAACACTTAAGACTATCCAAAATGAAATCGGTTACTCTCCAATGATCATTCAGTTTACAATACATTTATGTCATTTACCGCAAACAGAAACAGGTTACAATTTAAAAAACCTGTCTATGTCGCATATGAGTTATGAACACAGTACATGATTAGTATTTACAGTTTCAGGGGAAGGTTAGCTGATAATTAATTAGAACTAATTTTCGTGATACAACAATAATAATAAAGGAGGATCTCTGAAGATACTCCAGGTCTTCAAACAGATTTCTCTCCCACTGGTAAATTGAAAAAAAATATCCATTGAAATATAATATTTCATTGCAACCACAGTTCCCGTAGAATTCTTTAACTTTCAGCAGGTAAAAGCTTTTCTATGCATCCTATATTAATCTGGGATTCATGATATCATCTACTTTCCCACCATTTTTATAACCTAGAACATTTTTAATACCAGTATGTATGTTTTATCGTTGGTAAAAGAACCAAGAATATAGGTATTTTTGCATATACAATCTTTTATTGCTCGGTGATGGTTAGTAAGACAAAATAATACAGCTGTCATGAAAATCAAGAAGTTACAATTTTCTCCTTCTGTGTCTTCTACTTCACGCTTTTTGCTGATTCATGATTTGAGACGGTTACTCTAAGAGTCTATTAGTGACTCCGTGGTGAGACTTTTAAAACGTTTGCGCAAAATTGACAGCAACTGAGAATTAGTGACATTCATTGGAACTCTCTGATTACAGACTGTTATTTGCTAAGGCTTACTAAAACTTATTCCACTTGACTATACAAGCCAGAATTTCTGAAGCCCAGTAGATGTACAGTTTTGTTATATTAGTGTTCCACCTCACTTCAGCGTAATTTGATAAATGATGCTTTGATGTTTGAAGCGGTACTAACTGGAATCGAGTCACATCAAAGTCAATAGATTGCTCACATCTAGTTGATGATATCTACATAGGATGAGACTTGATTCCAAGAATAAAAACTTAGTCACTACACAACGATATTATAGGTGTTTTCAGTTTACGTGGACCTACTTTAGTTCACTGATCTCTTCAATACCATATGGATACAATAAACTCAGGGAGTTCTACGTCGTAACAGAAATGCGCTTATTAGACTAGGCCATGAAGTTTTTGGCAACTAGAACCTTCCAGCTTACACTGTGAAGACTAGTTTACACTTTGTTTAAATAAAATCCAAAATATAGTTAGTCGATATTCATTCATGAAGATGGACTCATCTGTTCTATAAACTATTACATCGCAGTACTACATCCATGTTGATTTACTCATTGAGTTTTGAAACTAACAGTTAACTATTGATTGATATATTTGTAATTCTTCGCTGATTTGTTGGATCGAATTGTTCAACCTCTATTAGTATATGGGCTCCTGCGCCGATGCCTCGATATTGCCTGAATGCTAATTATGATAATTTGATTAGTTGAGGATAGCAACAGAATCCAGGACACGCGTTTCGTACTATTCGGGACTCATCAGCTACATCCACATGCACCCCAATGAGTGATGTGGTTCCCACTGAGACTCGAACCCCGTACCCATCACTTCAAACACCAAGACGTTATTCACTATGCCACGGAGAAACCATAGCCACTTCTTGTTTTGTTGGGTTGAATTGTTCAACCTCTATTAGTATATGGGCTCCTGTGTCGATACCTCGATATTGTCTGAATGTTAATCATGATCATTTAGTCGGTCGAACAATTCGATGCAACAAAACAAGAAGTGGCTATCGTTCCTTTGTGGCATAGTGGGTAACGTGCTGGTGTTTGAAGTGATGGTTGCGAGGTTTGAATGTCAGTGGGAACAACATCACACCTCACTGAGGTGCAAGTACATGCAGCTTATGAGTCCGAAATAGGACGAAATATGTGTGTTGGATTCTCCTGCTAACCACAACCAACCAAATTAACAGCTAGGTCCTCAAACTCACAAATTATATAGGCTTTATTCTGAACTAGGTGATTTTTGTCTATTTCCTTCAAATTTACATAGTTTTTAAAAAAAAATGATTATTTGTTGAAAGTGTTTATATAGACGTATTAGTTCATAAATTCCCCTTATATATTTTTATTGAATGAAAACATTTTAAAGTATAACCCTTTTAATGTACACAAGTTGTATGAGAAACTTGACAAGTATCGAATAATTACTATAAATTATTAGAAATGTATCTTTTTATGAGTCTTCCCTGAACATTATTATGATTATTAAAAAAGGTTGTAATCTGTTTTGAACAGTATTGTCAGTTTATGATACCTATTTATTTATGTCTGAATGTCCACTTTAACTCCGAGCTCTTAAACTCTGCCTTTGTATTGCGAAAAATACCATAGATTGTAAGTAATTAATATCTCTCTTGCATGTAAGAACATTTAATGAATCCTCTAACATTATAATCATATCAATTAATCCTGTATAAAAAAAACATGACTAGTCAGTGTTTAAACAATCATATACATACATTCAAATGTAACATTTATGAAAAACAGAGAAGAAAAATAATGATTACCTCTTCCTACTTACTTATGAACAAAATAACGTTAAATATATTTTGTACTGATTAATCTATAAAACTACTCTTTTTCATTGGATGTATCTATCTTAACTGATAAAACAGGAAACACTTTAAGATACGTTTACATATACAATATATAGATAGGCATTAAAATAAATAAACAGACAAATTGAATATTGAATCAATTCTACTGATCATTTAACGATAATATATCATATTTCATATTCATAAAATAGTTTAAATGTAAGAAAATTCAGTTATGAGATTATAAAAATGAAAATTATTCTCTCATTCAATATCGAATGTTAAATACGGATCTCATAGATTTAATTACTGCCTAATAAGAGAATTTATTGATTGTGTTCATCCTTTATACAAAGCATCTTGTTCTATAACAATTTTCAAAACTGTTCATAAGTATTTTCAGCTACACTATTCTTTGTTCTGTGTTATATGATATGCATTTTGGTCATGATACTTTGCATTTTTAAAGATGGGTAGTAGTTGGCAGTGGAATCCAAGATGCACATTTCATCCCACTTGGGACTCGTCAGTTAGATGTACCTGCTTCCCAGTGAGTGGTGTTGTTCTCACCGGGACTCAAACTCGGAAGCGATTGCTTCAAATGCGAGAGCGTTACCCACTACACCACTGAGCCACGATAGCCACTTCTTGAGCGAAGGGCTGGCATATCCAGCTGACGAGTCCCAAATACGACGAAATTCATATCTTAGATTCCACTGCTAGCCACTGTTCATCTTTACTCTAACTCGAAACAAGTATATCAAGGCATCTGCACAGGATCCCGTATGCTAACAGAGATCGATCAATTCGGTCATCAATGACGGTATAATATAAGCAATAACACTAATTTTTAGCTTCAAACATGTATAACAGTGGAAATTTTACTGTCAAGTAGTTAAGGTTGAAGAGTTCGCAGCTAATTAGACTACCTTCCTAAAACTTTAATCCCGTACTATATATTGGTGGTACATCAGTTAGGAACTAGTTTCATGTCATCTTATCCTAACTACTGATTGAATTTCGTAAGCGGATTTTGTAATTTTGGCTATTGAGATACACCATACTACACCTAAAATAACATATATTACTTGAAATATGTTACAGTGTGGAATGAAAATTGCCGTAATCTTCATAAAAAGCCTTAAATCCAAGACGTTTTCCAGAACCAATCATGTTTCATTAAAGTCTCGAGAGAAAGTATATGAATCAAGCTGTAAATATCAGGTTGGTTGAAGCGACACAAGTCAATAGGACATCCAAATCTAGAAACGCTTGGTAATAGCCAGCTCTACTGTAAATATATATAAACCATTGTATTTTGTACATATTTTTGGAGGTTGCAATACACCTTCGTTACATATAACCTTTTTCATGAATCGAGAATTCTGACAGGCCTTCACAGGATGTGTTCTGTAAGTTATTGTTCAAGCGTATATATATATATATATATATATATATATATATATATATATATATATATATATATATATATATATAGAGAGAGAGAGAGAGAGAGAGAGAGAGAGAGACATAGGGTATATCAAGTTACCACAAGAATATAAGAAGTGACAATAAGGTTATAACAAAGTAAAACTGTAAAAATCCTTGAACCGAAATTCTGCGGTTGTTGGTGTTATCAGTGAAAGATAACTACAGCCTTGCAGAATTAAAGCATTCGTTAAGAACCCATAGAGTATTCATTCTACACTGTGTAGTCATAGACGCTACCATTGAGCTGTCTGCGTCACAGATCTCTTATAAGACTATCAGTTCCTAAAATATTTAGTTTCACCTTGTTGTTAGATATCAAAAACACATAGAAATTAGGTCCAGCAGTGTGGTTCTTTAATTGTTTAGTAACACTTAAAAGTATGACCACTTTTCCTTGATGTTTTCCTCATGATGTTAATTGATAACTTACCTGTTATACTACTTAGAATCGATAGTCAGTAGTTTGACGTAGCGAATGACAATTTAGGTTTATGACTTCTAGGGTAAGTTTTGTGACTACTAAAAATGCTAAACTATGAGGTGAGAATTCATATCTACTTTGGTTTGTTTCTGTTCTTGGCATATCAGAAGACCAGTCTGATAGGTTTAAAAGACTTGACATATTAGTCTGCAGACACTATTCTAGGAAGCGTAATTATCTTCAGGATGAGAAAAGTTGTGTCAATTATTTTCAATAAAATCTATCACTGTAGTCAAACCCTAACTAGATTACTAAGCATAAAACTATGTTACACAAGATTCATCACGTTTATAGGCGTGAAGTCAATTGAGGAGAACCAGATTTATACTTCTGTTTAGCCCATACATTATTTAGGCTCCATGAGAATGAGTTATAAGAAAATTCGGTGTAGTTCTCATGGTCAAATAACTCTCACGATATTTTGGCACTACCTAGCACTTACATCTTTGTTGGAGATAACTGATGATGTGAAGTGTGTGATTACAGTTTTACTGACATCATGATGTTTTTCAAACCAACTGCTACGTATGAACTACTTACGGAACGTTCAGTTCAAAGTAGTTAGACAATTTCTCAATTTCATCTTATTTTCTTCAAATTATAGAAGTTTTCAAAAGGTGTGTCTGAATATGGAGGATAGTGTTACCAGTGTCAGCAGGATACAAGTACTGCTTTGTGTCTAACTCTACCTAATGATTTAAGCAGGCTTATTTTATCGATATGAGTCAGTTTTACTTGCTAACTAGAACACGAAGTTTATAAAGTTTGGCTATATAAGTTAGTGTTTTCAAATCTGTTAGTATGTCACCAACAGAAAAGCAAAAGTATGAAACTAAGCATATTCAATAATATTATCTGAAGTGGATCAGGAATTCTTTTTAGCTGGATGTCGTTGTGTTCAGTGTCATGTAAATTTACAGCTCCGTCAATGAAATCGAAAGATTGAAAAGTTAGAAGACTACAACATTATCCATAACGTGATATGTAAACATCTATCGCTGTAAGTCTTCGTCCGTATTTCACCAACCGGTAGGGGTAAAGCCTGATGGTCGTAAGGACAGTTGCTCAACAATGACACTGGGTGGCGGTTGCGCTATATTGTGAGCTAACAGAAGTTGTAAATGTGGACCACTGGATTCCGACCCAGTGGCTCAGTGGTAACGTGCTGGCCACGGAACCTGTAGGTCTCGAGTTCGATCTCTGGGAGGGGTTGTGGGTGCTCACCGTTGAGGAGTCTCATACTAGGCCGAATCGACTGTCCAGTGCTCTCAGGTTTCCTTTGTTCCTTCAACTGATGTCAGTCTACGATGAATAACAACTTGAAATAATTTCAAATCCCTACAACTTCCTCAAAATTCAATATATGTATTCTTCAAGGATGTACATATCAGTACAATTACCTTACTTAGAACTAAACATAACTCACTTTCCTTTCTTCATATAGATTATTAACATTGAGTTCGTAGGAGTGAGTGTTCAGTGTTGATGTTTTAGCTTTCAACTGTTGTTGTCTTTCAATTTGTTATTTATTTATTGTTGTTTTTTTCCTTCAAGTGATTACATCGTTCTTTAGCTTACCTAGTGTCATAAAATTGAGTCACTTCGCCTCTGTACTATGGGATGATTTCAATATCTCTATATAATACTAGTCAGTTTGGTTGGTTGTGGCTAGCAGAAGAATCCAACACACATGTTTCGTCCTATTTCGGACTCATAAGCTGCATGTACTTGCACCTCAGTGAGGTGTGATGTTGTTCCCACTGACATTCAAACCTCGCAACCATCACTTCAAACACCAGCACGTTACCCACTATGCCACAAAGGAACGATAGCCACTCCTTGTTTTGTTGTATGGAATTGTTCGACCGACTAAATGATCATGATTAACATTCAGACAATATCGAGGCATCGACACAGGAGCCCATATACTAATAGAGGTCGGGCAGTTCAATCCACAAAACAAGAAGTGGCTATGGTTTCTCCGTGGCATAGTGAATAACGTCTTGGTGTTTGAAGTGATGGGTACGGGGTTCGAGTCTCAGTGGGAACCACATCACTCATTGGGGTGCATGTGGATGTAGCTGATGAGTCCCGAATAGTACGAAACGCGTGTCCTGGATTCTGTTGCTATCCTCAACTAATCAAATTATCATAATTAGCATTCAGGCAACATCGAGGCATCGGCGCAGGAGCCCATATACTAATAGAGGTTGAACAATTCGATCCAACAAAACAACGGAGAATAACAAGTATTTCAATGAATAATACTAGTTATTTGTAAAGTCTTGTTAAATTTTATGTGTCAAATTATTTTTGTAAGTGAATATATAAAAGAAACAGGAATCAGCTAACAAATTAGTGATTAATGGGACATAGACAGAGCACAGATAATTCTTATCAAACCCAAACTATCTTTTACTTCCTCATAGTACAGCTGAAGTTTATTTTCTACTTGAAGAAGGAAGGGTCTGTAGTACGGTAAACCCTGATTTTTTAAAATAAGCTTGACAAAATGACCACAGAATTGTAACATGTCTAGGGATGAATATGAACGGTACTTTCTTCAGTTATTTCATTATTCATCATAATTCCTACCATTACTACTGCTAAATCTATTAAAAGTGCTCATTGAAGACTAGCTTCAACGGGTGGTTCCTGAATTTCCAATGAGAAGTTGTGACCGATGGAGCAAACCTGGTGGCCGTGAGAACAAATGCTCAACGATGATAATGGGTGATGGTCTCATTGTGTCATAAACTGACAGAAGTTGAAAATATGGACCACTGGATTCTGACCCAGTGCCTCAATGGTAACTTGGTGTCCTTGGTCCGATCCATGATGGAGTAGGGTGATGGGTGTTCACTGCTGAGGAGTCCCACAGTCGGACGAAACAGCTGTCCAATGCTCCAACTGACGTTATTTCATGATGAATACCAACTTGAAGAATTATGAACATGGTAGTACGGTTTTCTTTGCGATTCAATATTTTGTCATAGACGTTTCAACACCATGTTTTGTTGGACCCTTAGCATTAATTTCACAAAGAAACAAAGCATATTCACATGTTTCATAAAGATTATTTGGTATTTTTTTCCTGATCTTTTTCTCATTGAGAAACAAAACAGCCATGGATCAATTACGTGCAAACTGTCCAGATCAATTAATGATGAAGCTTAATATGACAGTAAAAAAATGGAATAGTTTCATTCCGACAAAGATTTTTTTCACTAGCTCGACTAAGTGAAATGTGAAGTCAAATAAGTCAAATTAAGAACTTCTTTTCCAGCTTACAATTAGACAACACTCAACTTCAATACTGCTTAAATATTTGCATAACATTTGAATGCTGAGAATGTCAGAAGACATGGTGACGAAACGTTCGTGAAAAAATATCAAAGCTCTGAGAACACCCAAACCACTATCATCTTCATCCCGAGTCATAAAATTTTCCCATTATTCCAAGGTATTAATGTTAATTCTATTACAATCTGAAGTCGAAAATAGACTGAATAAATGAATCAGACAAATTATGTGTCAATTGTTAACTTTTAGGACTACTTTCTTGAGTTAATTTAGCCAAAAAATTTACTAGAATGTTTGATTTAACATTTATGCTTAATAGGTAGAATATCTAATTCTTTTTCAAAGACAACCTGAACATTATGTATCCTAAGGAAAATAAAACTTCTGATAAGCCTTCTATATATAAAATACAAAGAACAGGTGACATTTCTACAATAATCAACCATTTCAATAACAGTTATATACTTCTACTTGAGCTGTATACAGATAATTCAAAATGTCACAAACAGCATGAATAGTTTAACAGACAAGTTCATTAATTTTTACATGGAACTAAATTACAATTACTTGATGTCTATAGTCTGGGTTTCTGGTATACCATTGACAAATCACTATAAAAGTAGTTGCTTCTGATTTGATTCACTAAACTGTTATGATGAAAAGTGACTATAATGAATCTATCAATCATGCAGGAACAATGATGACTACAAAAAGAAACTGAGTCTTACATATAGACTCTAGGAAAATGCCTGATCTTTTTCTGTTAGTTGTTTACTAAGTGAGTTGCATGTTGAATTATACGACATGTTAGTTGGTTGCAGACAATCGGCAGGAAGCTCTAGACCTAGGTTTCATGCTTTTGGAACTCGTCAGCAAGGTGAATCTGCAACCTCAACGGAACTGTTGTCCCGCCTGAGATTCGAACCCACGTCACCCAGTGTTATAGTCAGCGACTAAAATAGCCTTCATAATATTACGTAGATAAACATGTTTCCATTCTAGTGATAGCTAACAAAGTAAGCTGCTTGGTTATATTGTGTTCTCCTAGCTGGGTCCTTCACTGGTGAAGCTTTTATGATCTTGCTAGACGACATCATCAGCACTAACTTCAGTATGAAGTCATTTTTGCTTTTCGTCCTATTCCCAACTCACTAACTGGATAACTTGCGTCCATTTAGAGACCTCTCCACCACGACTCATACCCAGTGCTTATCACTTTAATGGCTGAAACGTGATTTCTAAGGGTACTGATTCATTTCTATCCCATAAAACTAACTATATTGATCATTCAGGAAAGTGCAACCAATTTCATGTTGTCTAATCCTGAGTGCAGACCGAATCCTATGAATCATAAGCCATTGACTATCACACTAGGTGATGCAGGTTCAAATCTCAGACGGGACATCCGTTCCGTAGAGGTAACAGATACGCCTTACTGACGAGTGCCAAAAAACACAAAACCAAGGTCCACGGCTTCTTACAGTTTGGGTTTGAGTCCTAAATCACTGTAAGCAGGAAGAATAGGAGAGATAAATTGATCACTAAATTTCTGTTCGTCGATCCGACTCAATACCGATTTCAGGTATACGGAAAATTCTAATACCGCTCAAATTAAAGAATGAGAAGGTTCTGAAAAGAAAAGACGAAAAGTTATCTGATGATCTTTAAATAAATCGGAACAATAAATAATACTCAAAATATCATCTAGCGAGTAATATTGAAGGAAAAAGTTGGACAGTGGATCAAAAAACGAAGATCTATCATGAGAGTTTTGTAAAATATTATTATTATTTGTTCCTTGGGTGCCCAGTGGAACAGAAGGACTCAGTAGCACGTCACCATTACACTCTCTTCTCTGCAATCTTCTCAACATGGCTCCACCACTGCCCACAACCTCCCATTTCTTCATCACACCATCTCATCCATATCACTCTCACCTCACACGCCCGACTCCTCATCACCCATGCAGGTTCCACTCAACGGCCTGACCTACAGCGTGATATCCACAAATGGTCTTCTCACTGTACACCCGATCCAATCCATCTCCACTCCCTTCCACTGCATATTCGTTCACCAACAGCTTCTCAGTCGGTTGGTTCATCGCCATGCCAGCCACAGTTCCTTGTTGCTTATTCTGACTATTCTCGTCATCTGATCTGATCTGATCTGATCTGATCTGATCTGATCTGATCTGATCTGTTCTGATCTGATCTTCAGTATCAAGACAGAGTAGGTAGTTGTTGATGAATGTGTGTAGTTTGTTGGAAATGCTTTTCGTGACGCGCCAACTCTCTCAACCATCACATCACATGGAAGCACTGACTTGACTAACATTGGTGTTTAAAATGCGGATGATGTTCACGCTTTATGCTGAGTGTAGTGTAGTGCAGTAGATCTGCACACTGATTATTTCAGGTTAACGAAGGAAGGCCTGTCTTGCTGTATTTCCGAATCTGGCTTTGACATCCTCGTCTGTGCCTGTGCCACCTGTAGTTGAAACGGTGCTGCCTAGATAGATAAAAGAGGCAACTTCCTTTAAGTTTCTCCCATTGATGGTGATGGTGATATAAAATTATAATCTCCTATTGAAATATCAATTTGTACAATATGTTTAAGTTCATCATCTTCTTCTTCTATCCCTTCTTGCTATTGATAGGGCCACGTAATCTTTTGCACTTCGCTGGGCAGAATATTTACTAATCTCTCGTAATTTCCTATGACTTCTTCCAACTTCTCAACATATACTACTTATATGCATACATATCAGTAAAATATGACATCAGCGTATCCTATTATTAAACAGACTAATCTAATATACAATTATATTCTATCACAGTGTTCAAATTCTGTGCATACATTAATGCTTTATTGTTTACTATCCGTGAGTTAAACAAAACTATTTATCCTAATGATAAAGCCCGTTTTTAGACTGCCTTATTGAATAGATGAATAAATTCGAATTGAAGATGTTCGGGTATCTGTTATCGCTATGAAAAACAGAAACCAGGATCTAGACTTTTTGGAGCACACAATTTCAACAGTTTCAGTTTGTAATACAATTTGAAAATGGTTCACTAGCTAATTTCCATTTGAAGAACCAAACGATTTTCCGTATACTGATAACTCGAATTCGACAGTAAACACTAATGACTGGCGTTAGTTGTATACAACCAATCCCACCACTTAGTAGTAGATACTGGAAAAAATCATACACGTTAATTATTCTTAAGTAACATAGGCATACCAACATCTAAAGCGTGTACATTCAGTATTTTTTTTTAAATGTCAATTAGGATCCCAATGTTTCATCGCAAACATTTGCTCTTTTATTAATGTATAATCATTAGTTTCATATCACACGTTACTAGTTAGTATCATCAAATTCTTAGCACAGTCTTCCCTTTCAATTTACTTACCCGCTAACATGTTATTAGTTTCACTATGAGCAGCAGTATTGCTTGAATGTTAACTGGATGCAATCCGCATACCTTGAAGTTATCATTGTTGGCTGATAGTCATTCCTTGTAAATTTGCCAATAAAACTTAATAACTGTAATCATGAGAGGATTAATTTGTAGTCTGCTTGGCATGTAAATCACCCTTCATCGTTGACCATGATCAAAACGAAAATAAACATATCTGCTTTTAAAGAATATCGAAGAATATTTAATAGCAAATCACCACGTATATATGAACAAAGAGTAAATTCTGTTTTCTAAGGTTGCATATGAGAAACATAATTGTTCTCTCTATTATTTATCTCATTCATTTTTATAGTCACTTTTAAATATCTAAAAACCATAACACATACTATCCCTAAAACTAACTTTCATCCACTTTCCGAAGCGGTTTGACGGTACACAAATATATAATGCTTTAAAAGTTTGATTCAGGCTGTATCGACTATTACTTAAAAGGCGAAATTATTAAAATAGAACATTGGGGAGATTTTCCATTTGTAAACTTACATATAAGTAACATTTACTATTAGTGTCATTGCTTGTATTACACCGTTGTTGATTAGACTGAACTGATCAGTCTCTGTTGGCATATCAGCTCCTGTGAGGTAGACGTGGCATAAGAAGTGGCCATCGTGGCTCGGTAGTGTAGTGAATAACGCTCTTGTATTTGAAGCTACCGCTCCCAAGTCCGAGTCTCGGTGGGAACAAAACTCACTGGGAAGCAGGTACATCTAACTAATGAGTCCCAAATAGGACAAAATGCCCATCCTGGATTCCACTGCTAGCCACTGCCCATCATTACTAAACATTTATTATTAACCGAAACAAAATAACTTTTACCAAGTAAGGGAAAATGAATCAGCAGACTAACATCACATAGCAGTGAGCAAAATGGCACATATTTTTCCCTTTACCTTTAATTGGTTCAATTCACTTTAAACAAAACTGTCTGTGCAGATTACTGAACATTTGCTTAAAGATTATCTATCGGTTTTATGACGTTAAAAGTACTGTCGACTATCATTATTAATGTGAAATGGAATAATTATCTGATTTACCTTCATGAGCTTTCACTCACTTCTCTGTTTACATCAGTATACCCACAGTTATTTGAACAATAAGACTTGTTCACTCATATATTTGCTTGCATATTAAAACAGTTAAAGAAATACTGTTTCTAAGTTGTTTTATTTCTGAAAATATATTTCACCTAAACATCAAGGTAATAAAATACCAGATATGAATTTAGAAAGCAAATTCTATGATCCTCATAAAATGTTAAACAACTTAAGTAAATGGTATAGATCTTGGTCTGTTTTTACGTGTTACACTAAACATAAAAGTCACGTAAATTCGACAGCAAACACCACTGTACACAAATTAGGTTCCATATTTTATTACTGGTTAAATGAAGAAGGGATGAGAAAAAGACACCATGAAAAAGATGGTAGAAAGTAGTTGAAAAATTTAGACATATTTGTAGAATCTCTAAAATGGTACTATCGATGCACACAAACATATACGCCTAAAAATGTCACTTGATGAATCCAGCTAACACTTATAGGGTTATTTTGTGATGATTTTCAGTCTACTCAGTTACTTCAAAGTAATATAAAACTGTTAACTACTATAAGGTTTATGGTAAAAATGGTAAAAAAAGTTGCAAAAGTTATGTTTAGTACCAGATATGTTCACAGGCAGCATCCTTTCAGCTACAGGAAGAACACTCACAGACGAGGATGTCAAAACCAGGTTCGGAAATATAGCTAGACAGGCCTTCCTTCGTTAACCTGAAATAATCAGTGTGCAGATCTACTGCACTACACTACACTCAGCATAAAGCGTGAACATCATCCGCATTTTAAACACCAATGTTAGTCAAGTCAGTGCTTCCATGTGATGTGATGGTTGAGAGAGTTGGCGCGTCACGAAAAGCATTTCCAACAAACTACACACATTCATCAACAACTACCTACTCTGTCTTGATACTGAAGATCAGATCAGAACAGATCAGATCAGATCAGATCAGACCAGATCAGATCAGATCAGATCAGATCAGATCAGATGACGAGAATAGTCAGAATAAGCAACAAGGAACTGTGGCTGTCATGGCGACGAACCAACTGACTGAGAAGCTATCGGTGAACGAATATGCAGTGGAAGGGAGTGGAGATGGATTGGATCGGGTGTACAGTGAGAAGACCATTTGTGGATATCACGCTGTAGGTCAGGCCGTTGAGTGGAACCTGCATGGGTGATGAGGAGTCGGGCGTGTGAGGTGAGAGTGATATGGATGAGATGGTGTGATGAAGAAATGGGAGGTTGTGGGCAGTGGTGGAGCCATGTTGAGAAGATTGCAGAGAAGAGAGTGTAATGGTGACGTGCTACTGAGTCCTTCTGTTCCACTGGGCACCCAAGGAACAAATAATAATAATGTTAATAAAGTTGAGATGATTTTTTGGGAAAGAATTATTCACTTCAGGAAAATCGTCTTGGGAACAAAATCCTAAATTTCCTATGAGTAAGTTTTCGACGGAACACATTATGAATTCAATCTCTGCAAAATTTGATAGTATTTTTGGTGTAGCTCCTAAACTCATATAAATGAAACAGTATATATATTCTACATTACATAATTGCAAAGTTGTACACTCTGGTTACCGCTCTTGCTTCTGTAAACATTTTCACAGTTACTAAAACCTTTGAAGAAATCACCATGTTTATTTTAAAAAAGGTTGGTGTAAATAACATTTTGCATTGGTCATGTGATGTATCTAATTGGAACTGGAAGAAATATACCAGCTTGTAACATGATCCAACCTTGCATCAACTTCAATCACAAATTGGTGCTGCACTTAACGATAATTTAACACTAATGAGTCAATCATACCACACAAAATGAAGCAAGTACTAACAAAGCTCCAGCTATGCACTACTATATCACTGACGGGGTATAACACTTAGTTTTATATATGACTAGACAACATCCAAACAAATTACTAATAACCAACTGAACTTTACAGATTAAAAAAGCCATTTAAACATTTAAATTGTCATGATTATCATTTCTCAAGAGTAAGCAGCAATTATTAATCAGCCGAAAGAAAGGTTACAAAACTGGCTAAAGAATAACACTATTGGAATAACGGTTTCCGGAAAGCATCCTCGATTTATCAGACATACATGGCATCTGTCGTTGAAGTCTTTCATTGTTGGTTTTAGTCATAAAAGAAGGCGGAAAATTCCTGGTTAGGGGTCTCAAGATTATAGGAATCAATGATCACAGAATCTTGGTACCATAGATGAAAATCAGTCATAAGGGTGAAGATGTATTCACTCACTGACGTCTTCTAAAACTTGGATATTTTTACTGACCCTCGTTTTTTAAATTCCTTCTCCTATCATACACTTTTGACTACTTTACTATCATTCTTTTCCTAAAGATTTTTCTTTTTGTGGTGCTATAAAGTGTGGCAACTTAAACTGATACAATTCCTTGAGAGGTTTGACGTTTATAGGTCTCTTCTGTCCGTCGGACACAATCCATTACGACAAAAGTGTATTCGTTTTGTGTATTTGTCTTATTTACTTCCCCTCTTGACTATTGTGCTGTATTACTTTATTCTGATTTTTACACCTACCTGAATATCAGTACATATTTGCAACAGACGGAACTGAGCAAAAAGTCTAAGTTTTCTGAGCACCGAATTGCGTTAAAGATTCTCAATGAGTATCTGAAATACAACGTAAGGCTCTGTGAACCGAAGGTTAATATATTTCTTTGCTCAGTCAATCTTCTCCTAAATGTCTAAATGGGAATATTCAATGTACGAAAACTTTTTGTCTGCATAAGAACTGTCATTTTGCTTCACTGAATACGATAACGAGTCCCATAAGAGTTATAAGAATACTTTGGTAGTCAATTTGATGGTGTAAAACGCATTTACGTCACCCGTCACCAAGATTTCTTAAGCAAGTACATTTCGAAAGTTGAAATCGGTGGTTTACACATCATTTGCATCAAACAATCAACATGAGTAACGAAGAGAACAAGTTTAATCTTTCAAGTTGGTATTCATAATGGACTGATTTCAATTAGAGAAACATTAGAAGCCTTGGTTAGAAAATAAGTACTAAAATACATATGAATTGAGATGTCAGTCATTTATGACTGAACGTAGAGAAGGCATATCTTTTCATATGTAGAAAAAACTCGAAAAACACCTGATTCCATATGAAGATTCCGTTAAGCATCAAAATATTGTCGTGTTACCTAAATTTTCACAATCTTAATGCCTTTTCTTTTGATAAAAACTATGACTTGTGAAAATTTTTGCTGTTCACTCACTTTTAATTTAAATCACACACCAGATACATTTCATTTTCCGAGAAAAATATGGTTTTGACTGGACAACCATAGGTGGTTTACTACGTTTTTATTGGACTTATCTATTGTGTCCGAATACAACTTTTTGATAAAGAATTTAAATGCAGCTCATTATCTATTGTGACCGAAACAAGCTGGATTCAGGAACTAAAAATCATATGCGGATCAAATCCCAACACTTCGCATCATTATAGAACAGAGTAGGGAATGGCAGTCAACCCTCTACCTCAACTTCATCGACTTTGAAAAGGCCTTTGACAGCGTCGACCGACAAGTAATTTGGCAGGTAACTGCTTCAACACTACGGAATACCATAAAAACTTTGTCAATCTCATTCATTAACTATATGAAGACGCTACATGCCGAGTGATTCACAATGGAAAGCTCAGCTCCTTGATGCCTTTGAAGTAAAGACAGGAGTAAGACAAGGCTGTCTACTATCACCCATGACATTCCTGTTTGTAGTGGACTGGATCATGCAACAGACCGTAAGGAGCGAGAAGAGAGGGATACACTGCACCGGGAAAAAGAACCTAGAAGATTTGGATTTCACCGATGACATATGTCTAATGTCACACAAACTTGAAGATCTATAGGCGAAAACTAACAAGTTGACAGAAGAGGCAGGGCAGAAAGGACAGGACTTCAAGTGAACGTAGAGAAGGCAGAGGTGATGATGATGCCCAAACAACCAACCAACCAACTAACAACAGCCAGCTGGAATCATCACTAACGGGAGAAACTTAAAGGAAGTAGTCTACCTAGGCAGCACCCTTTCAAATACAGGAGGAACAAACACAGACGAGGATGTCAAAACCAGGTTCGGAAATATAGCTAGACAGGCCTTCCTTCGTTAACCTGAAATAATCAGTGTGCAGATCTACTGCACTCCACTACACTCAGCATAAAGCATGAACATCATCCGCATTTTAAACACCAATGTTAGTCAAGTCAGTGCTTCCATGTGATGTGATGGTTGAGAGAGTTGGCGCGTCACGAAAAGCATTTCCAACAAACTACACACATTCATCAACAACTACCTACTCTGTCTTGATACTGAAGATCAGATCAGATCAGATCAGATCATATCAGATGACGAGAATAGTCAGAATAAGCAACAAGGAACTGTGGCTGGCATGGTGACGAACCAACTGACTGAGAAGCTATCGGTGAACGAATATGGAGTGGAAGGAAGTGGAGATGGATTGGATCGGGTGTACACTGAGAAGACCATTTGTGGATATCACGCTGCATGTCAGGCCGTTGAGTGGAACCTGTATGGGAGACGAGGAGTCGGGCGTCTGAAGTGAGTCGTGCTGCTTAGTCCCTATGTTCCATTAGGAACCCTAGGGACAAATTATAATGATAAATCTTTATCCTTTGTACAGATGTATCTACTAAGCTGTTGATCACACTGAATATATAAGGGCTAACAGTTTTATCTATGCTAATGCAGTTGTGGCCGGATTAGAACCAGTGATCCATTGCTTAAAACCAAGTTTTTAAGCAAATAATCACCATCTCTGAAACGCTTACCTACTTCCGCATTTTTTGCCATTAAGGGAAAATAATATTTGCCATCAGACATTGACTGACCTGTGACCTGAAATGTTATGACACAACAAAGGGGGGTGTGAAACAAAAAGGTGCTTAGATTATTATTCCCATTCAACTTAAAGTTTGATTTATAGTACCTACAACTTTTCTGAATGTTTAACAATCAGTTTATCATAACATTTTCATCGATAGATAGAGTAATGAAACAGTTAAAGTTGGGAAGCTAATCTTGATAGTAAGAAACGATACGGATAAAGCTTATATCTATATTTCCCATGTCTCTAAAAGTAATCTATGTTGAAGATGCAACATTTCTGGGGATTATCATTGAAGTAACTGGTATGTTTGTGTAACCAGAGATTTCTATAACCCTTAGAGTAGCATTTTGAAATAAAAATTATTCTAACCTATGTTGAAACAAGTAAAAATTTTACTGATTATCTCTTATTTCACCAACTCAATACAAACAATGAAAGCTAAAATGTGAGCTAGAAATTTTCGGGTTACAAACTCGGTTCTAAGTCAAACGAACTGCATCCCCAAATTATGATTGGATGTCCATTTTACTGGAATATACTTGGATCTAGTAAATCGGTCAACATAGAATGGATTTAGTAACCTAGTAATATCCTGAATAAAGTTGTGTAGTAACCCGGTTTTTCAAGTAAACTCAAATATCGTTTACCATAAACTCCAGACTTGAATACTGGGATCAGTGGATACATTTTCTTTACAACTTAAGCAGTTTACTGAAGGTCGATTTATAGGACACGGCAAGATGATACTGAGGTGTCTAATTTCAGAAAGAAACAGTCCTTATTATTATTTGTTGATACTTGTAACTCTCCGTTATTATACTGGGTCAAATTGTTCCACCTGTGTTGGCAATATGGGCTCGTATGAGGATACCTCGATATTATTTGAATATTTGTCCCTATCATTGGTTGTGGCTAGCAGTGAATACTAGCACTCACGTTTCGTCCTACTTGGGACTCATCAGCTTATTTTAACTGCATCCAACAAAAGACAAAATGAGCATATTGGATTCCACTACTAGCTACAACCAATTCAACAAAGACAGTCCTTATTCTGTTGCAGTTTTCGATAAAAGCTGATTAAATCCTGTTTTGTGGTGAATTCACTCAATTAATAACTGTGCCAATTGGTGAAGTTAACCTTTAACCTTTATTTAACACTTCTCAAGAATGGAGATAATGAATTACTGAACTTTGATTTATCAAATTAGAAATATCCTTAGTTGATAACAGCACTATCCCTTAGTCGACACTAAGCAATATACACACAGGTATGTTTATCATAGTTTATCATTCTTATCCAGTTCAATGGTTAATTATCCTATTACGTAACCATAGATTTGTTTGTATACTAAAAGTAATGTGTTATGAACGTGTTGTATGCATTTTATATTCATAGGCTTAAATCTGGGCCCAAGTGTACGACAAAAATGTGTAATCATAATATTTTATTGAAACTGTTCCAACAGAAAAGTCTTTATCACGATAAATAAAAAAATGTTTTTGTTAATTTTAATGAAATCACATGTTAATTCAAAAAATCTAGAATAGATAATTATCAATCGTTATCATACATCCGTTTGTGCAATCTCTATTCTCTGTGTACACCTAAATCAATGAACAATCAAGTCAAGTTAGCGCATTAACTCAAATCACTGTGACCTAACAATTTCTACTGATAACTTCATGTGATTAGTTTTACTGTGAAATTTACATTTGTTTTGTGGTGTCCGGGAATTTTATTCTTAAAGTTGCATTCACCACGGATTGACATCGTCTAGAAAGCCGGTGAAAACTTGAAAATATTAGACAGATGCTTCGTCTTGGCATAGGACTCTTCAGCAGTGTCCACCCATGACTCCACCAGAGATCCATGTCATGACCTCCAGTTTTCATGGTGGATTTGTCAACATGTATCAAATGAAAGAAAACGGCTGATATTTCATGGGAATTTACATGCGATGTTGTATGGCAATCGAAGACAGGTAAACAGCTATTTTTGATTTAACTAGGATGGTTCATGACAATGATTTGGGCAGGGTAGCTTGCAGCTTCTCTTGATGGATCGTTCTTGGGATCCCCGGCAACATTACCACTGCTGATATCTTTGACAGACACGTTCTTTACGTTGAACCCTACGTTGTCACTGGGATAGGCTTCACTGAAAGCTTCGTGGTGCATTTCAACAGACATGGCTTCGGTTGATGAATTTTGGGGACAAAGGTGACGTCGATACCAAGCCTGATGACACCGGTTTCGACAAGACAGACAGGAACAGTGCCGATACCTCCAATCTTATACATACATTGCAACGGCAACCTAAGAGGTTTGTCTGTTGGTCTTACCGGCGAGTCCATTTTATCAAGGGCGTCGAGAAGCGTGAACCTAGTATCCGTTACACTCTTGCCGCCTTTAGTCCTTGTCATTCCCAACTTTTATACCATGTCATGTTTTCACTCTTTCCAATCACTGTGTCATGAAGAGGACCCGGAATTAGCACGAATGGGACTGAGATAGGGTTGTGTCCAACCTTCTGGATGAAGTCAGATACGTTCTTTTTGGTTTCTTAGTAGTGTGCATCTGAGTATGGTGGCTCTGTGGAATCTATTTTGTTGGTAATGAAAATCAGTTGTTATACACCCAGAGTATAAGCCAGCAGCGCGTGCTCTGTCATCTGATCATTCTTTGAGATACCAGCCTCGAATTCATCAACCACTCGGCCACTGGGTCGAAGTTCAACTGTCTACAGTCTCCCTCTCCTGTCATTTCGCCACTGTCTGCTAAGGTCTTCAGTTGGTATCCACCTCATTTCCGACTGATTCACCTTGCTGGTACTTATTAGAGACGCGCTTCGAGTTGGATATCACGATATTTTGATCAGAAGCCACAACCTGTGAGGTCAACTAATAGGAAGCGGATGCCAACTGAAGATCTTGGATGATAGTCGCATTATGTCGCGAATCGACAGAAGTAGGAAACTGTAAACCATGGACTCCAATCAAGCGGCTGAATGGTCAGTGCATTCACTGTGAAACCTAAAGGTCATAAGTGGGATCTCTGACAGAATCGTGAGTGAGGAGTCCCATATTAGAACGAAATAACTATCCAGTACTCCCTGTTTTTCAGTGGTTCCCCAACTGATGTGAGTCCATGATGAATACAACCTTCAAAATATATATCAAACTCCTACTAACTTTGAAATAAACTTGATTTAGAGCTAATCAACTGACAGGTTAAATGTCGGATGCGAACGTCCATCAGAATTGTAGTTACTGCTTAAAGTAAAATCAGCTTCTGTTCATCAGCTGGGTCTCGTAGCTTAGGTGGTAGAGCACTAGTCCAGTAACTTAGAGTCTGTCAATTCCTGCTGCGCCCTAAACTTTCATTTTTCCTTCAGTCATCACACAATATCAGGAATAGTTATCAGGGTGGAAGATATATAAAAGTTAGGTGAATTCTATACCATATCAAATGAAGCTTTACCCAACACTTGATACAGGGATTAAATGGAAGAATTCAAGTTACCTGTGGAAAAATAATATTATCTATCGGTTTACATGTAGTAGCTTGAATTGTAAGGTTTTCGTGAATTTGAATTTTGCTGTTTCTAATGAGATAGGAAATGTTATGCATAATGTAAGTAAAGAATTTCAGCACTGTTGCAAAATGCAATTCCATCTTAGATTAGTCCATTTAGTGTATCTTTGGGAACCCAAATCAAATATACTAATCTAACGTTATATACAATTCTGCAGATTTTTTATTTTTTTATTTTCTCCTTGGGCTTCAGTAGCACGTCATCATTTCACTATCTACTCTGCAGTCTTTTCAACCTGGATCCATGACTTCTCATAACCTTTCATTTCTTCCTCACACGATCTCCTTCATGTCACCATCGAACGCCCAACTCGTCTTTTCCCACACCTGGCCTGGTGCGTGATGCCTCCAAACGGTCTTCTCAGTGTACCACCAATCCAATCCATCTACACTTCCTTCCACTGCATATTTGTTGGGCGACAGGTTCTTAGTCGGTTGGTTCAACGCCATGCCAGCCACAGTTCCTCTTGCTTATTCTTACTATTCTGCCCATCCATCTGATCTTCAGTATCGAGTGAGCGTAGGCGGCAGGCATTCATGCATGTCTGCAATTTGTTGGAAATGCTTTCGTGACGCTCCAAGTCTCTCAACCATCACATCGCATGGAAGCACTGACTTGACTGAATTAGTGTTGAAAATTCCTATCTTGTTCAAGTTTTACACTAAGTACAGTGCAGTGCAGTAGATCTCCACACTGATTATTTCAGGTTAACGAAGGAAGGCTTGTCTTGCTGTCTTTCCGATCCTGACTGACTCTGACATCCTCATCTGTGCCTGTGCCTGTGTTGCCTGTAGTTGAAATGATGTTGCCTAGGTGGTAGGTGGAAGAGACAACTTCCATTAGACTTCACCTGTTGATGGTGATTAGTGATTGTCATTGGCGTTGTTGGTTGGTTGGATATCTTCATCACCTCTGTTTTCTCCACGTTCACCTGAAGGAAGTCCCTCCCGTCTTCACTGCCCTACCCCACCTCCTCTTCCAACTTGTTAATTTTCGCCTGTAGATCTTCGAGTTTGTGGAACAAGATATTAGACATAAATCATCATTATCGGCAGCGAAATCCAAATCTTCTAAACTCTTTTCATCGGCCCAGGAGTGTAATAACAAGATTCAATGTTATTTACTACCCTATTAGGTTGCTAGCCCTAAAAGAAATAAAATGATTGTGTAGAAAGAAAATAGGGTTGAATTTACTTTCAGAAAAAGAGTTAATTAAAATGGTTTTATATTAAGTGTAAGCAAAACGAAAGATGAGACTCAACGCAGTGGGTGAAAGGTGCAGTATAACTCTATTTAAGTTTGTTATCAAACATAGATCCAGTAAACTGATCATACACTCTGATTATTGTCTAAAAATAAAGTTAATAGTTTATTGTGCACTAGACTAGACATAGCAAACAAAGACTTGTACAACTGACCTGCTGAGTGAAACAACAATAGAAAATTTAAATGTATGAATACTAATCTTTTGAAAGAGTTTCAGGCGGAGACAAAAAAAACGTCTCAATAATCCGAATTATCTTCTAGGTGAGCAGTCACATGAAGTGGGAAACATCTTCAATTACCTGTTCTCACTTTGTTGAAATGAACATTCTTTTCCACATTTATCGATTTCATGTTGATATTCATCATGGAATGACATCAGTTGGAGAACCATTGCAGACCTGGGAGCACTGAATTCCTCAGCTATGCGAACCCATGACCTTAAGTCATCTGGGGGAGGGGGAGAGTTTACACATGTATACTTTTTTTCTTATTGTTTTTATTTCAAAATATTCGCTACTTCTTTCAAGATGATGTAAATATGCCTTTAAATTGAAATAATATTCCTGGGAATCCGATTACTGACTATACTCAGTTTATTTGTTGGTTGCAAGAGCATATTGAAGATTATCAGGAGTTTTCAACTAATCGCTATGCGACCTTTATTCCTGTCAGTCAAGCATCCACCTGATTTTTACTACAATACGCTTTCTGACTTATCTGCCTTACATTATTCCCAATGTATAATCTTCTCCTTGATGATGTTACATGTTCTAAATAATCTTCCCCCTAAAGAACTTTGGGATCCGGATAGTATCACATAGGCTTACTGAGTTTGGCTTATCATCTAATACACGATACATCGTGTGGTTGTATAATTACACTTCTTCAGTCACATTTTTTCTTTCTAACTTGAGTATTAGCTCAACAAAGAAAGGTTTAAAGCATTTCTGCTACCCAAACTATTTCAAGGCATGAAACTATGAATAAAATCAAGTCAACTATCTCTTAAAAACTATGTCTTATGCTGAATTGCTCTGTAAATGTGTATTTCATTTGGGTTGATAGCGACTCATTGAGTTCAGAGTTAATCATTGTAATCTGTTTTATTAGTGGTCTCTATAAATAAGCCAGTATGCTTAGTTGGAAGTGCAACAGAATGAAGAGATGGTTTTAAGATAAATTGTTGGGACATTATTATTATTATTATTTATCCTTTGGGTTCCCAGTGGAACATAAGAACTCAGTAGCACGTCACCATTACACTCTCTTCTCTGCAATCTTCTCAACATGGCTCCACCACTGCCCACAACCTCCCATTTCTTCATCACACCATCTCATCCATGTCACTCTCACCTCACACGCCCGACTTCTCATCACCCATGCAGGTTCCACTCAACGGCCTGACCTACAGCGTGATATCCACAAATGGTCTTCTCACTGTACACCCGATCCAATCCATCTACACTTCCTTCCACTGCTTATTCGTTTACCGATAGCTTCTCAGTCAGTTGGTTCATCGCCATGCCAGCCACAGTTCCTTGTTGCTTATTCTGACTATTCTCGTCATCTGATCTGATCTGATCTGATCTGGTCTGATCTTCAGTATCAAGACAGAGTAGGCAGTTGTTGATGAATGTGTGTAGTTTGTTGGAAATGCTTTTCGTGACGCGCCAACTCTCTCAACCATCACATCACATGGAAGCACTGACTTGACTAACATTGGTGTTGAAAATGCGGATGATGTTCATGCTTTATGCTGAGTGTAGTGTAGTGCAGTAGATCTGCACACTGATTATTTCAGGTTAACGAAGGGAGGCCTGTCTAGCTATATTTCCGAACCTGGTTTTGACATCCTCGTGTGTGCTTGTTGCGCCTGTATTTGAAAGGGTGCTGCCTAGGTAGGTGAAAGAGACTACTTCCTTTAAGTCTCTCCCGTTGATGGTGACTGGAGCTTGTTGTTGTGGTTGTTGGTTGGTTGGTTGGGTATCATCACCTTTGTCTTCTCTACGTTCACTTGAAGTCCCGTCTTCACTGCCCTGCGCTGCCCTGCCCTGCCTCTTCTATCAACTTGTAATTGTTAGGACAGTTTTCTGTCAAATACTGGTCAGATGTCCAGTTCCATATAAAAGTACTTTTTTATTATTTTATTTTCGGCTATTCGTACTCAATATTTTAAAAATGAATTTCAATGCATCATTAAGCACATCAGAGACGAACAGATATATTTAATGATAAGTAGACAAGCTAGATATATAGTACATAGATAATTCTTAGCCTTTTTAAGAAAGCTTATCTCTTCTGATAAAGATTTAAATCTGATGGGTAGATCACTTTCTGGACAATGATCAATAATCGTAATGATGAACACACATGCATTTAGAATAATATGCTGTAATACATCTAATCCCGTCGGGAAATTAGTCACATAGCTGTCTTATTTCGTGCAATTTAAAGCTTATATATTAAGGAAACAAAGCTCACACGAAAATCTGACAACTTAAACGTGTATATAATAAAAAAAGAAGGATTCAGTTTTTCGAGATATTCTCTTTTCTGCAATGTTAGGCTACCATTACAAAATAATTTATGGTGTTAGCCAACAAAGAAATAAACGTAGACAATTAATTATTCGGTTCAATGATCAACCATGTAAATAAATGAATGGACAATTAATCGATAAAAACTTTATCCTTCAGACTTAATGACAAGTGAGTAGACAATGTTTGTCTTACTATTTCTCATATTGACAAAGATGAAAAGTGGGCAAGAAGAACAATTTATCTTTAAAAAATAAATGACTAAGTATTGACTGACCAGATCACGCATAAGACTTCTGACTTGGTCTAATCTGAAGATTTGTGGAGGTTTATTAATTGATTTTTGGTTGGAATTCACCATGGACTGACATCATTTGGAGGAACATTGGAAAATAGGGAACACTAGACAGGTGTTTCGTCCTAGTATGGGACTCCTCAGCAGTGCGCACCTATGACATGAACTGACAGATTTAGGAAGCGTTAACCACTTGGATTCCGACCCATTGGCCTGAAGGTTCTGGGTTCGATCTCTGGAAGGATGATGGGTACGCATTGCTGAAGAGTTCCATACTAGGGCGAGACAGCTGTCCAGTGCTTACAGGTTTCTAATGTTCCTTCAACTAACACAAGTCCGTGGTAAACTCCAACATAAAAACTTCTGACTTGTTTTTCACTTTAACAAAGGAAGAAAATTTCGGTCGTATGAATAAATATCTGCAGCAAACAACCTATATAAACTTCTCCCATAGTTGCACGGTTCTACACGTAAACAATTTGAATATCAACGCGACCTTTTTCAGAAATCGGTGGTGCAGATTACATGTATTTATGTTTGGCAAAATGTGCACCATGAATAAAGGAAAGATACTCATAAACAAAATGGTAATGGGTTTTAAGTCAACTTATTGTTCCGAAGTATCTCTCAGAGATTCAGAATACTTGTAGTATTGATGAGATCACAAAACCGAATTGGGCTCCAGTTATTGATTATTATATCATTATTTTTCCCTCGGGTTCCTAGTGGAACATAGAGCTTCAGTAGCACGTCTCCATTCCACTCTGTTCTGTGCTGTCTTTTGAACCTGGCTTGACGACTGCTCAGAAGCTTTCATTTCTTCATCACATGATTTCCTACATGTCACCCTCAGCTGGGATGCCCAACTCATTGTTTCCCACGCAGGTTCCACTCGATGACCAGGCCTGGCCTGTCACGTGATGTCCCCAATTGGCCTTCTCAGTGTACGCCCAATCCATTTCCACTTCCTTCTAGTACATATTTGTTGAGTGATAGGTTCTTGGTTGGCTCGTTGCCAGTCAGCCAGAGTTCTTTGTTGCTTATTCTTCCTGGTCATCCATCTGATCTTCAATACCGTGTGAACGTAGGTAGTTGTTGATGAATATTTGTAGTTTGTTGGGAATCCTTTTCGTGACGCGCCAAGCTCTGAACCATATAGAAGCACTGACGTGACAATGGTGTTAAAAATCTGGATCTTGTTCATGCTTTGTGCTGAGTGCAGTAGATCACCACAGTGGTATGATTTTGTGTAAGCTTTAGCATAAACTTTACTTTCGCTGGTGTAAACTTTGAGTAAATAAAGATGGAGAAGTGAGCTTACACTAGTCAAGACATAATTTTTCGTTTTCTTGTTATACCTTCATGTCTTCATCCTTGAACACTACAGGCCATCGACTCGTAATCACATCCAGAAGCAGCGATACCGATTGTCAGAAAAAGACAGGGGGTGAAATGTAGATGAATGTTTATTGTGACACTTTGTACATTACCTATGCAATATTATAACCTTTCCATTGAAATAGCCATTCGCACAATGTTTCATTTCCTCTTATTCTTCTATCTTGTTTTGCTGTTGATACACCCATGTTATCTCTTGCATTTCTCTGTGCAGAATATTTGCACATCCCTGGTAGTTACCTATGTCTTCCGGTGACCTCTCAACATATTCTACTTATATACCTTCTATCAGTAGCACCCACTACAGCACTACCTAGATAGACAATGCTAAGACTTTCAGTTATGATAATGAAATGGTCAACAAAGCAGTACCAATTAATGCTATCCTTTCCTCTTTACTACAACTGGTTTTCAGTCTCATGTCATTTTGTGATTAGAAAGCTGATCTGATTTCAATTGATTTCTCCTAACAAATCACCAAAATAAACGACTAAGTTTGTTTACAACCAGAGAAAATCTTTTATATATCAAATGGTAATTAACATGAAAATGCTACAAAATAGTCACATTTCAGACAATAAAATAGTAACTATGATGTCTTTAGAATAGCTTCTATTTGTTTTCGAAAAAAAAGTGTGAATACCAGTATTTCTAGGAACATTATTGTCTTATTTAACTAAAGGTGACTGTCCTCTTTACAAGTTTTCGTTTGTTACGTAATAGATCATTAACACAACCACAATATGTCAGTTTCACCGTTAAGCGTTAGAATCAATAAGTTGATGTGTGATACTGGTTAACATTTTTGACTTATCGTACACAATGATGTTCACTTAAATCTCCTTTTTTTTCGACAGATCCAAGTATGCATATCATTAAGTGTCACTATACTTGTATAAATCTCTCATCAGAAGTTAGACACAACAGAGTTTAACTTTGTTAATCAATCCTAAGCATAGTAACTAAATTAACAATTGACTGAGATTTTTGACTGAATAAATTTATTTTCATTGTGGTTTGAAATCAGTTCAAGAGTTAGTGAAAACGTGAGACAATCGGATAACTTTTTCGTCCTAGTTAGGAACTCTTCAGTAGTGGCCAGACATGATTGCATAAAGTGTTGAGATCACTGATCAATTACGGTATGAGTTAAAGTATAAGATGTGCTCTATAGTATTAAGAATTACATCATCTACAACTTGGATGCTTATTTTAAAGTCGACGTCGTTTGTTAACATTTGAAAACTGAAAGATTGTTAAGATAAATCATTTTTTTAGATACCTTGCCTTTTTTCTATATAAAATATCTGTCAAAAAGGTGTCACTGAGATTTCATTTCGATTTAACGGTACTTCAAGAATAATTTCCAAGAATATCTTAATTTTGGATATATTGGATTAACACTTCTTCCAACACCATTTCAAGATAATCTGAAGACACAGAAATTTTCAAGTTAAATTTAATACAGAATTCAGTGAGTTGTATTTCCTGATTTCGGTGTAACTTTTTTAGGCCAGTATTGAGAAATATTTCAAGTCGTTTACACTTAGGATCTTCGTCAGTTGGATATACCTGCCTCCCAGTGAGTGATGTTGTTCCCAGCGGGATTCGAACTCGGGACCAACCGCTTCAAACGTGAGAGCGTTATTCAGTACACCATCGAGCCACGAGACCCACTTCTTGTACGAGGGGTATAGTTTTAGTGTTACTGTTTGCATTACACCGTCGTTGACTGGACAGAATTGATTAGTCTCTGTTAGCATATGGTCTCCTGTGAGGATGCCTCGATATTGCCTGTGTTTTAATTATGTATAGTAATGATGGGTAGTGGCTAGCAGTGAAATCCAGGATGCGCATTTCGTCCTATTTAGGACTCGGCGGGAACAATATCACTCACTGGGAGGCAGGTACACCCAGCTGAGGAGTCCCGAATAGGACGAAATGCGTATCCTGGAGTCCATTGCTAGCCACTGACCATCATTACAATAACTACTATCATAGGTTGGTGAAGTGAGTTTTGGAAAGTAAGTCTGACCACTTCTGTATTGTTCAGACGCAGCGAAACCAGTAATACTTTAAGCCTGTTTTATTGGGAGAAGAGATAATTTTGCTTACAGCAAAGGGGACTATTCCTAAGGTGATTCCCATGCAATTATTTGAAGGAGGCATGGTAACAGCTCTAAACAGCATGGATGTGGATTTTAAAAAATGGTTGACAAACTGCTCTTAGTTTGACATACAGTGAATCAGAAGCGACAAACTATTTCTGTTGTTTTTAATTTCGCCTTAATCATTTACATTATACACTGAGATGGTGGAGAATATTTGTAGCTCAGGTGGATGATCTTGGTTGTATTGTATTCTTTGAGCCGAGTTGTTTAGAGCATACGAAAGTTTGTTGACAATAATTCACTCACGAAGTACACAAATCTAAATACCGCGTGATGATTGAAGTGAAATAAAAATGTGGTCAGCAGTGGGACATCGTAGCTCAGTTGGTAGAGTAACGGGCTGGAAACTACGTGGTCGCTGGTTCTAATCCGCCCGTGGTCCAAATTTCCATTTCACCTTCAATCATCACCCACGGTTATCTCAAATAATCAAAATGATAGACAGATATAAATGATAGAAGAAGACGATAAGACATGAAGTGGTAACGTAAAAAGTTTATAGAATGTGCTTACGTTCGATAACAAAAGAAAATTATATTCATTCGCAATGCAAAAGAGAGATAAGAAAAGTATTTGGGTATGAAAATTGAAGATAGAATGAGTGAATTTTGAAAGATACTAAGCATTTTCTATTTAAATGGAGAGACAATAATTCTGTTACAAGGCATACTGAAAAATGAGTAACTTTAAAGGCTACCCTAACAACAACTGAAATGACCAATCAGGCTTTGGTATTTCGTTTGGAAAAGTACTTTTCCATAAAATAGAGGAATGTAATTGGCTGTCTCATAAGTTGTCAGGGCGGTCTTTAAAGTCGCCCCTGAAAAATACTGACTGTTTGTACTTTTATTGATCGCAATAAATTTGTTAACTCTTCTTAATAATCATGACAATGGATACTGGTGAACTGAAATTTGTCAATAACATTTTCCTTCATCATCATCTTGGCTTTTGTTTATTTGTTAGGATAGTACTACCTAAATGATTGGCAGTATATTGCTAATTGATTAGTATGAGTATTTTTTTTTTCAGATCTATTCAGCTATTTGATGTGGTTAAAACCTAAAAAAAACTCATTAGGTTCAGTCCTTTAATAGCATGATTACTTCGGCCTTTTTGCACTGGAATGGTCTCCATCAGTATCAGTAACCATTTACCCCATTACACTGGTAAATGTATAAAGATATCATATTTTTCAGGACACATTGTAGAAAGTTCTGATAGTAAACTAAATTCATAAAACACTTAGAACGTCATATCAACTATTTTTGTAAAATAAAGTCTTTACCTCCAAGTTTCACGTATTATTATGAATATAACGAAATTTTTCAGATCTACTACCAGCAGTTTTACTTTGTGACGAATTCGCAGCAGGACTAATCAACAGGACAGTTAATATATTTGATAAATAGTGTAAGAAAGATACTTTTTCTTCACTGTATTAATGTTTCTTACTAAGTTTTTACCTTAATGACTCCATTTACTTCCAGATATAGCTTTCGAGATGAAGGTTGATAGCTACGAAAGTTTACCAACGTTTTAGATTGATAACTCAAGTTATAGTAATCAATAAACCTTCGATTCCAAGCTCAACAGATAGTTTATAGCCCACCATGGTAATGTTATTAACAACTGCCTACGCTGGCTCGTTACTGAAGATCAGATGAGAAGACCAGAAAGAATAAGCAACAAGGAACTCTGGCTGACTGGCAACAAATAAACCAAGAGCCTATCACTCAACAAATATGTAGAAGAAAGTGGAGATGGATTGGGCATACACTGAGAGCGCCGATTGGGGACATCACGCGTCAGGCCAGGCCGTCGAGTGGAACCTGCATGGGAAACGATGAGTTGGGTGTGTGAGGTGAGGGTGACATGGAGGAGATGATGTGAGGAAGAAATGAGAGCTTCTGGGCTATCATGAAGCCAGGTTGAAAAGATTGCAGTGAACAGAGTACACTGGAGGTGCGCTACTGAAGCCCTATGTTCCACTGGGAACCCAAGGGATAAATAATGATAAATAATAATGGTAATGTGAATGAATGGGTGTGCACAAATAAGAAGGCTCATACTAGGACGAAACAGCTTTCTAGTGCTCCCAGTTTTACAATGTTCTTCTAATTAATGTCAGTTCATGATGAATACCAACCTAAAATCAGAAAATCCCCCCAAACCCCCCAAACTGAATTGATCTAGTGCTCGTTGGTGACTAGCTTTAAGAGGCAATTCCTGAAGTTTCAGTGAGAAGTCGTGACCGGTGGCGCCAACCAAGTTGAACATGAGGACAGTTACTCAACGATGACACTGGATGGAGGTCGTGGTATGTTGCGAACTGACAGAAGTAAGAAATACGGACCGGTGGATCTCAACCCAGTAGTTCAATGGTGACGTGCTGATCACAGAACGTGAAGGTCCTGGGTTCGATTTCTAGAGGGTGGGTTGATAGGTGTTCACTGGTGAGGAGTCCCATACTAGAACGAAACAGCTGCCCAATCCTCCTGGGTCTCCAGTGTTTCTCCAACTGACGTCAGTCCATGATGAATTTCAACCTGAAAGAATGCTGAAAGTTGGGATTTTTTCAGATCCAGGTTTATAATTTTGATATATCGCTGTCAAAAAGGTTGACTTTAACAAGCAGGAATGTAGATGATAATTCCTCATAATTAATGACAACTTTTTCATCAAAAATCAGTTAAATTCAGTTGTTTATTATGTAAACCGATCCACTTTGGTATGGACATTCTTACACAACCTCTTGTAAATTAATGAACTAGAAAATCGGCTGTTTATAAATCTTCCTTTGGATTTAAGATATTTTCTGGTTAAAAGTAGAATAACATAGTAGTACGGGTAATTACAGTGATTGGGTAAAATCAACTAAATATATTACTGAGTAACTTGAGCAGCTAGAACCCACTCAGGCCAATATATAGATTTCATCAGCTAAACTAGACTGATTTAGGCACCAGACGACCGCTTCATTCATTTGAGACGGGGCATATCAGTGGAATTCAACTCACAGAGTCAAGTAGTTCAGATCACCTATATTTGGCTAGCTAACTGCCGTGGACCGGTATATCGTAAATAGGAGGATCAATTGCACGGTTCATGTAGAAATTTTTCACAACTGCCCAAATATGCTGTCAACAGGGTTTCTGTAAGAAACGATTCAGCCAAGATCATAAGGTGTGAATACTACTAATGAACATACCACTGTTAAGACCAAGTTGATTAAGCTGACAAAATCTGCAGATCTCCCTGAATAGTTTCGAACTTCTTCAGTTGTTTAGTAGTATATTTCGTTAGTCCATAACACTTTTGTGTTTGAGATCACATATTATAATGTTGGCTAACGGGTGGTTTCCACTGTAAACCTTGATCACACCATGGTTATGCAGTTGAAAAACTACTCAACTGTAAGAAATGTTAACATGGATCATGAAGTTTGTAAGTATTTTGCAAAATGAACATCCTGTTCAAGCAAAATTAAGCTTCGGTCTATTGGTTAACAACTAATTAATACGGAAAAGGTTCACATGAAGTAACTTTACGTGTAAATGGTCAGTTATTCAAGAGTATAGTCATGGTTGGACAGTGATATTCATGACAGTTTCTACTCATACATTTGTCTCATTTAGAGAATGATAAGCTACAACTCACCCCTTAGATGATGAAAACCACTATTCTTGCTTCGCATCCTGGATTACATCTTTTGACTAGGAAGATCATATGACGAATTTGAAAGGAAACTTCTCACAACTGCCAAACCATCTGAGAGAATACTATCCATTGTAACGTGATAAAATATCTGCATCTGAGAAAATGTTCTATTTAAAAGACTACTTTTCTGAAAAGATGAAGTAAGCAAAGATAACTTACTGGGACTTGTGGAAGTGATCCCAGGAAAAAGACGGAAGTTATTTGATGGTAAACACGCTGAGAGCTAAGGAATAATTGACTAAACAGGGATGCTACATCTCATGATGCATTTGTAACGCTCTTAAAAGTACTAGTTATTAGTACAGGACTATCTAAATCTTCATAGACTCCATTATCAGTGAATAATTGTCTAAGTACCACTAGAATTACATTTATTCATGGTAAAATAATCAATTTATTGAAACAAAATTGTAAAGGCTGTTTTAATATCAATCTTGTGACCTTTATCGATAATACGTTTTGCAATGGACGATGATGGTTGCCTGCCACCTGCCCTTATCTGTGTTTTTAAATCTAGCTGCTTTTGCAGCCATTTCGATAGATGTTCCCCCCTCACATACTTGGATATCTTGATTAGTCCTCCCTATCTATGTGTGTCCACACACACACACACAAACTGATAAACGCAGTAGGATGTGATGCAATCATTTATACAGTGTTGAGATCTATGTTGCAACAGGTGCTTGGTCTTCTCAACTTAGATAAGTTTAGCTACATGGTATGTTTTGCTAAAGGCAGACCTTAACCTTCGTTTTAATATTAGGCTGTTAGATTCTCCTCTGTATGTTAACGCGAAACAAATGCACTTCTTCGAAAAAGAGTACAGACTAGGTTTTGACTCTAGCTAAATTCAGTGAATATCCATTTTCGACTAATGTATCAGTTGGTGTTTTAATGTCATCATACACTGAGTACTCATTAAAGATACGCTAGATCCTTTTGAATAGGTACACTATTTACCTTCACTTGTACTGAGTTGAGCAAAGGCTATGGAAACTTAAATACTGTTCTGTCCAAGTAGTTTTCCTATATTTCGACCGGTTTATTAAACCGTCTTTCCTACGACTCAGGAGTATATTCAAGAATGGTAGACGGTTGTCTTTCTCTTCTTTAAATGTTAAACGTATATTGTTTTGTATGGTGTTAAGTCTTACTAACAAACATGTCGCATCTTCATGCTAGTCACATATCACAATTATGTCATCAACATATATTTTATCGAAGGTAGCTTTACTGATGAGATTACCAGTCAAGCTTCCAATATATGGTATGTAAATATAAGCTAGCAACAGTTCCAAGGGACTTCCCATAACTACACCATATATTTGTCGAAAATGTTTTCCGCAATAATAGCAGCTCTATAAAAACGGTTGAATGGCTACAGAAAGAAAAAAATGTCCCCTGGACTCTGTGGTCAGTAAGTAAGTAAGTAAGTAAGTAAGTAAGTAAGTAAGTAAGTAAGTAAGTAAGTAAGTAAGTAAGTAAGTAAGTAAGTAAGTAAGTAAGTAAGTAAGTAAGTAAGTAAGTAAGTAAGTAAGTAAGTAAGTAAGTAAGTAAGTAAGTAAGTAAGTAAGTAAGTAAGTAAGTAAGTAAGTAAGTAAGTAAGTAAGTAAGTAAGTAAGTAAGCAAGTAAGTAAGTAAGTAAGTAAGTAAATAAGTAAGTAAGTAAGTAAGTAAGTAAGTAAGCAAGTAAGTAAGTAAGTAAGTAAGTAAGTAAATAAGTAAGTAAGTAAGTAAGTAAGTAAGTAAGTAAGTAAGTAAATAAGTAAGTAAGTAAGTAAGTAAGTAAGCAAGTAAGTAAGTAAGTAAGTAAGTAAGTAAGTAAATAAGTAAGTAAGTAAGTAAGTAAGTAAGTAAGTAAGCAAGTAAGTAAGTAAGTAAGTAAGTAAGTAAGTAAGTAAGCAAGTAAGTAAGTAAGTAAGTAAGTAAGTAAGTAACCCTTATTCTTCAGGCACCTAAATAAGAACTATCCTTATACATTGTGAGCATCCAGGAAGTGTTAACCACCCCCCCTTCCAACTCGGTCAGGTTGTTATCAACCTTCCACACTCTTACTCTCTAATCATTCTTCACGTCCCTCGGCCAATGTTACTACATCTGTTTGTTTCTTCCACCTCTTCAGCTCTTGAAAGCGACTTGAGTTCACGGAATAAATTTTCTGGTCTCTTGAAACTGCACTAAAAACTATGTATTTGAACTTTTAACGTCTGCATCATCCATCAGATCGACCCACAACCTTCGCTACCCAAAACGCTGGCACCTAGGGTCAGGTAGGTATACAGTGATTGTAAAACACGCATACACGATCGAAATGCAGATATTTACTTAACCTCACCTGATCAGTATGATGAATCTTGAAAATTTACCCTTTTAGTTTGTGGAGATCTCATGGTTAGTTTTCATGATCTTGTAAGTGTAAGTGTAGTATAAAGTGCTACGGCAAAACGTTTACTGCTCAACTGGATCTTGACTGACAGTCTTTTGTGTGCAATTTGACCAAACGCCATAGTCGGGATTAAAAAAGTTATTGAAATTCTCTCTTTTTGTAATCCCTTCCTACCCACTCACTAATTGCAGTTCAGATGAAGCAAAGGACGAGTACCAGAGAAAACTTTTCTAGCCTCCTATTGAAAGTCAAACGTTTGGAAGAGATTGTCGTGACATGCAATTTTAATAAACAAGTAGGCAGGTAAGTTAGCCAGAAAGACACTTAGGTGGCTCTTTCAGAATCCCTTCCGAACCAGCAGACAAAGGTGATCACCTGAGACAACCGTCTATTTCTGACAGGCAACACTTACAGGCATAAAGAGAAACATGATGTTTACTGACCTCGGCTAAAAGGTGGATATAGATAAATGGTGTTCCTTTCGATAATCGCTGAGGGGAGTCGGTGAAAGGTCGCCGCTCCTTCTGGAGTACATGTCTTGACAGCAATTTTTCAGTGGTTGCAGCTCGTGTTTATCAGTGCCCAAATAGACGTAGGAAAGCTGTAGCAACAACAACACTGTAAATGATGCTTGACAATAAGTTAAGAAGTATACTTTGGACAAAAAAGTGACTACACATTTATCTTTGAAACAGGATGAACTTAATAAGTTAAAAAGAGCCTAGTATCATCTCCATTCTGCTGTAAAAGCAGCATTAAAGAGTATAGTTGACTCTCAAAAAATGGTTAAAAACAGCTAGTAAGTCTCACTGACTGCTTTTGAATGAAGTGAACATGTGTGAACACATTCCTGCAGGCTCCGAGTTCAATGAGATACTGAAGTAACTTGAATGTAAACAGACATGAGATCTTCACAATGACCGTGAGCAGTGAAAACTAAAGAGATGTAAAAGGCGGAGACGATATGTAACAGCAGAAAGCTATCTAGGCTTATGAGGGAAATTGTAGCATAAAGGTTGGTGGTTAGTGAGACCATAGCGGAGAAAGATGGGTCTGTGATTCACTCACAGGGGAGGTGATTGAGATGACGGGTGGGACACTGCAAGGAACACTTCAGCTGACCTTCAGCTACTGTACTATTGCCCGTTATCCATTCGGACCCTGGGTGGAACGATGAAGAAGGACCTCCAAATCTTGCTTAAGCCGAGAAGGCTGTAAGCAACTTGGAACGAAGAAGGGCATCAGGACTCTATGGATTAGTGTCACAGTTATTTCAGGATGGTGGCAGAGAATTATTGATCAGGTTAACTAAAGTGTTAGCTAACGTATGAGAACCGTATATAACTCTTTCTGACTGGTTTCAACCATTGGGTGTCCCAGAAAGGGAAGAAATCCTCTTGTGCTAACCACACAAGAATTAGCCTACTGATTCTAAGTTCTATGACCATTAGACGTCCAAATGGAGTAAAGAAATGCAAGCCTGAGTAAACTAGGCAGATTTTAGACCTGGTCGTGAGTCCATTGACCTAATATTTATCATTACTGGGTTCTGGAACACGGACGCACTTCTTGACTCTCGACACTGGTTGTATTTGTCGACCTGGAGGCGTCATTTGACTTTGTCAGTCGAGACGTTTGCTGCAGTCTTTCACTGGGAAAATGGTGCCGGTTAAGTGCATCACTCTGTTGAAGTCTCGGTACTCGGACACCCATGGGTATGTTAGAGATCATGTTAAATTGTCACATGAAGTGAGTACATTGGGTGGTATCCACCAAGGATGCCCATTTTCTCCATTCCTATTCAATTTACCACAGAAGTCCTCAGTGAGGTCTCCCTGTCGTCACCTGACTTCACAGGGATTGATCTTGTCACAGAAGACTCCTTGGCAGATCTACAATATGTAGATGACATAGTTCTGTCAGGTGAAGACTTTGTCAAGATGTAGAGTCTTCTAAGTATCTTGAGCGGCGATGTGAGAACGTTTTGGATGTATTTCTCGCCGGCTAAATTCAAATCGTTTCTTGAAAAAAGCTCTGTTGTGGTACCTCGTTTAACAATAGGGGGTGAAATAGTTGAGTTCGTTAGCCCCTCCACTTACGTGGGTAGTCGGATAAGCCCTGATGGGTCAGTGACTGACGAAATCCCTACGCGGATACAAAAGGCTCTCTTGGTTTTCTCCAACTTACATCATTCATGGTTCCGCAGTGTTGCTCGAACGCCTATTAAGGGTCTAGTGCAGTGTACTGCAATTTGTTCTGTCCCCCTGTATGGCCATCAAAAATAGCCATTAAGGTTGGAGGACGTGAAGAGACTTCAGGTTTTTGATAACTATCACCTTCACAGCATGTGCTGTGTGTCTCAGTGCCACCACGTCAGTAACGTAGAAGTTAAGCACAGAGTTTTGGGAAAAAGAGAAATGTCAGTCGATGGGATTATGAAGCTTCATCGACTTAAATGGTTGGAAGTTATCCCACGCACATCCAGCTACCATCCACCCCATCATGAAATGTTAGGCCAAACCTGGAAAGAGTTCTGAGGTGGCCAAACTAAAATATTAATCCGTCCCTGAATACCTTGACAATTGACATGGGGAATATGTGGAAATTTAGGCTTGTCGGTCGGGGTCATAGTGACAACCGAAACCAGTGGTTGGGAAGCCTAGGTGATATGGCGCATAGTCAATTTCATTGGCACAAACGCCTCCACACATTATTTTCATCCTAATCAACTTTCTAAATTTCATCATTGTCTCATTCATCCTTGTAATCTCTTCACTACTTCTTACCGCTCTTGACTGGTTTCTTTATTTTTTACTTCGGTACATTTTCACTTGATGTGCTGGTATGGGATATGACAAAATGGACTACTACGGAGTAAAGCTAAGTTCCATGTTAATGTTGACTGACTGAATAACTAGGAACTAACTCTTTAGCAATAAAAGTAATCGTTATTGGGTTCAAGTCCCAGCAGCAACACCAACATCGGAATTCAGCTACACCAGATGAAGAACTGTAAACATGTATGTAGTGTGATAACTGGGACCACTACGGAGTAATTCCAGCTCCTATGTATGTCTGTCTATACATCTATAATATTCTAAAGGTCACTGGAATGATTCAAATAGATTACAGGGATTAATATTGATGTGTAGTGTATATGGTAATAATAATACAGCATCAGATCAAGTGGTAGTAATGTGTCATGGATTCACATGGTAGTCGGGAAGAACTCATCTTGGTGATTGAAGTGACCTCGTAGCTCAGTTGGTAGAGCATCGGGTCGATAACCCGGTGGTCACTGGTTCTAATCCGGCAGCGGTCCAAATTTCCATATCACCTTCAATCATCCCAGTATCAGTACTAGTCTGTCAAACTGCGACTATCTCAGATAGTCAAATCATAATAAATTTTAATATTAATTTGTGGAAATCACTGTGGATAGGCTGAATGTCATACATACCAAGGAACTCGTAAAAAATCTCCTTGCTCTGATGAAATGTCTCGTCGATACATACATAGGCGGCAAAACTTTAATATTATTTCTGTAGTTTTTTTAGTTATAGTGCTTGATGAGGAGACGGAGGATATTTATCGCATTTCGCAAACCATCCCAGGTTACTGAATATAGATAGGACTTCCGATTCCAGCCTAGTAGCTGAATATAGAAATGTTCTTCCATAGATCTGAATATCAATGGCGTAAACCCAAAAAAAACGTTCACTATTCAGGAGTTCTAAGTTACGATTAAAGAACTATCCAATACTCTTGTGTTTTCAGTAGTCGGGTAGTTAGTTCAAGATGAAATCAACTGGACTACTAAGTGAATATCAGTAAATCGTTTCCTACATATATAGGAAAACAGATGGAGCAGGTGATTTCCTCAATCGAATACGTATTAACAAACTAATTGAAATTTGTACTTTTAGTCTGTTGAATATATGATGATATCCATCTGTTAGTTGATTGAAACATTATTCACTGTAGACCAAAGTACTCTAAACTAGAATCCCTTCTTCTTTTTTTTTAAAGTCCTTCTGTGTATCATGTCAACAAAGACAAGAGGTAGGAAATCCACTCAATGTATACATAAATCTATATGACCTTCGCCTCATGTTTTACACTAAGTTTTATTCAACTAAAATAATGTCCTTGGAAATCTAAGATGTAACACTTATTACATAATCATTTTTCCATGCACTTACTAGTTTTCTTAAAAATTTTATTTGTTGCATTTTTAATTTAGTCCATATGTTTTATTAACTAAATGTAACAAGTTAGACAAATGTATTAGTCTATACATGAGGTGATCTTGAGACAATTGTATATATTTCTTCTCAGTCTGTCTCATCATCATTTTCACTTTTACAGACGGTGATATCTTTAAGTAAATGGAAAATACCCTACTGTGATCTTAACCAAGCTAAAGTGATGATGGTGATGATTGTACCACTTGAAACATTGTCTACTAGTAGACGAGAATTTGTTTTGTCTGGTTGGATGACAACAACAAGTAAAATTGAAACAATTTCGTTTAACGCTAAGCATATAGACAAGTAGACATTTCGTTTTAAGTTTTTAAACAGATTTTGGGTTGAAACTGAATCTCTCATCTTAGAATGAAATATATTTACAAACATTGAAGTACTTTTCATGTGTTCATAGCATGACAAAAAATATTAGTGAAACCTGATGAATAATCGGTGGAGTAAACCTGATGACTGCTGGGACAAATACTCAACTATGACACTGAGTGATGGTCAGGTTATGTAGTGGAGGGACAGAAGTTGGGAACATAGACCGTTGGCTCAGTGGTAACCTGTTGGCCACGGAACCTATAGGTCCTGGTTTTGACCCTTAGCAGAGTTGTGGTTGCGCACTACTGGGGAGTCCCATACTAAAACGAAACAGCTGTCGAATGCTCCTAGGTTTCCAATGTCCCTCCAATTGAAGTCAGTCCATGAACACCAACCTAAAATCGATAAGTAAATCTCCACAAACCTCCAGATAGACTAGTTCTATCGAAATAAGTCCAGTAGTAGTGGCTTCCAGGAAACTCAAAAGTTCTCAGTATACAAGGACAATAATCTGTTCATATCAAGTTTCACTATGAATGATTTAACTCTATTGCAGTTTTCGAAGTTGCAAACTGGAGTTTCTTTCAATATCCTCCACCAGTCCTCTTTAACCTCGGCTGGTTAACTAGCTCACTAGTTACTAGCCGGTCCTAAGACCGGACAAAAAGGGAAGGTTGGGCATAGGGATAGCAACCCTACCCCTGAAAACCAATCCAATTGCTAAGGAAACTTCAAAGCATAACGAAAATATCAAAAATAAAAACAATTTTATTCCTCACTGGAATCGCGGAGACAAAATGACGCCAGTTGGTGAAAGTCTTCAAGAAGCCAATTGGCCGATGTATCTTATCTCCCCCGATGAGAGCGAAGGTAAGAATGGGGACATGGAATGTCTGCACAATGTTTAAGGCTGGCTGGCAAGGCTAAAGCCCAGATTGCAAAAGAGGAGAAAAGATGTGGCATACAAGTGCTAGGAATCTGCAGATGGAATGGAAGTGGCCTCACCAAACTGTCAACTGGAGATGAGAGTCGATAATCTACTCCGATATTGTCACCCAGATGACAATCACGAGCACACTGAATTTCCGAGTGCCTTTCATGATATCCTCAAGAACACCGAATGCTTTCTGTCTTATGCAGTGGGAACCGACCTCCTCCAGGATCAGGATCATGACAGCAAGATTCAACTTAAAAGGAAGAAAAGTCACAAGCATACAATGCTACGATACACACCTACAAGTAATGCAGGCACAGAACAAGAGAAGAAGGAGGAATTCTAAAGACAACTGGAACTAGTACTGGACACGAACCCACCCCGGTTGGCGACATTGAATTTCTAATGGGTGACATGAATGCCAAATTGGGAGCAGACAACACTGGAAGAGAACTGACCATATGTCGAGAAGCACTCGGTGAAATGAATGAGAATGGAGAGCTGTTTGTGGACTTCTGTGCATTTAATAATTTGTTGATTGGAGACGGTGTGTACAAACACAAGTATATTCACAAAGTGATATGGGATTGATTTCACCAGATGGACACACTAAAATCAGATCACTCTCATTTCAATGTGAAGAAAGTGGGAACGCAGCCTACTGGACACAAGATCAGATGAAGAAGAGGAACAGATGCAAGTGGTTCACACCACTCACTATCTAGTGCAAGGAACCTACCTTCAAAGTCAAGTTGAAAGCCTTCAAAGTAGTTGGTGATGGACCACAGATGAAGTTGAACACTCAAAACAGAAAGGACGAAACTACAAAGAACATCTTCACGTCAGCCATCAGGAAAAGCGGGAGACACTAAGCAACATCACCGAAGAAACTTCTGTGGAAGAACACTGAAACTATTTGGAAGGAATGTGGAAAGAAATCTGCATAACCGTATTAGGAAGGAAGAAGTAACTATACAGGACAATGAATGGATCCTCACGGACACATGGAAGCTGATAGAGGAGGGAGAGGAAGATGGTGATGATAAAGCAGAAGATGAACCAATTCAGTGCATGGATGAATAACGAGAAGAGGAAATGAATACAGCCTGTAAAACACTGGACAAGGAAGTGAAGAAGAGAGTGCGCAAGGACAAAAAACACTTATACGATACACTGGCAAGTGAGGTAGAACAGGCTGCAGGTACGAGTGACAGAGATTTGACAACACTATATCAAATAACCGGGTTACAATCTGGGAGGGAAGAGATCAACTCAGATGAAATCAATGAAAGATAGTGAAGGAAACAGTCAGAAAATAGGAGAAACAAAGGAAACAATGGCTGACCACTTCATAAAACTGTTGGATCAACCACCACCTGCATTTCGTCCAAAATACTACCAGCAACCGCAGAATTACAAATAGACACAAGCCCTGCGACAAAATCGAAGTCCTGAACGCCATAAAGTTGCTGAAAGCCGGGAAAGCGGCAGGACCAGATGGAATCCCTCCAGAAGCACTTAAAACAGACGCAGAGACAACAGCGAACATACTGAAGGTTTGCAATGAAGGAAGGAAGAGTGCCTGCCCATTGGATGGGAAAAGGGTTACCTTGTCAAACTCCCAAAGAGGGGAGACGTGAGTCTTTTCAAGAAATGGCGCAGAATCATGCTCTTGTTCACCCCAAGCAAAATAGTAAGCCACGTAATCCTGGAGAGACTAAAGGATGCGCTGGATTCAAAATTACGACCGGAACAGGCTGGCTTCAGGAAGAACAAATCATATGCGGATCCAATTCCAACCCTACGCTACGCGTCATCATAGAAGGGACAGAATATGCGATGGCAGTCAACTCAACTTCATCGGATTTGTAAAGGCCTTCGCTAGAGTTGACCGAGATGTAATTTTGCAGGCAGCTGCTTCAATACCACAGTTTTAGTGCCACAAATATTTATCAACCTCATTCAATAGTTATGTGAAAAAGCCACATGTCAAGTTATCCACAATGGAAAGCTCAATGATGCCCTTGAAATGAAGACATGAGGGAGTAAGACAAGTTTGCCGCTTACTATTACCTGCCATCTTCCTGAATGCTGCCGTCTGGAATGGACTCGACTGGATTATGCAACAGACAACTGTGAGGAGTGAGAAGATGGGCATACTCTGGCTGGACTGATGGAAAGACTCTAGAAGATTTGGATTTCGCTGCCGATGATGATGGTTTACGTGTAATGTATTTTCGCTTAAACTCGAAGATCTACAGGTGAAAACCAACAACTTGGTAGGAGAGGCAGCGAAGATGGGACTTCAATTGAATGTAGAGAAGACAGAGGTGATGAAGATACCCAACCAACAACAAAAACGACAACACCAACCACTGTTAACGGGAGAAATCTAGAGGAAGTTTTCTCTTTCACCTACACAACTAGGCAGTATCGTTTTAATGACAGTTGGTGGCGGCATAGATGAGGACGTCAAAGCAGCCGGGATCGGAAAGATAGCAAGACACGCCTTCCTTCATTAATCTGAAATGAGTGTGGAGATCCACTCCACTCAGCATAAAGAACACGATCCGTATTTTCAGCACTAATGTTAGTCAAGTCAGTGCTTCCATGTGATGGTTGAGAGATTTGGTGCATCATGAAAAGCATTTCCAACAAACTACAGACATACATCATCAACAGCTGCCACCTACACTCACTTGATACTGAAGATAAGATGGATGGTCAGAAAGAATCAGCAACAAGGAACTAGCTCTGGCTGACAACGAACCAATCAACCGAGAAGCTATCGCCCAACAAATATGCAGAGGAAAGTGGAGATGGATTGGGCATACAGTGAGAGAACCATTCGGAAACATCATGTGCCAAGCCCTCAAGTGGGACCCGAATGAGAAACGATGAGCTGAACGTCCGAGGGTGACATGAAGGAGATCGTGTGAATAAGAAATGAAGGGTTGTGGGGAGTCATGGATCGAGGTTGAAAAGACTGAAGATAAGAGAATGAAACGGTGACGTGCTAGTGAAGACCTATGTTCCATTAGAAATCCAAGGGACAAACAATAATAAATATCAACCCGTTTTACAAAAACCAGTCTTTTTGATAAGGTTGTTACCGTGAGATCTAGAGTACAAATCATCAAATACTATCTCTTCTAAATCTACGTTGATTTGCACGGAAGTGAACAAAGCATTCAGTAACCGTGTTACAATCACCACTCTGGTTCCATTTTCATCTCTTAGTTTTGTTAACACAATATCAGCCTGGTAATCTTGAAATCGATTATTCGAAAACTGATTCGTTCAAATTTGCTTTCCACTTCATTTGTCTTCCCTGTATAATAAAGTTAGTCAAACAACTAGATTTGTTTGAGATTTTCTACTTGACAAAAAATACTCAACGGAATGATCTTAAACGTAAAGTAGACTATATGATGTTACCCGTATTATACCTCCGTTAACTGAAACGAATGGATCGGTCTCTATTAGTGTATGGACTTCTGCGTGAAGACCTCACTATTGTCTGTGTTTTCAACTTTGATATTATTGATCGATAGTGACTAGCAGTAGAATCCAGGAAACACATTTTGTCCTATTTTGGACTCGTCAGCTGGATTTACCTGCCTCTCATGAAGTGCTATTGAAATAACTGGTCTGATAATGAATCTGACACATACGTTCACAAATATTTCAGTTACATAAACTTATGAAATATTAAAATTCTGCAGAGACGACAAATTTTCTTCAGACTTCTTCACATATACAATGTTGCAGTTGAATTCCCTAGCTGAAATCAAGCAAAGAAAGGCAAACATATAAGCAAGAAGAGACCATTCATTTACATGCATGATACCATAACTTAAGACGAACTAAATTACCTCATTCTACAACCAGTAAGACCATCGATCCCATATTCAGATGATAAAAAGACAACGTCTTCACATCTCCAACTAAGTGTTAGATATATTTTTACGGTAATCGTTCCTTTAGATGAGCATGACGACCATCTATTGACATATATATATATATATATATATATATATATATATATATATATATATATATATATATATACTATTTTTCTATATAGATCACTATATAGTATATTAATTACTGGATAAATATGTCCAAATGTAATATTTTTACAAAGCCTTCTCAGGATATTCTAGATATTTCTTCTATCGTAGCATGAAAAATTCCGGAAAATAAACACAATTAAGGAAAGCGACTCTGTTCCACGAGATAACTTGTACTCTTAAAGTCCATCAAGTTACAGATTACTTCAAATAGGACATGTCCATAAGAGCAGATATTAAGTGACGGGGTGTGATGATTTGCTCTATGTATACTAATTAACGTAACAAAGGCTTTTTAAGATTCAGCTCTGTGTAAAAGGAACTACTCTGTGCGAGGTAATCCATATGTGAATTACACATAGATTAGTTTTGACATGGTTATATAGCTCACTTCAATGAGCTATATAACCGTCAGCTGCCTACGCTCGTTACTGAAGATCAGATGAGAAGGCCAGAAAGAATAAGCAACAAGGAACTCTGGCAACGAACCAACCAAGAACCTGTTACCCAACAAATAAGCAGAAGGAGGTGGAGATGGATTGGGCATATACTGAGAAGAAGGTTCAGGGACATCACGCGTCAGGCTGTCAAGTAGAACCTGCATGGGAAACGACGAGTTGAGTGTCTGAGGTGAGGGTGACATGGAGAAGATGATGTGAGGAAGAAATGAGAGCTTGTGGGCACTCGTGTAGCGAAGTTGAAAAGACTGGAGAGAGCAGAATGGAATGGAGGCGTGCTACTGAGTCCCTATATTCCAGTAGGAACCCAAGGGACAAGTAATATTATAACTCACTGCAAGATGTGGTACGTGATTTTGACATTGTATATTCCTATGTGCAGACAGGATTTTATGAATTATATTCGTAAGGTAGTCAGCATACTGAATGGTCTGATATTACACAGGATTACATTTGGTAGTGGATGGTTAGTGGAGACTATCCCTAGGATGCCTTGTTTAACATTTATCATCATTATTTGAGAAGGTTAAAACTTTCATTGTTGACTCCCATACTAGCGTGATTACAGTTGCAGGCACAACTTAGTGATGAGTACCAGTATATATGAAACGTAGTTTCAGTTACCACTATCAATCGTCATCAAATTTTATTGTTCTTATTCAAAATATTATTATGTATTAGAGAATAAAATGGCCTTGGTAACATTCTTAATTATCTGTCAATCACTTGAATGTTCTTTCTTCACATGGATGATGATTATGCATATAATTCTACCATTAAGACTATAGGCACACGCAATGATAAGTGAAATCATAATCTAATGGAAAAAGAAACAAAAATTTCTTATGAAATATTTAAAAATTTTTAATGCATACAGTTACTAGGTTGCATGAAATGTTCAATTTTTTTTAAAGGAAACATTATTTAATAGAGGTCAAGTATTAGAATAAGTGATATATAAAACGATAAGTTGTTAGTTGTTTAAACCTATTGTTATTCATTCGTTATAATCAAATATAGTGGTTAGTTTATAGGATCTATTCAAATAACAAAAGACGCTTTAATGATTGCATAAGACGTTGAAATGATGATGAGATATATAAAAAATAAATGATGCAGAAGAATTTTACAAAAGGTGTAAAATATATAAATCACGCCAGTCATGAACATGTCAATAGAAACTAAGTGGTATTATATAAAAGACTAAAAAGGCTAAAGATAACCCGTAAGACGTAGAGTTTGTCAAAGTTTACATTAACTAATAAATTATTGCAAGTTGTTATTCATCGAAGACTGACATCAGTTGGAGGAACAAAGGAAACCTGGGAGCACTGGACAGCTGTTTCGTCCGACCAGTATGGGACTCCTCAGCAGTGTGCACCCACGACCCCACCAGCAGGGATAGAACCCGAGACCTTCAGGTCCCGCGACCAGCGCGTTAATATACCACGAATCAAATTTTTGAGGGGGTTGTGCTCCCAGGTTTCCTTTGTTCCTCCAACTGATGTCAGTCTTCGATGAATAACAACTTGAAATATTTCCAAATCTCCACAACCCCCTCAAAATTTAATAAATTATTGAATGAAATTAGTAGTTGGCAACCAAATACGCTGATATATAGGCCTTTTTGAATAGATCCTAGTTATTTGAACATCAGATAACTGTTTCGCTGGTTCCAGTTCCAGTACTTCAGTGATATACATGGATTGATTCTACTTACAAAACTGAATTCTTTAAACTACCTGAACTACATGAGCAGTTTCATTTGCAAATTAGACATATACACTTGCAAACTACTTACAAGCTGCATTGTCCCTGTTGACGTTTTTCTAGGCTGACTAGTTTTTTCATTAAGCAAACATGGTGTTAACAATGTTTTTTTTTAAGGAAATTATGAGGTTAACGTCACAGATTGTGAAAAGTAATACAAGAGGATCCGTTTTCGAAGTATGATATCACATGACACCTAGGGAATGGGTGGTTATCTTTAAAACACCATGCCCAGTCTGAGGAGCTGGTACCATTCAAACTGACTGAATCATATCACAAGATAACCTACATGTAAGTGTCATACGTATGAATCAGATCAATGGAACCTAAGATAAATTTTAAGGTTACAATATTTTTGAAGGCAACTGGATATCTGTAGAAGAGTTATTCGGTTGACAAACGATTTCCTTATCAGTCAAACATATGATAATGAGAAAAGGAGTGGCATAGTTTGTGCCTTGAACGAATCATGTGGAAGTTTAACACCCTAAAGTAGTTAACAGTAGACTCATCCGAACATCAAATAAATGTCAATACACTATATTAGTAAATTAAAGTGCATAAATTCTGACTGTTTAACTACTAATGAATATCTTGACCGAAAACACAAATAACTTTTCCTCTAAATGTTTACAAATCTCAGAACATAAGGTTATATAGCTGCGTTGGCAATAGTACAATGACTTGAGGCATACGGATTGAATCTATAAACATACAAGCATGAGTCTATAAAATACCGGTGGTTGACTATTTGACTTTCGTATACAAATGTTGAAACGATAAACTTATGGGAAAAAGTTAGTAGTGAAAGTCATTTTCCAACAAAAAAGTCAAAGTTAAATGCTCATTATTTTCGAAATGCCTACCACCTAATGAGGACACAACACTTATCTAGGTTGTTTCACATATTCATCGATGATATGATGGGGCCAAGTGAAAACAGTGGAAACCTAACGTACAATAGTATTCGATAATTAGGTTGATCTACCTGCTAAAATACTTAATGGTGACAGACTATATTGAGTGGTTTACGGTTTTATCATCTAAAAAACATAATAATGATGGATAGTGCCTAACAGTGGAATCCAGGATACGTATTTCATCTAATCAACGACGGTATAATACAAAAACCATACCCGTCGCACAAGAAGTGGCTACCATGGCTCGGTAATGTAGTGGATGACGCTCTCGAGTTTGAAACGATCTCTCCTGAGTCCGAATCCCGATGGAACAACATCACTCACTGGGAGGCAGGTACATCCAACTAATGAGTCCTAAACAGGACGAAATACGCATCCTGGATTCCATTGCTAGCCACTATCCATCATTACCACAATTAGAACATAGGTAATATCGAGACATCCGCACAGGCGCCCATATGCCAACAAAGACCGACCAATTTGATCCAATCAACGATGGGATAATACAAGCAGTAATACTATGAAACACAAGTTTTACGTTAACGATTCCTGTGGTTTAGATTCAGAAAAGGCATCACATCAAAGCAATTGCATTTCAAATGTTATATTCTTCAGTGTTTCAGAGGAATCATCAATAACTCACTCAACTGAACTTTCATATTTACTAAAAAATTACATGAAGTGTTGCATAAAGCGAATAACTAAACATCAGATTAAAGAAATACCTAGATCATACTTAACGATGAAGACGAACTGTTAAGTCTTTTTTATTCACAGTTGAGAGCTTCCCTTCATTTATTTGGGATGGAAGATGTTATGAGTTATTATATCTACTGAAATTCCAAATTTACCTATTGATGAAAAACTTATGCTGGTGTGACAACTACATAGTTACTGAGATTCGCCTTTATCGGATGAAATTAAAGATCGAATGCGGAGGTGAACCTTAAGAGAGTTTTGCTCCAAATTTCGGCTCAGCTCCCATTTCTAGTGTAGACCCCGTCTATGTGGAAATCATTATCCAAAAACCTATGCGATCGGTCTTCTTATGGAGCAGGAAACGTCATTGTAACCCAGCCACATAGAACGAATACTTCTACCACAGCACTGTAGTTACTTTCCCTCAAAGCTGCTTAATGAATCCCGAAACTCTCCCAAATATGGGGCTTCAACGCTTTCTTATTCTCTGGGTAATCAGGTTACTTGACTGTACTCACCTCTCTGTTGGAAGGATCTCACTGAGTCCTCACAATCTTGCAGAAGAGATGCACTTCACCTTGCAAGAAGATTATCTCCCTCTCACTAACATTTCACAAACTAGATCAGCTCCAAGAATACCTATAAGGCCGAGGCTGGAATGAACGATATCTGGCATTCTGGACCCACCTTCGCAAGGCTGATCACACCACCTCTCTTGGGACAGCTTCAACAACACTGCCTACTACCGGAATAAGGAAGCTGGATTCCCTTACCGGAACACTGGGAGGAATCCTGAAGGCCAGTTGACCGGTCCCTGCTTTGAAGACCCACATCACTGGTAAGTGCATATTGGATCTCATCAAGTCAGGTAAGTATATTAGCACATACCACAAAACAGATTTTAAACTTTAGGATAGAGCTCTGGAATATTGTATGACTTACACTTCATCAGGTCTCTAGTAAACTTCTTCTTTACACTATCTCGTTCTAAGACTACAGATGATAGCGTAACTCAATTAAAAAAATTCTTAGTATAATCACCGTAATAGTATACTTTATGCCGGTAGTGTTTACTCCAGCATAACTTGGTGTCAAGTGCATCGTACAGTGATGGAACATGCTTTGTTTGTTCGTTTTGACTAGATTTTGATATCCATTTGATTTATCTCTTACTTTATTTTGTTTATATACAGTTATTAGTTGTATCGGGACTTCAGGTGAATATAGAGAAGACAGAAGTGATGAAGATACCGCACCAACAACTCCAACAACAACAACAAACCCCAATCACCATCAACGGGAGAAACTTAAAGGAAGTAACCTCCTTCACTTATCTAGGTAGCACTGTTTCAACTACAGGTGGTGGCACAGGCACAGACGAGGATGTCAAAGTCAGAATAGGAAAAGCAAGACAGGCGTTCATTAGTCTGAAACCAGTGTGGAGATCTTCTGCACTCAGCATGCGGAACAAGATACGGATTTTCAACACCAACGTCAAGTCAGTGCTTCTGTATGGTTCAGAGACTTGGCGCGTTACGAAAGGCACTTCCAATAAACTACAGACATTCATCAACAACTGCTTACGCTCACTCGCTACTGAAGATCAGATGGCCAGAAAGAATAAGCAACAAGGAACTCTGGGAACGAACCAACCAAGAACCTATCACGCAACAAATATGCAGAAGGAAGTGGAGATGGATTGGGTATACACTGAGAAGGCCGACTGGGGACATCACGCGTCAGGCAAGTTCCTCGAGTGGAATCCTCATGGGAAGCGAGTTGGATGTCCCAGCTGAGGGTGACATGGAGGAGGTCGTGCGAGGAAGAAATGAGAGCTTGTGGGCTGTCGTGGAACCAGGTTGAAAAGATCTCAGAGAACAGAGTGTACTGGAGACGTGCTACTGAAGCCCTATGTTCCACTAGGAACCCAAGGAACTAATAATGATAATAATAATAATAATATTAGTTGTATGAAATTATGTCTGTTCTAACCACATGGTCACCAATTAACTCTTGATCAGGAAGGCAGTTTTACATCTCATATTTAAGATATCCTTTATTTTATCAGTTAAGTGAGTACTTTCAACTTTATATTAAATAATCTCTTATCATTCCCTAATCATATCGTTTATGATTTAAATGATGATATTAAATAGGTAAATAACTGACAATAATTATATTTATGATTTAATAAAAATCGTGAAGCTACAGACGAATGCTATTGAATAGTTGTGCCTAATTGATATATCTGTTTGAACTAGCTTATATTTGTATAATAGCCTTCAAGCTGATTAACAATATATATATATATATATATATATATATATATATATATATATATATATATATATATATATATATATATATATATATATATGTCTTATACAATGGTCAAACTTTGTCCAAGTTCATTGATATCTGTAATTATTGTTCAATTACAGTATAGAACATGTTGATTCACATCTATAAATATGCAATCTCATTGTTTAGTTTAAGTTAATTGTTTTGTTTGCTCATTGTAATGAATGATAACACAATAGTTTACACCCCATGATATGAGTGCCACTTAGAATCTTAAGAAAGGTAATTTTGTCATATATGTTTAACTCAAATGCGCATATGGAATCACTCTCATGATGTATGGATTTACGGAAGTTAAATAATGTTGTTTTTTCCAGATATTTCAATAAATTGAGGGGGGGGGGTTGTTTTTATAGGTTATTTTTCTATAAGATAAATAATTGACTGATAAGCCTTTTTATCTTCCTCAGCCTTTATAAAAAAGAGACCTATTAACTATCGACAACTATTTGAATAGCTAAACTATTTCGTATTATGTACAGAAAAATTCAACATGTGTTAGGTTCACTTGTTTACTTAAATATAACATTTTTATGCTTGTTCCTAATTTATCTTTTTTAGAGTCTAAGGAATCATTGGCTTAGAAACTACTGATATTTACTGTAAGTAGTAAGATTCAGTGTATACTGACTCACTTAAAAGATATGTTACAAATAATTGAGGTTTATTCAGGAAGAATTAGCTCCTGTTAGTTTATTATCTAACAGTAAACCATTCTCATTCCGCTTGAAGATATTTCCTATTGCAGACTGGAACCAGTAAGAAAGCGTAAAGTACTAAACAGCCATGTTGCTTTCACTTCTCTGTGATCCAATTTTTTCACACTTTTCAGCTTCCATTATTCTGTAATAACATAACTGCTATACAATATTAGTTATGGATATGAATTTCCACTCCCCTTGTTCATTAATTTACTTTTTAAGAACACCTGAGTTCTAAATTTTTGCATATCCATCTCATCGAACCGTCTTCAGTTATAAGAATAATGATTTTGTAATGCATTTTTGAGATGAATGGGGATTTTTAATTTAAAGGTAGTATTCATCATGGACTGACACGATTTGGGGAACCTTTGAGAACCTGGGAACACTGTTTCGTCCTAGTACGCACCCATGACCCGGCTAGGGATCTAACTCAGAACCTTAGGTTTCACGGCGAACACGTTAACCATTCAGCCACTGGGTCGGTTTCCAGTGATTCACAACTTCCAACTTCTATCAATGGTTAACGCGTTTGCCATGAAACCTGAAGTTTCTGAGTTCGATCCGTAGTCGGGTTGCGGGTGCGTACTGCTGAGGAATCCCATACTATGGCGAATCAGCTGCCCAGTGCTCCCACATTTTCAATGGTTCCCCAACTGATGTAAGTCCATGATGAATACCACTTCAAAATTAAAAAATCCCCATTCATCTGAAAATACGTTACTGTATAGTGCTCATTAGTGACTTGCTTCCAGATGGATATCACGAAGGTGTAATGAGAAGCCGTGACTTGTGGGGTCAACCAGTCGGAAGTGAAGTGGATGCTAACTGAAGACCTTGGGTGATGGTCGCGCCATGAATTGACAGAAGTTGGAAATTGTGAACCAGTGGGAACAGACCCAGTGGCTGAGTGGTAAACACGTTCGCCGTGAAACCTGTAGGTCCTGAGTTCGATCCGCAGCCGCGTGGTGGGTGCGCACTGCTGAGGAATCCCATACTGGAACGAAACAGCTGTCCAGTGCTCCAGATTTCCAATGGTTCCTCAACTGATGTCAGTCCATGATGAATACTACCTGTAAATGATACTTTCATTCTACTTGCATTAACCTCGACTACATGAAATAATTTTCTTGTGAGAATTATCCCTGACTAATCAATAATCCTAGTGTATATTTGTTTAAAGATATAACTCAATAATTATTTCATTCAGTGAAATCTGATATGATTTTACGCATAAATAACATTATCAATTAGTAATCTGTTTACTGGTATGGAAATTCATCATTTTGCAATAATTACTTCCATAAAAACAAACTTGTTCATTACCAAATAAAATGTGTCAGATACATTTAATTACAATGCGAAATTGTCCCATTTTTTGGTTCAAGAGCATAGACCCATACTTGATAAGTCACTGCAAATGTATTGCTAAATATATATGAATAAACAATATCTGGTAATAACAGACACAGTCGTTTGTGATGAAAAACAAGGTAGTAGTTTTCTTACTTTCAAAGGCTAGCAACAAAAAACAAGTGGATTGAATTAAGTGTATTCATTTCTGGAGTTTTATTTTGTTTTCCGTACTTGATATACAGCACTGAATTGATTAGATCCTATTGCTACGTGAAATCCATATATATGATTGTCTCAATATTGTCTTGTATGTTTCGTAACTAAGTTAGTTGCCTTCGTAGCATAAGTAGTAGACAGCGGTGCCACCAAGTCAGTAAGGCGGAAGTTAAGAGTAGATTTTCGGGTATGAAAGGTAACTTAGTTGATGAAGTTGTGAACTTTCATTGACTCAGATGACTGGGATATGTCTCTTGCACACCTAGTCGCAGTCTGCATCATCATGATATGTTAGCTATAGTACAACCAACCTGGAAAATGATTCGAAGCGGTCAGACTAAAATAGTATGTCAGTCTGTGAAGATTTTGACCGTTGGTGTGAGCCGGTTGATGTCCACGTAGCAACATAAACCAGCGGTTGTAGACTTTAGTTGATATGGCCAAGAATTGATCTCAGTTACTTCAATGTAACCACGTATTATATTCATGTTAATCATTATATCCAATTCAATTACTATTTCGTTCATCCTTGTTTTCTTATCCTTACCATTCATAACTTTTGACTGCCTTCTATATCCTTCATGTTGGTTCATTATCGCTTGATGTACTAATACGAGGTGTGACAATTTGAACCACTATAGAGTAACGTCGTTTCATGTTGTTACTAAATGAGTGAGTAACTCAATAACCTGAGAATTAAGCCTTTGATAGTAAAAGTGATGATTATTGGGTTGTCTCAGCGGCAATATCAACGTCAGGATTCAGTGGTATCCAGTTGAAGAATCCTGAATAGTAAGAAACGCGAATTCTAGATCTCACTACTTATGGCTACCAAATATATAGTAAAAGTATGTGTATTTATTTTTATAACTTAAGATAAAATATATCACCCAGTGAATTTCCCAAACTTGGACATATATAGTGGATAGTCACACTGTTTCGCAAATTGACAGAAGTAAGAAACTATGGATCATTGAACTCCTCTTCAGTGGTTGAATAGATAATGTATTCTTTGTTAAACCTGAAGGTCCTCAGTTCAATCCTTGACCGTTAAGGTCATAGGTGCATACAGCAGAGGAGTCCCATACAATGTCGAAACAGCTATCCAATCCTCTTAGGCTTTCAGAGGTTCTCCAACTGATGTCAGATCCTTATCGGTAGAATCTTAAAATGTTAGCCTAACTTTTATGAGTGAAAAAATATGCATTTTCTTGAAAACATGAAAAACTTTTATATGCCTTTCCAATGCATTTAACTTTATTACTAGAGAACCTTTCATGTACAACTTCTTGAAATAAGTTGCATCTATTTTTAAAATGATTAAATATTGTTTCCAAATAAATGATACCCAAATTGACAAGGGGAACAGTAAAAACATTTTTACTGACGAATCAGTTTCCCACAGAATGAAGTGAGTAAGTGAAAGATTTTATCCACTGTAAGAATGAAAGTGAACTATGACACAATACTTGTCTATTATATCAAAATTCAATGCAAAACTATATGGTATTGTTTTGAAGATTAAGGCTTCAGGTGTTTGATCACCGTTGCCCTCGTAGTATAAGCCGTATTCCGTGGTGTCACCACGTGAATAATGCAGAAGTCAGGTATAGAGTTTTAGGGAGTAGAGGTAAATCAGTTGACGAGGTTATGAACCTTCATCAACTGAGATGGTTGGGACACGTATTACGCATACCCAATCACCGATTGCCTCATCATACAATGTTGGCTGAAGTAGGTCCAGGCTGGAGAAAAGCCCGAGGTGGCCAGACTAAAACATGGTACCAATGTATGAAGTCTCTGATTGTTGGTTTGAGCGATGTGGGGCAACGCAGACTAGGTGGTTGGGGTCCGCGGGACAAGAGGGAACCAGTGGTTGGAGACTCTAGGTGACATGGCTCAGAACTGATGTCAGTGGCACAGATGTATCCACACACACACATTATCCTCATCTTAACGATGCTATGCCGAATCTCACCATTTTCTCATTCTTCCTTTCTTTCTTCTCGTACTTCATATTTCTTTTGACTGTATTCTCTTATCTTCATCCCTCACTACCTTTCTGCTTGATGTACTGATATGAGGTGTGGCAACTCGGACCGTTACGCAGTAATGCCTTGTCCTATGTTGATATTGATAACGATGATGATGATGTGGGACCAGACTTCTGACCGAAATTTATTTTCACTTCAGCAGCGGAACATAAAATATGTCTTTGATGAGATTTTTCAGACAGTAACCTATCACGTAAACTGTGATAGGACGAAGAGTAAGCCAAACAAGTTTGATACTATGTACGTAGTTTTGTACAGTAGCAATCGGTATATATAGCCAGCAGCACTCGAGTGAGTAGTACTGCTACTGCTATCACCTTACCACTTAACAGGAAAGCTCAGTGATAACTTGTAGACAGCATCTATCATCCTACTTTAAAGTGACAAACCCTTTTTATACTATCTCCGAACTGAAACATTTGAAAAATACAATGAAAAATTCATCAAATGCACAGATAAACATCTTACTGTCTAATGCTTTGATCCACTATGATGAAACTTCAAACATATGGTTTCCTGCTCCTCTTATTACGACGCTTGGTTAATCTTCAAATCTGGGCTAGTTTCTATAAAGACGACAACAGCCTTAGATTACAATAATCCTCTTCATGCAACTGCTGTTTGTCTGGCTTCCGAAGTGTGTTGTTTCCACAATTTAAAGTCAGGACTTCTCATCTCAATCCAAATCTAATTGAATCAGAGACGAGGAGCATCATATTGGTTATCATCCTGACTATCTGAAAATACGATCGAGAGGTAGTAACGCATCACAGATTCACGTGGTATTCGAGAAAAACTCGCCCTGGGGATTGAAGTGAAGTGAAAATGTGGTCAGCAGTCGGACCTCATAGCTCAGTTGGCCGGAAACCCGGTGGTCACTGATTCGAATTCTGCCATGATTCAAATATTCATCCCACCTTCAATCATTACACAGTATTAACACTAGTCTGCCAAACCATGGCTATCTCGAATGGTCATAATGATAATCAATACTAAATTTCTTTATGAATCTCCATCGTTGACTGGATCGAACTGATCGGCCACTATTGGTATATGGGCTTCTGTATGGATGCCTTCATATTGCTACTATTTCGATTTTGATATTAACGATGGATAGTGTTTAGCAGTGGAATCTAGGACGCATCTTTCACCCCATTTGGGACTCGTCGGATGGATGTACCTGCCTCCCAGTAAGTAATATTGTTCCCATTAAGACTTTAAGCTACGACCGATGACTTCAAACGCTTGTATATCCAGCTGTCAAGCCCCAAATAGGATGAAACGCGTGTCTTAGACTCCCCTGGTAGTCATTGTCTATCATTAATATACTAATAATTGTTACGTACTCATGGTTGGCCATGATTCAGCTATTCCTTAAGTATCACTTGTATGGGTGAAATGCTACCCACAATTAAATTCTTTCCTTTTATGGCGGTGGAGATAAGCCTCCAGAAGAAGCCCGGGTCAAGTTGAGGTTCAGATCTGCGATCATATAATATTGTATGGAAAGATGAAACAACTTATAAAACCATTCTATCATGATTTGATCAATTATTTTTCGGCGAATGAATTGTTTTTGTGTTCTTCCTGAGCATTAGGATCTAGTTTCCAATCATCCATGCCTCATCACTGGACTCAAACAAGTTGATAAAACTTATGCGATAAGACTTCCAATGGGTAATATAACTTTATACACGGAACAAAATAACTTGCAGAAACTAGAATATTCTATGTCTCGGTATCAGTTCATCCAAATGTAACTGTGATCATAGTGTCAAAAATGTTTTGTTAGCAGATGTTCCTGGAATATCTCAAGAATTTTAAAGGAATGCAAAACAATAAACATTTACAAGTTATTTGACTAAACTATCAGCTAAGCTTCTCTTCAACAGGTTCCATTAGACAGAATAAATACAAACGTATTGAGTTCAATCGATTACTTACGAATAAGTGAAACCTTATGTAAAACTTATGTTTTAACTATTATCGTTACTACTGGGCAATGATTGACGGTGAAATGAAAATCTGGACTGCGGCAGGATTCGAACTAGCAACCACCGTGTTTCCGGCACAATGATGTACTGAGTTACGAATCACTTGAATCACCAAGGAGGGTTTTTCCCGATTAGCATGTGAATTCATGATACATTTCCACCACTTGATCGTATTCACACTGGCTGCTGCCTAGTCAGGACTTATCATCCCAATCTAAATCTAACTGAACCGGAGAGAAGGAAGAGGATCATACTGATGATCATTTGACTATCTGAGATAGTCGTAGTTTGGATGACTAGTACTTATACTGTATGATGACTGAAGGTGAGATGAAAATCTATTTATTGATATGCTTGTAATTCTCTATTGTTTCACTGGATCGAATTGTGCTACCTCTGTTGACATACTGGGTCCTTTGCGAATGCCTCAGTACTGTCCAAATGTTTATTATAGTGATTTACTTATTTTTGGCTGTCAGCGGAATCTAGGATGTGGCTTTCGTCTCATCTGGGACTTGTCAGCTGGATGTAATTACATTCCAGTGAATGACGCTGTTCCCACTGAGACTCGAACACTAAAGCATTATCCACTATACCACCCAGACACGATACCTACCTCTTGTACAACAGGTAATAATTATTACTATTTATTGATATGCTTGTAATTCTTCCCGTTATTTTATTGGATCAAATTGTTCAACCTTTATCATACCTCCATGGTCTAGTGAATAACACGTTTGGCGTTTGAAATGATCTGTACAAGGTTCGAGTCTCAGTGGGTACCAAGTATGTTACTTATATTTTAGCCTTTTACTAATGATGTTACAATACTGAATTATATTAAACGTATATATATATATATATATATATATATATATATATGTACAGGTGTTTCCTCATAAGATTAAATAAGAAATTATAAAATTACAGAAAAAGTTATATACAATGTTTCAATTATATGCAAAATATTAAATAATTATTTGTTTATTGAAAACAAAATGAAATATAAAAAAAAATTCTATACATATTTATAATGAATGAATCACAGCCATTTTAAAGAATACTTTCATGTTCTTGTATCAAATGTTTGTAATTGTTGAACTACTTCTTGATTTAATCAGTAGTTTATTACATGGAACAACTTCTTCATTATTATTATTATTATTATTATTATTCGGATTTCTAGTATGTTTATTATGTTTAGTAGTAAGAGTTGATGATGAATTAATAAGAAATGTACATTTCATTTCTGAATGATTACCTGTTGTTTTATAACGTTTCCATAATTGAAATGGTTCTAAATTACTTGTAGAATATGATGTGATAAATTTATGTTGTAAATAATTTTTTGATAGATTATTTTGTGATTTTATTGTTTGTATTTTAATTGGTACAGTTTTACATATATTACTATTATTGATTGATTTGATACAAGTTAAATCTTGTTGTAAAGATTTATTATTCATTGTTTGTGGAATAATTGTCTTAATTGATTGTGATGCTAAGATATTTTGATGTTGATTACATTCGATATTATTATTATTATTACATTCAGTTTGTATCTAAAAATTTAAATAAAAATTAATTATTTTCACATTAGAAATATTATAAATATTCTTAAAGTATTCGTAATAGACATTAGGATAAATGTATTCAAGGATTACTTGTATACATTGAAGTAAGTAAAATAAACCGTCAAGAAGACAAAGTTCAGAGTTATACTGAATAGCAAATATACACTGAAGACATTTTTCTATAAAGAAAATTATACATATGATGAATATTTCCTCAAAAGAAATAACCGATATGGTTACCTTTCTGATAACCATGATCTCTCTTTCTCTCTCAAATTGTTCTCTTATTTACAATCGACAAAATGTGTGTCATTGTATATATATACTGCTGACGTGGAATCATGGTCTTGTCCATACCAAGCAAAATATTAAGCCATATAATCCTGGAGACATTGAAAAATGCTCTATATTCAACTGAATTACTACCGGAATAGGCTGGCTGGTTGACTGGCTTCAGGAAGAACAAATTATGTGCAGATTAAATTACGACGCTATGCTATGCATCATCATAGAACAGAGTATAGAATGGCAGTCAACTTAACTCAATCTCAATTTCATCGTATTTGTAAAAGCCTTCGATAGCGTTGACCGAGATATAATTTTGGAGGTAGCTGCGTCAACAACACAGTTTTACTGCCACAAATATTTATCAACCTCATTCAATTATTATATAATGACGCTATATGCGAAGTGATTCACAATGGAAAGCTCAGCTCAGTGACGCCTTTGAACTGAAGACAGGGGACAGGAAGGAGTAAGACAAGTTTGCCGCCTACTATCACCCATCATCTTCCTGATTCTGGTCGACTGGACTGGACTGAACTGGATCATGCAACAAACAACTGTAAGGAGTGAGAAGATGGGGATACGCTGGGTGGACGGATGAAAAGACTTGAAAAGAAGATTTGGATTTCGCCGCCACCGATGATGATTTATGTCTAGTGTCTTGTCGCTGAAACTCGAATGTCTATCGGCGAAAACCAACAAGTTGAAAGAAGAGGTGGTGAAGACGGGACTTCAAGTGGGCGTAGAGTAGACAGAGGTGATGATGATACCCAACTAACAACAACAACAACAAGCACCAATCATCATCAACGGGAGAAATCTAAAGGAAGTTGGCTTTTTCAACTACCTGCCCAACTGGGCAGCATCATTTCAACTACAGTCGACGGTAGCACAGGCACAGATGAGGATGTCAAAGTCAGGATCGGAAAGACAGCAAGACAGGCCTTCCTTCATTAATCTAAAAGCAGTGTGGAGATCTACTGTACTCAGCATAAGGAACAAGATCGGGATTTTCAACACTAACTCAGTCAAGTCACTCGTTCCATGTGATGGTTAAGAGACTTGGCGCATTATGAAAAGCATTTCCAACAAACTACAGACATACATCATCAACAGCTGCCGCCTACGCCCACCTTCAAGCGATACTGAAGATCACATGGTCAGAAAGAATGAGCAACAAGGAACTCTGGCTGATACCAAACCAATGAAGCAATAACCAATCACCGAACAAATATGCATAGGAAGAGAGTGGAGATGGATTGGCCATACACTGAGAAGACCATTTGGGGACATCATCCTCCAAGCCCTCGAGTGGAATCCGAATGGAAACGACGAGTTGGTCGTCCCAGCTGAGGGTGATATAGAGAAGATGATGTGAGGAAGGAATGAAAGGTTATAGGGAGTCGTGGATCCAGGTTGGAAAGACTATAGAGAAGCCAGTGAAATTGCGATCTATTGCTCAAGCCGTATATTTCACTAGGAACATATCCTCAGTGTACAATTCCTCTTCAAAGATTCTTGTACACATAAGGTTTATTGTTTTTATAATTACATCATCTATTCAGTATCCTTCATGATTTCAATTTTCAACTATCTTTAAACCTTCTAGATGTATAAATAGTGTTAAGTTAAAAAGTTAGGAATATAATATTGAATATTGAGAACTGGGGTATCCACTTTTGTTATTGAACAGTTTTATTTTGTAAATTTACAGTCTTAGAAATAGTGTTAGAAATTTGGCTTCATATAAAAGTTTAATATATTTTAACATCATTGTGAATGTAAAAAAAGAATCTGATGATATAGGAAATCTTGTCATGAATAACTACTCATAACATTATACATTATCATAGTGTTATTGATGACCTTAAAATCATCTCTGTTTCTTAGCCTTAAAAGATTATTATCTTCTAAAATATGATTAATATACAGTTAACTGTTAATAAGCTATTACATGAATAGAATGTTATCACCTCAGTTTACATGGTAAACAAATTCTCCTGTTCTATTTTTAGTAACTCATCATTTAGGACATGACCTCTGAGTTACTAATTTTAGGTAATGAATGTTAGTTAACTAACTAGAAGTTAAGTTATTTTTTGCGTTGTCCATTATATTATGCATAGATCATTAATGTATAAGTAACATTGAAAGCTTATAAGATGATTATTCTCATGGAAATTATTATTATTTTACTATTTTTCCCTAGGGTTCCTAGTGGAACAGAGGGCTTCAGTAGCATGTCACTATTCCTCTCTCTTCTCTCTAGTCTTTTCAAACTGACACCACGACTGCCCACAAGCTTTCATTTCTTCCTCACACGATCTCTTCCATGTCACTCTCGGCTCACATGCCCAACTCGCGGGTTCCCATTCTGGTTCCACTCGACGGCCTGACGCTTGATGTCCCCAGTCGGCCTTCTCAGTGTATGCCCAATCCATCTCCATTTTCTTCTCCATATTTGCTGGGCGATAGGTTCTTGGTTCATTGGTTTGGTGTCAGCCAGAGTCCCTTGTTACTTATTCTTTCTGACCATGTGATCTTCAGTAGCGCGTGAGCGTAGGTGGCAACTGTTGATGATGTACGTCTGTAGTTTGTTGGAAATGCCATTCGTAACGCAACAAGTTTCTAAACCATATGGCAGCACTGACTCGACGACTTAGTGTTGAAAATCCGGATACTGTTCACGCTTTGTGTTGAGTACAGTAGACATCCACCTACTATTGGCATAAGGAGAAGCGGTAAAAATGGAAGAATCAGGAAATGTTGTAATAAGCATTGTTTCCAAATGAAAACTACACTCTCTATCTGACTTTTTCCCTGTCTTAAGAAGTAACTTCAGTTACTCGACTTCAATAAAAGCGTTGCATGGACTGTATATATTAATGCAGTAAACAGTATCGTTGCACTAAGTTGGATTTCGTTGAAGCAATTAACCAAGTCATTCTATTGAGGAGAATAGCAATTATGACCACACAGGGTGAGGTGAAGTTGCATCTTTCAATGCTGATCACTTCTAGTATAGGCCATATTCTGTGGTGCCACCAAATGAGTAACAAAGACGTCAGGTGTAGAGTTTAATGGAGAAGAGGTAAATCAGTTGACGAGGTTATGAACCTTCATCAACTGAGATGGTTGGGACACGTGTTATGTATGCCTAGTCGCCAATTACCTCGTCACACAATGTTGGTCGAAGTAGGTCCAGGCTGGAGAAAGGCCCGAGGTGACCAGACTGAAACATGGCGCCAATGTATGAAGTCTGTGACTGTTGCTTTGAGATATGTGGAACGATGTAGACTAGCCGGCTGAGGCCCGTGGGATAAGAGAAACCAGGGGTTGGAGACTGACTTTAGGTGATATGATTGAGAGCGGATGTCAATGGCGCACACACTATCCTCCCATGCTATACCGAATCTCACCATTTTCTCATTCTTCCTTTCTCTCTTCTCCTACTTTATATTTCTTTTTGACTGAATTTTCTTTCCTTCGTCATCCTTCACCTCACTACCTTTCTACTTGATGTACTGTTATGAGCTATGGCAACTCGGACTATTACGCAGTAATGCCTGAAACTATATTGATGATGATGATGATGATGATGATGATGACGACGACGACGACGATAAGCAGGATACTATAGCTTTACAATAATCTATCTCTTTCTGAATCCATACTCTTCAGTAAGACTACCGAATTCACCATCACTGGAAAACACATTAATCTTCGACATCTCAGGTTAACATAATTACATAATAATAATTATTTTTTTTCAATCTAGCTTCAACTTACCGGGTGGGTATCGTTTACACTAGATTTCTCGAATATTGATAATTCATTTTCAAAATCATATAATGTTCCATGACAACATTGTTCAGTAAGTCTATGTAAGGAGGTATGATTATGATTTTGTGAAACTGTTCTAGGAATAGGTGAATTACCAAGATGTGATCTTAAACGATTACGTACTGCATTGTAAATAAGTAATGGAAGATCTTCTAATTCATGAAACATTTTTATTAAATTTGTTAATGTATCTATACGTTTTGTAAGCGAATTAGTATATGATTCACAATTGTAAATATTCTCTTTATTATATGATGAAGAAGAGGATGTTTTCACTTTTAATGGTGCTCCAAATACTGCAAATGCTGTACATCTTGCTAAACATTCAGCTGTCATCTTTGATATAGAATTTGATTCATCAATTATTTTGAATAAACGTAATAAATTCATTAATAAATACCTTTCTGGTATTGGTAATAATAATTGTAATACAATACGATAGGCTAATAATTGACGTGAATGACATAATATATACACCCAATCATCATACTTCATTTCATTCAATTTATTATCATGATTATTCTTTAATTTATATTGTAATTCAGTGGCTAAAAACAATAAATTTCCAGCTTCTAATGGTATTAAACCACCAGTTTGTTGAAATTCACCATCATCATAAGAATACTGATCATTTGAATAATCATAATTATTAACATCGTATATATCAAAATTTATTGTTTGATGAATACGTTGAAATTCAGTACATGTAGTTAAACAACGTAGAATTAAACTTGTTATATCATGCGGTGAATAACTTTGTAATAATTCATTAATTTCAATATGATTAATTACTGGATATGGTGAAAAATTTTCATCAATTAAATCTGGTTCAGGTTGAGGTATACGTAGATAAGGTGTTTGAAAATGATGATGTAATTTTAACCATAAATCACGTATACGTAGACTATTCCCAGGTATACGGAATAAGCCTTCAGTTAAGCATAAATCTAAAATATCAAAGAAAATACACTTATTATTTTGTAAAATAATAAATACTGATAATTTTGGTAAATTAATGAATCACTATATCAGTACTAAGTACCAGTATCAATCATAGTTAAAGCAATAACTTGAAGTATTACCTCCATTGCTGAATGTTGGTGAGTAGTTGTGGAACCAAGGATGGGTGCTTCGCCCTATTTAGGGCTCATAAAGTGGGTGTGTCTGCATTCCAATGAGTGATGTTATTCCGACTGGGACTTGAACCTAACACCCATCACTTCAAACACTAATGCATTATTATTACTATTATTATTTGTCCCTTGGGCACCTAGTGGAACATAGGGACTCAGTAGCATGTCGCCGTTCCTCTCTATTCTCCATAGCCTTTCCAACCTCGATCCAAGCGCTCATTTCTTCCTCACATCATCTCCTCCATGTCACCCTCAGCTGGGACGCCCGACTCGTCGTTTCCCATGCAGGTTCCACTCAACGGCCTAGCCTAGCGCGTGTTGTCTCTGGATGGTTTTCTCAGTGTAAGCCCAATCCATCTCCACTTTCCTCTGTATACTTGTTGGGTGATGTGTTCTTGGTTGGTTCGTTGCCAGTCAGCCAGAGTTCCTTGTTGCTGATTCTTTCTGACCATCCATCTGATCTTCAGTATCGAGTGAGTGTGGGCGTAGGCGGCAGTTGTAGATGAATGTCTTTAGTTTGTTGGAAATGCTTTTCATGATGCACCAAGTCTCTGAACTATATAGAATCACTGACTTGAGTAACATTAGTGTTGGATATACGGATCCTGATTTGTATGCTGAGTGGAGTGGATCTCCACACTGGTTTCAGATCAATGAAGGAAGGCCTGTCTTGATGTCTTTCCGATCATGGCTGCTTTGATGTCTTCATCTGTGCCGCTGTCAACTGTAGTTGAAACGATGCTACCAACGTGGGTAGGTGAAAGAGAAAACTTCCTTTAGATTTCTCTCGTTCATGGTGGTTGGTGCTTGTTGTTGTTATTGGTTGGGTATCCCTATCACCTCTGTCTTCTCTACATCCACTTGAAGTCCCGTCTTCACCACCTCTTCTGTCAAGTTGTTAATTTTCGCCTGTAGACCTTCAAGTTTGTGTGGTTAACACATTACCCATAGACGAAATTAACGTAGAACCTCTCACATAGGTGCACTGCCTCAAATTGCCACATTTTGCAGTAGTACACAAAGAACGGATGAATAGAAAGAGAAAAATATCAAAGAAGCTTAGGTAGTGAGAAAAAATAAGCAGTTTGAAGATAGACTAACGTGAATATTTAAGCTTTAGAAGACGTCAGAGAATGAATACATCTGTGTCATTGTGACCGATTCTCAGCCAGATCAGCGACATTCCTCAACCACTAACTCCCTTCGTATTGGGGATTTCAATCGGGCAGATAACATCTCCCAACATGACTGGAACCAATAGTAAGAGACTTACTCGACTGGTGCCAGGTCTTGGTCTGACTACCCTGAATCCTCTTCCAGCCTAATCCAGCTTTCCTTAGTGTAGCACATAAAGGTAGGCGGTGGCTCGACATGCGCAGCACATGTCCAATCTATATCACCCAATGAACGTTCACAATTTCATCAGTCAGCTTTCCTTTCTTGCCTGCATTATCCACTTACCCACTGCAGTATGGTAACCTCTTCTTGTCGAGTGTTTATGAATAACTTTTTTTCATATCTAGAAAGTAGAACTTTAACTAAGAGTTCACTACACAAAGAAATGTTTTGCGATGCTATGTGAAACAAAACTGGTCGTTTTCAGTTAGGTTCTATCATTACTATTCTGTGAGCAGACTCATAATATCACCCAGGATACGCTTAAAATATATCACCACAGTGTGAAATAAGTCAGTGACAAGATGCAATGCTATTTTTTTAACTAAAATCTTACAGTAAAACTAGAGTTTCATCAATGTTTTACATAGAGTTCAGTTTGCTAAACAAGACTACCTCGGATAGTTCAACAAGCTACCTGAAAGAATACATAAAATTTGACTTTACTGTCTGATATCACTAAACTGTTCAGAAGAAATCTCTGTTTCTCTTAGGATAAAGCACTCTACAACTAACAACATAAAAACTATACACATCTCACAATAGGCGGCTATCGTGACTCAGCAGTCTAATAGATAACATTGAAGAGTTTAAAGCGATTCACAGTCTCCGGTTAAAGTCTTACTAGTAACAACATTGCTCATTGGGAAGTAAGTACATCCACCTGATGAATCTTAAGTAGGACAAAAAAACGCATGTCCTAGATTCCACTGCTAGCTACTATCTATCATTAATATAAAATATCCAAGAAATCATATCCCAAATTTTTTGAATTTAACCCAGTCGAAAATGCTTAATCTGATTCTACAGTTGATGAGGTTATTCAGTGTTTACAATATTAATTGTAGTTGTTCAATCCCTTCATTCAATTAACAATAAGCTCACGAAGTTTTTTTTTTTCTCATCCTTTATATAAGTGATTAAAATCTACTTAAAACATGTTAAATACAATAAACTTGTTGGTAAAGTAACGCTTCATTTATCTTATCCATGTACAGTAAGAGAATAAAAATGTTTTTTACAAAACCATACGTTCATTATTTCAAGTTTCTTAATGATGAGTTGAACTTCAGAGAATCTCTAGAAAAAACAAATATATTTAAGTGGTTTTTCATCATACATTACCAGTCATGATCAGTAAAATTGATTACTAGTCTGCTAATTTACACCAACCAGACGTGGTTAATTATTATGTCTTATCTGATGCCATATTAGAAACACTTGCGTATACGTTATACACACATACACATTTAAACTGGAGTTTAATAGTAAGGATTGACAGCAATTTAAGTTTATCGCCAAAAATAACATACAACTTTACCAATCCACATATTGTCAGTACTATCACTATTATTAATAAGAGTACTTACTTGGATTAGAGATCATATAATCAATCAAAGTGGCACAGATTGTTGAATCCACATTACAATATCTTGTACAGTAGGCTGAATAATCATTTATCGAATTTGAATTTATATGCATATAATCTATTTTTGATGGATTCGATCTTAGAATAAATGGATAATTTAATTGTTGAACAGATTCACCAGATGCTGACCTTGAAAACAATGGTTGAACATGTCTGAAGAAGGATTCTGTAATAAAAACACACAGATAACACACACACATACACACTATTAATACATTCATATCTGTGTACACGTGACTTAATTAACAAGAAATTATGAGGTAGGATATAAAAAGAAAATTGAGGAAATAAATTGACAGGTGTTAAGTAATAACTAAGTTGTAACGAATGTTACATATCCTATTCGAACTAGAAATCAGAAAAGATTAATGTGTTGAAGAAATCATCTATGACAAGTCATCTGTCGAATGTTTCCTCTTCCTTTTATACTTGATTTAGTTTGAATAATTTATTTACTTTATTTATTTACACTATAAACACAATAGATATTCTGGAAAGACTGAATAAAGCATAATTAGTTTAACAACGGTGTAACTATGACTCATTGATTTAGGTGGCTTATTTGAAGTTCAACCAGTAGGTCTGGGTAGTCATGTGCTAACATTACCCGTCACATAATACGTGTGATGCATCCCCTACTTTACAAAGGTGCACGTGATTAATAAGTGTATCAATATAATTTGGAGTCTGGTAATGGAAATGGAAGGTCCCTGGTTCGAGCCCCGTCGGGGTCATGGGTACTCTCCCTCTTAAGGAGTCCTGTGCTAGGATGAAACAGGTGTCCAGTGGTCCCAGGTTTTCAATGCTCCATGACGAATGTCAAACTGAAGTATGATTGTTGTTTACATGAAAAATGTGTACAGTGTAATGACTTGGGGGTGAAATGAGAAAACCTGAGTTGCAATACCTAACCATAACTATCTCAAGTGGTGTCATTGATAACTAAAAATGTAGTATGAAAACGAAGAATGAGTTAACACAAATATCGCATTAAACAATTAGTATTCAGATTTAATTACTGTAATCATGGAATTATTGTTTACAGTTTCATAGAGAAAATATTTAGGATCGTGTTTTGAATGGACAGTGTGGCATTTATAAGGTCTAAATATACTGAAATATGCACTTGATCAATAATCATTAGTGGAAAATTTTTAGTAATCTTCATTGAATTAGTATATCGATTTATTTCCTGAGCACTGGAGTTGTATTAAGGTTCACTGAATCAAATCTAAATTTATCCATTAGGTAAACATGTTATAGACAAGGATTTTGACAATGATATTATTATATTATATGTCCCTTGGGTTCCTAGTAGGATATAGGACTTCACTGGTACGTCTCCATTCCACTCTCTTTTCTGCAATCTTTTAAACCTGGCTCCACCACTGCCCACAAGCTCTCATTTCTTCCTCATACCATCTTCTCCATGTCACCCTCAGCTCAAACGCCCACCTCGTCGTTTCCCATGCAGGTTCCACTCGAGCAACTGGCCTGACGTGTGATGTCCCCAGTCGGCCTTGTCATTGCATGCCCAATCCATCTTCACTCTCTTCTTCAGCATATTTGTTGAGCGATAGGTTCTTGCTTTTTTGGTTTGTTCCCACAGTTCCTTGTTGCTTATTCTGACAATTCTGGCCATCTGAGCTTCAGCAACGAGCGTAGGCAGTTGTTGATGAATATCTGTAGTTTGTTGGAAATATCTTTCGTGACGTGCCAAGTCTCTGAACCATATAGAAGCACTGACTTGACGTTGGTGTTGGAAATCCGAATCTTGTTCTTTATGCTGAGTGCAGAATATCTTCACATTGATTTCAGGTTAATGAACGCCTGTCTTGCTTTTCCGTTTGACAATGATAGCTTAATATATTTGCCGATGTATACGTTTAAAACCAGGCTACAAAATACCAGGTCATACTGTTTTATGCAAACAAAGATACAAACGAAAAATAAGAAGATTGTTACCAAGTTACTGCCTAATCTGATGTATTCTTATGGATATCATGAAAAAAGTGTTGAAGTGAATACATTCAATTAAAAGTATTCTTGAGACAAAACTTATTCAGCTTAATAACTGCCTGAGATCTAAGTAATCTGAATTTTATGTTGATCAAATAAATTTTTGATTAATTTAAAAGGAAGATAGAGTAAAGTCTATAATTCAAGTACTTTAAGAGTAGAAGTAGTGATGTTGAATACTACAATTTCAAAACAATTCATTGATTCACTGTGGATCCGCTGATCAGCGTTGCTGATCCGAATAGATATAAGTAGTATGTATTGAGACAGCGGTAGAAATCATAGGCAATTACCAGTAATGGGTAAATATTCTGCCCAAAGAAACGCAAGAGACAATACGGGTGCATTCAGAAGCACATTGTACAAACGACTGTCTTAATAGATGTACAATACTTGATGATTACTATACAAGATGTCGATAATAAACATTCCTTTCTTCATCTCCATCTTCTCGTTTCATACAGTAGCTTATTTAACTGTATCTCTGAATAATGATGAACACTGCCTAACAGTGGAATCTAAGACGTAGGTCTCATCCTATTTGAAACTCGTCAGCTAGATGTATCCACCTCCCACTGCGCGTATGAAATGTCAAAGCGCTATCCACTGGGCCACTGAGTTTATCGGTCCAATCAACAATATAGATTTACAAACTATCCCCGTTGCACGAGTGGATAGCATTCTGACATTTTAAGCGAATGATCCTTGATTTCAGTCCTAATGGGAACAACACTACTCACTGGTCTTTTATGATTGGCACAGTGTCAATAATATGAAAATAACATTAAAGAAGTATACCAATAAAGCACCCCTTATTACAATATAGTTATCAGCAGTATACTTACTTGTTTTTGAATGTGATCGGTTAGATTGTTTAGTAGATGTATGATCAAGACGTGGAGTTTTTGTTACACTGTTATCATTATGACTATTAGGCATTGGAAACATTGAAGGAAGTAATTGTTTTAATATACGTTTACTTCCAGTTTTTGTTTTAAACTTTTTTGATTGGTTATCAATATTGGATGTTTTCAAATTAGATAATACTGGAGATAAACAAGTGAATTTATCGTTATTATTTGAAATAAACAATGGATTACCAATTGGTGATTCAAATACTTCATGTATATTATTATTATTATTATTCTTGTTTGTATGATTAGTATTACTACGTGAACGTCGTCGACGATGTTCTGTTGACTTTTGATTAGATATTAATAGTCGAGTTAATAAAGGCCATCCTTGATCAAAGTAATCATGAGTTAATTCCAGAAATGATGCCAATGTATGATGACAAATTTGAAGGAAAGTGTTAGGATGAGTTTGTTGAAATAAACCAATTAAATGCCAAGCTTCTTCATTTTTAACCCCACTGATTAATCGAGAAGCTCTGTTTAACATTCTTGACTAGATGAGAATAATGATAACAATACAAAACAATAATTAAAACTTTGAAAATAAATTAATCGAACTAAAAACCGTAAAATACAAGGATGAATAATTGAAAAACACTAGTGGAATCTAATTACGGTTCAAAATCTCCTCAATCATCGATTGTTTTACGATGTCTTAGTAAAAACTATCCCCGGAACTAAATAATCATATTGTTCATATTGTTTCCTAGCAAAACTATACAAACCTTGTACTACACTGATCATTCTTACTTCTTTTACATTTAATAACATTGGTTACTAGGGCATATAAGATGCAGTACTGTACAAAAGCAGGAATGTTCCGCTACATGATTTATAAACCCATATTCATTGACAATGATAAATGATTTCACCTGATATCCTTTTATGCATATATATATATATATATATATATATATATATATATATATATATATATATATATATAGCAGGATACATTATCAAAAATGACACGTATACAAAACTTGTGAACAGCACGTGCTTTAGCTTGTCTGTATGTTTTGTTTATGACGTCCAGACAGTGGAAACAGAATACTTCTTACAAGATTACCACCTGACTGGTCATCTTAACCACGTAAATTTGACTAGTTAATCAAAGATAATTACATTTTGTCTGGTTAGTGCTAAAAACTTTCTATTAGAATGTATTTCAAAGTGTCGATTAGAAATGTCAGTGGTAAACATGATCTCTAAGGAAGAATCATGACTGAACACATCATATATAAAATTAAATGTAAATCAACCACATTATAAATAGTTCAACCTTTTTGTGCATAGTATATAAGAGGTGGAATTTGTAAGATTCCTCTTTTCACTTCTATTCACAATAATATTCATACATTTATTCCATTAGTGTATTATTACTCTTGAAGTAAACACTTGCACAGTCTATTCGATCAACATACAGTGGCAGTGTGATTTACTGGACGTGTTTCGAAAGAAATGCACTGAACTGTCTAATTTGAAATTATGATCTACTAGAGTGCTCTGGTTCTTTGCTTATATCAATGTCTACACGACATTTTCAAGTTTATATTTAGGTTACTTATAAGTAGTAAACATTTTAAACCATATTTTCCAGTTGATCGAAAATACCATTTATTGTATGCTTTTCAGAAGAAATTAGATACTATTTAAAGAGACTATCTAAAAAAATCACAAATGACTCAGTGGCAACGTCTCTGACTGCAGCCTTGGGCGATGCAGATTCGAATCTTAGGCGAGACATCAGCTCTGTCAAGACTCCAGATACGCTTTGCCAATGAGTGTCAAGAAGTAAGAAATCTAAGTCCAGGGCTTCCTGCAGATTACTTCATAACATCTAGCTGATGAGTCCAAAATAGGACAAAATGTGCATCCTGGATTCCACTGCTAGCCAAGATCCATCACTAAAGCTTATCATCGCCTCATAAGTCGATTCACAACCATCTTTAGTAAATAGATCGCTCTTGATTCAATTTACTTACTGGCTTGGGGTTAGAACTAAGATGACTTTGTGAACCGCAAACTAATCAGTATTATTTACAGACAAAGTCATATATACGGGTTGAAATTCAAATTTGGTTTAAAGACCGTCTTCTGACTCATACTCATGCTTTCTTTGTTGTGATTACATACCAACGAAATAAATATAGACTTGATTTAAAACATTATACTTACTCGAATGTCATTAGGGGTAGTCATTGAGAGGTTCCACTGTTAGTTAATAAATCCGCAATATAAGTAAGTATTATTCACGATCCTAATTAGTAAATACTCAACTAGGTGGTATATCTGAATGAAAATGATTCCGGAAATGCGCTGCAGTATTTATCAAGTCTACAAGTGATTTCTCTAATCTCATTGGTAGATGTGTAATTCTTAATTATTTCTTTTCTGATTGGACAGCTGTTAATTCCTATCCCATCTCTTTTGACTTATGAGGGAAGGAGTGGACTATTGGTCAAGAAGAATTCTGATAGGCTGAGAGGAAAAAATAATAATAGCAACAAAGGTATCAAAACTTCAACATGTGTGTGAAAACTGAAAGTAACAAGAGACAAAAAATCAGCTGGTTAACAAAAGATTTGTTTTGAAATTTATCCATGAGTAACATTTAGGCATTGTGGTAAAATGTAATTCACTACTGAATAGCATTCAGTGTACCTATGGGCCACCGAGGTGAAGGCACCCGTGTGATTGCACTACAGTATGAGACTGTATACAGTCCTGGTTTTAAAAAGCCTAGATGCATGTTACGTTCTTTCCTGAAAACCAATGAATAAATATCCGTTCAAATGACGGATATGTATCATACTGTTCACTTGTAACCTAAGATTTCATAAGTTGCTCCATACTTCATACTATTAAGCTTACAAAATGTAAAATATATTAAAGTGGTGGCCCCAGTGACCTAGAGTTTGAATTGATGAGTAGTAGGTTCGAGTCTCAGTAGGAACAACATCACCCACTACTGAGCAGGTGAACCTAGCTGACGGGTCCCAAATAGGATGAAACGGGCTTACTGGATTCCACTACTAGCCATCAAATAGACTACAAGATTAAAGTATAAAGAATAGCATTTACCTAAGCAGGTGCATTTAAGTGATAGCAAGCTACACTCGTACTTTGGTAAGGTGAGATAATTGATACAGAAGTTCAGCGCTGTATAGTTGGAGATAAAAATGTGACATTCTGGACAATTTAGTCAATAAATTTACTCGGAAGTTAGGGGCTTTTAAGTTAAAGTCCAAATGAATGCATCACTTTCATTTGGTATGTGAAACTACTCTATGTATTTTATAACCATTCTGTACACTGCTTCCTAAAGAGACTGCTTTTAATCCCTACTCAGTTAAGTGGGTCACATGATCTCTACAGTGGAACAGACAGAAAGTTGTTTGACAGTTCAAATCTATAAAAACATTTATCAAAGTTTCCAGTTTACATACCATGGTAAATGTCACTCATAACAATGAAAAACAAAATTAACTGACCTATTTTGATTCATCATGAATCATTCCCACCGGGGTCGAACCCAGGACCTTTGGGTTTTGTGATGAGTGCATTGCCACTCGGAAGTGGGATGAAGTTGACCATTGAATTCCTGTCAAGTAACTTGATGACAGTGTTCCAGCAATAAGACCTTAAGGTCTTGAGTTTGATCCTTAGTGGGGTCGTTGTTGGACACTGTTGAAGAGACCCTTACTAGGGAGAAACAGTTGTCAAGTGATCCCAAGTTTTCAGTGGCTCTCCAAATGATATCAGTCCATGACGAATACTGCTTTGAAGCCGATTAATCCCCACAAACCTCCAAATAGAATAATTAATTTATCTTTATTCGTAAACTGTACTGGAATATCTTTTTTACCATATTTCAGAACTTAATATATTTGCTAGATATTTTTCTCTTTAAGTTGACCGATAGGATCATCGTCACCAAGATATGATCAGGCATTACTTTGTAACTGTTCAATCTGCCACATATATCAACAGAGAATGCCCTAAGATGACAGATGAAGGGATAGAGAAGGATCGATCACAAGCAGTTGGTTGCAGTAAAAGAGAGGAAGGAGGGATGATAAGATATTGAATTTAGCATATCGATCAAGACGAAGATAATGTGTGGATATGTCTGCGTCATTGGCATCGATTCTGAGTCATGTTACGTAGAGTCCCCAACCACTGATTTCTATTGTCACACTGACCTCACTCGGGAAGTATACATTTACCTACATGATTCGTACTAACAGTCAAGGACTACATGCTTTAGTCTCTTCGCCTCTACCCTTTTCCCAGCTTAGACCAACTCTGGTTAACATTTCGTGACGAAGCCGATGGTGACTTTGCATGTGCAACTTATATCCTAGTCGACAAAGTTTCACAACCTTATCAACTCACTTTCCTCTTTTCCCTCTGTCGTGATATTCTGGTGACGGTAGGAGGCTTCGCTTAACTCCGTTTTCTGTGTGGTCAGAAACTTTTCTAGTTTTGATAGAAGTTCTGTCTCACAGGCTTAAACCTATGACAGTGAACGATTGAGTTAGTAATCTTAGCACCAGACCGTTCGCATCACAATGCATAGCGGTATGGTTAGACTATGCGATTCATACCCCACTATGTAAAGGAAGATATTTCACCGAAGGTATTACTTCCCTTAATGACATTGAAATGAATACGCCAAAAAATAATCCTTACGATAGGTTTTTCAGTCCAATACGAACATGATCATAAATATACACTGACTATAGGTAATAAATAACTAGAAACAGTTATAATATTACTGAATGAGCACCGACAATTTTGTGCCGACCATTATTCCTCATACACACATAATCCTTATGCAAATAGGAAATATGCATTTTATACTATTATTTATATGTATACCTTAGTATTTCAGTATTATAAGGATACCCGTAGGTAGATAAGCGTATTCACAAATATTCAATAATTTATACAAGACCTATTTTGTATCATTTATTGTTTCCTTCATTTCTCTCTCTCTCTCTCTCTCTCTCTCTCTCACTCCCTCATTAAACTCTAAGCTTTATAGTCATGAGAGTCATGTAAACTTAATTAGTGAGTTGTTCGCCTATTAATTTGGCATAATCATATGATTTGTGTTCCATCGAAAGGAAATTGATAATTCCAGTGCTGTTTACTTATAAGCATCAAAGATGAGATAGTAAACACTTTCTAGGTGTGTACAGTAATGTGTAAATATGCATCTAGTTGAATATCTCCTAGTGTGTGTATGTGTGCACATATGTCAATGAATAGCTAGACAGCTTTTTTTTTTCTAACAGTGCTTGAATAAATGATCCATTTCCTGTTTTAACGTATTAACCTGCATTTACAGTGAATGAGGTATGCATTTACTCTTTAAACAACTCAAGATAGACTGCATTCACAAGTCCCTTTGTGAATAAAATAATTCCCTAGACAAAAGTAGTGAAGAAAACCTGTGTAAATAATAGTAAACAGATATACCGTTAACATTTAAATCATCTCCTATTAATTGGCTAGTATGATCTGAGTTGTACTGGTGCCTTGATAGTGAGACAGTTCGCTTGCATTATTCATGAGTGACTCATTTTGACTTGATCAATCAGTTTAGTTGCGTTGAGCAGATCATGTTTAAAAATTCCTTCAATATCATATCTAAACTTCAGATGAAATGATGAAAACCGTTTAATGCAAAGGATGTAATAGGTTGTAATGATGGATAGTGGCTAGCAGTAGAATCCAGGATGTGCATTTCGTCCTATTTGGGACTCCTCAGTTGAATGTGCCTGCCTCCCAGTGACTGATGTTGTTTCCACTGGGATTCGGAATCGGGAACTATCGCTTCAAACTTCAGGGCATTATCCACTACACCACCGAGCTATAATAGCCACTTCTCGTGTGACAGGTATAGTTTTTAGTATATATAATTGTTTTTATATCATACCGTCTTAATAGGTTTTTTGTATTGTTTTCAACAGATAACTTCAACTTTACTGCTGTTAGATATTCACATCCTTTTCTCGTGAAAAAAGTCTGAATGATATATAGTTATGGTCAAGAAGAGGCAAAGAAACCAAGTTTACTTTGTATCAATACTTTTTGATAATGCCAAAGCGGTGAACATTTAGAAAATGACACTTTTTCAGGGTATAGAAATGATGTTGTTGAGTTATTATATAGTACACTTAGTTAACCAAGTCCTCTCATGTGGCTCCTGGAGACTTTCAAGAGAATTCACTTTCACAGTAGTTACTAGCACATGCATGAAAGATATAACTCACCAAACGGAATCGGTTCGGTTACCAGCGAAGAACTACTGATTACTTATCAGTGTACAATAGTAAGTAACATTTCTGGTATTGGTATTAGTGGAGACAATCCACAATACTTTACGACAAAGAAATCAATCAGATGTTTTTTTCTAAGTAGAGAAGATTTTTCTCGATAATCAAGCTAACTTCTACTGAATACACAATGTAAACACATAATATACTGACTATTGAATTATTAATTCCTTCTTATTCATTTATTTACATTCATCTGTTAGTTTCTCAGCAAACGAGTGACTGAAGTGAAATGAAAATGTGGTGAATAGTTGGACCTCATAACTCAGTTGGTAGATCATGAGGCTGGTAACCCGATGGTCTCTGGTTTCAGTCCTGTAACTGCTTAAATTTCCACTTCACTTTCAATCATCACGCAGTATGAATACTAGTCTGCCAAACTATGGCTATCTCAGATAGACAAAATGATAAATATCTATCAGTTTAAAATAGTGGGGTATACTATGGCACCGTATTAGATATATGAATAGTAAGCCAGCTTCCGTTTCAAACATTAAAAGTATATTCACTAGACTATACCAGATAAGTATTCTCTATTGTCATATTCATGGAAGTAATAATTATCAATCTGGTGTTCGAATGACAGAACTTCAAGATCCGGTTATTTATCATATATCAAACTTTCATCAGTTATCAAATATTTCATCCAAACATCATTTCTATAAGAGATACAGAGTTGTCCGCTCTCCAGCATATATATATATATATATATATATATATATATATATATATATATATATATATATATATAATGGAGATCTGAAGACGTAATTATTGTTTGTGTCGTTAGTTCTACTCAAAGTCATCATCTAGCATCTCAAATTCAGTCGAATTACCACCATGCTTGAGGGAAGCAGGTATATCATAAAGAAGTAACCACTCTACATATGTAAGTCAGCAGTCATCAACTTCAAACTTTAACAATAGGATCGGTTTGTTTTAACCATGTGATAATACTACAGTTATGTTTATTATTTACAGATACTTGCAATTTCCTTTTTGCTATTCTAGATCGAATCGATCTACCTCCGCTGGAATATGGACTGCTATGCGGATATCACAATACTACCTGATTATTGATTATGTTGTAATTTACTCGGTGGTGAATGGCAGTGGGATTCAAGACGTCCATTTCGTTCTCTTTAGGGCTGATCAGTCGGATGTACCTGCCACTCAATGAGTGATGTTGTCCCCACCTATAGATGCAAGCGCCAGGGCGTTATCCAGGAGGCCGCTGGGGCATGAGATCCACCCCTTGTGTTGACCAGCCCCATATATGACGAAACGCCAGTCGTGGATTCCTTTGCTAACCGCCACCCAGCGAACTATTACAGTTATCCTTGTTTAGTTGAATTCGCCAGTTTATAAAATCCCATACACTGTAGTTGATATTATGTATTAGAATGTCAACGCCATTAACTTTACTTTCCTCGTTATATCATAAATAATGGAATAAACCAACTGATGTTAATAAAAAACCACGTGAATGTGTATTTATGAGGTTTCGTGTCACAGTACTATTGTTCATATGTTCAGAAGGTCTCCTACCCGTTCAATCTACTATCTTCGCACACATGTGTGTAAGGTGGTGAAGAATTGTCCAGAATACACCAGCCAAAACATGTTTTGTACCGTATTCTTTATGTCTCCTATTCTCTCTAAAGACTGTAAAAGATTGTGTTCCACATCAGCCAGATTTTAATACTGATAATTTATCTCAATAGAATTCATCATCAGCTGGTTTTTAACTCTAAAATGGTTATAAGATAACTATTAAAAATTAGCTCCCTACTATCACCGACCATTTTCATGATTGTGGTCGACTGAATGGGCATACGTTGGTGGACCGATGAAAAGACTGGAAGATTTGGATCCCACCACCAAAGATGATTTATTCCCAATGTCTTGTCTCATAAACTCGATCTACAGGTGAAAACTAACAAGTTGAAAGAAGAGGCAGCGGAAACGGGACCGCTTTCAGGTGAACGTAGAGAGGACAGAGGTTATCAAAATACCCAACCAACAACAACAAACACCAATCACCATCAGCGAGAGAAATGTAAAGCAAGTTTTCTCTTTCACCTACTACCTAGGCAGCATTATTTCGACTACAGGCGGCACCGGCACAGATGAGGACGTCAAAGAAGCCAGGATCAAAAAGACAGAAAGACACCCCTTCCTTCATTAATCTGAAATAATCAGTGCATTGCACTACACTGCACTCAGCATAAAGCGTGAACAACATCCGCATTCTCAACCCTAAGTCAGTCAAGTCAGTGCTTCCATGTGATGATTGAGAGACTTGGTGCGTCACGGAAAGCATTTTCAACAAACTGCAGACATACATCAACAACTGTCTACGCTGGCTCAATAGTGAAGATCAGATGGATGGAAAGGATAAGCAAGGAAAAACTTTGGCTGGCTGACAACGAACCAATGAAGCAAGAGCCCATCGTTGAACAAATATGAAGAAGAAAGTGAAGATGGATTGGATTGAACATACACTGAGAAGACCATTCGCGGACATCACGCACCAGGCCAGGCCAGGTTGTCGAGTGCATCCCGAATAGAAACGACTAGTTGGGGATTCGAGGGTGATGTAGAGATGGTGTGAGGAAGAAATGAAAGATTATGGAGAGTCGTGGAGCCAGGTTCAAAAGACTGGATTGAAGAGAATGAAGTGGCCACGTGCAATTGAAGCCTTATGTTTCAATAGGAACCCAAAGGATAAATAATAATTGAGATTTAAGTTACCTATATTAAATCTTTTACATACATTATCACTTATTTCAACATTGTGAGACAGGGAGTTCACATCTTCACGACATCACAAACTTCCTCGCTACTGAAAATAAACTTTGTTGATAACTGCTAGGAAACACAGCGTTCAAGTTAGACAGAATTTCTTACTAAGCAATACAAATTATAAATTCAGCTGAATGGAGTAATAGTGTTGCTAAGATGCAGTCTTCAGTTGGCATGCAGTATTTACTACATAAAGGCTGTTGCTGTTCTCATATATATATATAGGTATCTATCTCTTAAGGAATGAAGCCGATGTTACCACTTTTCACATTGAAAATCTAGTAGACAAATCAAGTAGATCTGTTTTATGAACCGTAAATATAAATAGATTTGAATCGAAAATGTCCACGCGTAAGCACATAGATGTATCTCCTTACATGGCTGTTTATCTTCACATCCTGTTTACTTTGAATGATATATTTATTTACCAGAGTCTATATATTGTCCATTGAAATAATATTCCGCTTATATACACATGAATTTAATTTATGCGATTAAATATTTTGATTATTTATTGAAGTACACCCGTAAACTACGCCTTTCAATAGTTTCTACATATAACAAAAAAAATTAACTACATAGAATAATTTTTTGTTGGCGTCAACATTTGACATGGTATTCTGATTAACCAATGATTGATTGAAATGATTAATGAAGATTATACTGATCTTGGTGACTAGTAGAGGAATCCAGGATGCATGTTTCGCTCCATTTGGGATTCGTCAGCTGAATGCAGCTGCACCCCAGTGAGTGATGTTATTCCCACTGGGCTTGGACCCAGTACCCTTAGTTTCAAACACTATAGCATCATCCATTAAGTCACTGCGGCACCAAAACAACCTCTTGTGCAACGGGTGTCAGTTGTTGTAAAGGTGCTTGCAGTTTCCCATTAGGCTGTAGAGCCCAATTGCTCAACCTCTGTTGGCAGATGAGCTCTCACGTGGATGCCTTGATACTGCCAAATATTTATGATGTTATATTGATCTTGGTGATTAGTAGAGGAATCCATGACACATGTTTCGTCGTATTCAGGACTCATTAGCTGGATGATGAGTTGGGAAAGTATCTTCTTGATAGAATGGATAAAGTGGATTACACGCAGTATATCGACATGTTTTAATGAGTAATAGTTTATATGAATTATGATCAAAATTTGACCGAATAATATCGCAAATATTGAGCGGTGAGTAAAAGATTGACATTTTGTATAGTTTGTATTTGTGTATGTCACAAAGTGTTAGAAAGGAAAGAATTTCAACTTTCCGTATGGAAGTCTAATCGCAGCTTCGTCAGGGAACTTAACCTCTTGAAAAGTAAAAATTGAATAACTGCATAATGAGTATTTTTAGAATATTTAGTTCAATGTTGTTTTCCCTCTTTTATGAAGTACAAGTTGTTGTTATAACTTTCATTAAAATGCGCGGGAATATTTTTATATGAATCTGAGGAATCTGTAGGAAATAGCATTTTTAATATCAGGTTCAAAATTGCCCGAATAGTGCATATTTGGCTTTCATTTGCTCCCATAGACAGCGTCGTAAAGATGAAGAAGAAAATAGAGACATGAGTAACTTTAAAAACATTTTGAAACGCTCGGTTTACAGTAGACTGAATCGTTGAATTCATTCACATATCTATCCACCCATGACTTACTAGCCCTGGTCACCAGATGACAGTAAATATATATGAAATATAGTTTAACATGCCATAGGTTCTTCACATCTTGCCTAATCATTACTACTAAGGTAAAGAAATTGAATTTACCTAAGCCAAGAGCTTGACTATGTGAATGAAACTGTTACTTTAGAAGTAGTATTCATCGTGAACTGACATCAGTTGGGGAATCACTAAAAACCTTTGGATCACTGGACAGCTGTTTCATTCTAGTATGGTATTCCTAAACAGTATGGACTCATGACCTGGTTAGGGATGAAACACAGTGCTCATTAGTGATATGCTTCCAGATGGGTATTATGAAGTTCTAATGAGAAGCTGTAACATGTGGGGTCAACCAGTCTGAGGGAAAGCGGATGCCAATTGAATACCTTGGAGGATAGTCACTCTATATCGTGATTGACAGAAGTAGGAAACTGTGAACCACTGGAAACCAACACAGTGGCTAGATGATTAAAGCGTTTGCTGTGAAACCTGAAGGTCTTGAGTTCAGTCCCTGACCAGGTTGTGAGTGGGTACTGCAGAGAAATCCCATAGTAGGATCAACTAGCTGTTCAGTGCACCCAAGTTTTCAATAGTTCCCCAAATGATGATGTCAGTCCACGATGAATATTACCTCTGAAAAATACCTATTAAAATTTCGTAGTTCAAGGGATAAAGTTAAGTAATCGATTAATCATTTCTTAGCTTTTAGTTATAACTAAGTTTAATTTACCCAAGTTTACTAAAGCATTGTCTTTTGATACTTGTTAGTCTGTATTGTTATACTGAATCGAATTGATCCACGTCTGTTAGCATATGGACTTTTATGTGGATCCTTCAATATTACTTGAATATTGATGATCATAATTGACTTGGTTGTGGTTAGCACTACAATCCAAAAAGCACGTCCTACCACATTTTAGACTAGTCAGCTGGATGTGCATGGAACCCACCGAGTGATATTGTTCCTAGAACCTATAGTCTTAAATGCCAAAGCATTATCTATTAGCCTACTGAGGTACAATGATCACCCTATCTACAACGAGTATTAGTTATGATTAGTTTTTGATGATTTTAATTTAGAGCTAAAGTTGCTTCGTTTGAGTCTCGGTGCGGACAACATTATTCACTAGGGTGGAGGTACATCCAACTGATGAGTCCTGAGATAAAACGAAACAGACATCGTGGATTCTATCAGGCGAATAACAGCAAATGTGCTAAAGTCTACTAAATAGTATATACATATAACTAAGTTGTAACCTGACGTGTCTTAATAGTAGGTAACTTTATATGTTCACACTACTATATCCAGAATATTTTTGCATTAAATGTTTGCTATGTTTGGTTATAGTGGGTCACTACTCCATGGAACTATGTTCATAGTAAAGATAACTCATACAATCTGTATTTGTAAGATCACTGAATGTCATTTCTTCCAGATAATATACTGAATGTTTCAACGAAAAATGAAAATTGAAATTTTAGATCATTAAATTTTTGAGGGGGTTGTGGAGATTTGGAAATATTTCAAGTTGTTATTCATCGAAGACTGACATCAATTGGAGGAACAAAGGAAACCTGGGAGCACTGGACAGCTATTTCCATATGAGAACTATGTTCATATTTCCAAATCTCCACAACCCCTTCAAAAATTTAATTGAACTGATGCTCATTGGTGACTAGCTTCGAGAAGTATTCCCGAAGTTCCAATGACAAGTCGTGACCGGTGGAGTCAAAGCCTGATGGCCGTGAGGACAGATACTCAACGATGACATTGGGTGGCGGTTTGCGCTATATCGTGAATTAACAGAAGTTGGAAATATGGAGCATTGGATTCTGACCCAGTGGCCAGCTCAATGGTAACGCGCTGACCGCGGAACCTGAAGGTCTCGGGTTCGATCCCTGCTGGTGGGGTCGTGGGTGCGCACTGCTGAGGAGTCCCATACTGGTCGGACGAAACAGCTGTCCAGTGCTCCCAGGTTTCCTTTGTTCCTCCAATTGTTGTCAGTCTTCGATGAATAACAACTTGAAATTTTAGATTATAGTATGTATTTAATACACGTCCACCTTCTTTTCATTAGTCTCATTACTTTTTTTCAATTAAAACTGATAAGAAAAAGGAAGAAAGATTACTATCATCAGACACAAAATGATATTACGTAAGACAACCGACAGTTATGTAATGTTACATACAACGATTTACATATACAAGTTCATTGAGCAGATCTATGCCAGCGGTTGTGTGTGTGTGTGTGTGTGTGTGTGTGTGTGTGAATTTACGCATAATCGAACTGTTAACAATCATAGAAAAAAAATGCTTAATTGAACAAATTATTCATTTAGACTGAAAATTTCGCTTTAATTTCCTTCTAATTTCGTTAAAAATGGTACATAACAATTAAATTTTGAAGAAAAAATGTCTCCTTTTTTTCAGAACAAAGTATTAATTTTATTCAGAAAAGCATAATAAACTAAACAAGCTGTTGATTGAATAAGACGAATAAAGGTATATTTCATGATAGCTGATACTATATACATTCAGACAGAAATAGAGTGAGTATTCTGTCGAAGGTAAAATGCCTAAAAGTTCACCACTGAACATACACACGCACACATACAGATATACATCACTTATAATTATTTCTAATTACGCAAGAGTACACTAAATAAAAGTAAATTTTATTGAAAAAGTATTCTCTCCCCCCCTTTTTTTGTTTATTAAATTATATATAATTTAGTCTTTACATTGGGTGATGATTGAAGGTGAAATAGGAATTTGAACTACGACCGGAGTCGAACCAGTGACTATCGGGTTTCTGACCAGATGATCTACCAACTGAGCTATGAGGTCCAACTACTGACCAGATTTTTATTTTATTTCAATCAACAAAGCGGGTTTTGCCTGACTATCTATATGAATTCATGACACGTTACTACTACTTGTTCGTATTCATACTGACTACTCCATAGTCACCACTTCTCATCAAAATCAAAATATAATTGAATTACAGATGGACAGCATCATATTGATTATCATTTTGACTATGTGAAATAACCGTAGACAATGGTAGTAAGGTGTAACGGATTCACATGGTAGTTGGAGAAAAACTCGTCTTGGTTATTGAAATGGAATAAAAATGTGGTGAATAGTTGGACCTCATAACTCAGTTGGTAGATCATGAGGCCGGAAACCGAATGGTCTCTGGTTTCAGTCCTGTAGCTGCTTAAATTTCCACTTCACCTTCAATCATCACGCAGTATGAATACTAGTCTGCCAAGCTATCAATAAACTGTTGACTGCTGATAGTACTATGATTATGATTACTTATTAGTTGTAACATTGCGTGACAAGATTACTTCAAGCATGAATCACACGATATCTTATTTTGTATATATCTCTACTGATCTTAGTATCTAGATGAAGTTCAGGTAGAAGGGACTTCAAAAAATCATCTGTTCAGTAAAAGTATAAAGTAATCAGGCTGTTGGTAAAGACTGAAAGAGTTAAGTGAATGAAAAGGAAGTGAAATAAAAATAAACTAATGTCTTTTGTGAACTTCTTTATGTATGAGTAGTTTGTGACTGATGAAATATACGAAGTTTATTTTCCAGTTCATATTGTTCAACCCTGATGTTAATCAGACACTACTAGTCAGCTTCTCCTGTGAATATAACAAAGTGAAGGCCCAACACAGGCGTAAACAGACTAGTAGTCTAATGTTGTTGCGAGTATTATCCTGTCGTTGATTGGACAGAACTGATAGATATCTATTGCCATATGAGTTCCTGAGTAGATGTCTGGATGTTGCCTGTGTTTCATCTATATATTATTGATGGATAGTGGCTAAGAGTGGTATCCAGCTTGATACGCGTTTCGTCCTATTTCGGGCTCAGTAGCTGGACATACGTACCTCTTAGTGAGTGGTGCTGTCCCCACTGCGACTCGAACTGCGGACTGATCGCTACCAACGTAAGCAACAGCATTAAAAATATACCCATCGCACAATGAGTGGCTGTCGTGGCTCAGTGGTCTAGTAGATAACGCTGTAACGTTTGAAGTGATCGGTCCCGAGTTCGAAACAGGTATGTCCAGCTGATGAGTCCCGAATAGGATGAAACCCCGTATCGTGGACTCCATTACTAGGTACAATCCATCATTAACAGGCTAGTAGTCTATCTGGCTAAAATACAGGAACATAATTTACCGTCTTATGACTTGTCAGCTAAATGGTGAGTCGTTTAGTATGAAGATACTCGAGCATAAGGATCACTTCTCTAAATGATGGTTGATAGTGTTTATTGCCCTTCCAAAAATACTAGGAGATATTTATGTAGTGCTTTAAGTTCTTGGCTCAAAGCCATTTCTGAGCAAAAGGATACATAGATAACAAACAAATACACTATTCAGTATCAAGCCATTTGGCTTATATGAAACCTAAATCGGAAGTATTTTCCGCATCATTTCTTGGTATCAGACATTTAATACCGTGTATGGTGTAGCTTCCAGGGAGCTCTGGCAACGAACCAACCAAGAACCTATCATTCAACAAATATACAGAAAAAAGTGGAGATGCATTGGATTGGGCATGCACTGAGAAGACCGTTCAAAGATATCACGCTCCACGTCAGGCCGTCGAGTCGAACCTGCATGCGAAACCATGAGTTGGGTGTCTGAGCTGAGGGTGACATGGAGGAGATGATGTGAGGAAGAAATGAGAGTTTGTGGACAGTGGTGGAGTCAGGTTGAAGAGATTGCAGAGGGCAGATTGTAAAGGAGACGTACTAGTGAATCCCTATATTCTACTAGGAACCCAAGGGACTAAAGATAATAATAATATTAGTAATAATAATAATAATAATAGTGCAGCTTCATCACAAAAGAATCCTCAGAGAAAAACTGGCTTATGTCAAATGACTGAGTGATGTCAATGTGAATGAAATTCAATAATCGCACACTTTAGTCTTATGCTTTAAAGTACACATTTTGTTACACACTTTATGACATGCACTTCTCTGATGAAGATACTGAGTTAATGTCATATATGTGCACTTGTTCATTTTTAAAACACTTTTGCTGCCTAAATAAGGAAAATCTTTGTTTAGTGACAATGTATTCACGTCACTGAAATTCTATGAACGGAATTTACCCAACCTTTTGTCCTGAACTATATTTAAGCATAGAACTTAGTCAAAGCACTTTATTCGCTGTAGAAAGTAGCTCTATTCACCACTAAAGTACAAACACACAACGAATAATTGTGAATACTCGTGTCATGCATTTGGATAAATCAGTTCAGACGAAACTAATAACCAAGATGATAAGTTTTCTGAAACCATGGAGAAATCGATAGACTAATATTGGTTGGAGAACCATTGAAAAACTGCGAGGACTAGGCAACTGTTTTGTACCTCTATGGATTTCTCAACAGAAAACACCCAAGATCCCACTAAGGATCGAACTGAAGACCCTCAGGTTTCATGACAAACGCGCTAACCATACTCACGATGGTGAACCCGCTGCTAACTACTATCCATCATTAATATCAGAAGTGGAAATATAAATAATCTAGAGGAATTCACATAGGAGATCACATGTCGATGGTGGTTGATTAATTCAGTCCAACCAAGCACGGAGATTCACAAGTGAATACACTAAAAAAAAAAGGGCTATATAGCGCAACCGCCACCCAATGTCATCGTTGAGTAACTGTTCTCACGACCATCAGGCTACATCTTGAGCTGACAGAAGTTAGAAATATGGACCACTGGATTCTGAACCAGTGGCTAGCTCAATGGTAACGTGTTGGCTACGGAACCTGAAGGTCGCGGGCTCGATCCCTGGCAGGGTCATGGGTGAGCACTGCTAAGGATTCCCATAGTAGGACGAAATAGCTGTCCAGTGCTCCCAGGTTTCTTTTGTTCCTCCAACTGATGTCAGTCTACGATGAATAACAACTTGAAATATTTCCAAATCCACACAACTCCCTCAAAATCTACTTCATACCAAACTATTGAAATTAATCAGCTTCAGTCTTCAGAATTTTACTACCCAGTCGGAATGTACCTAATTTATCCTGTCATATTCACAAACAAACAAACACACACACATACACACAGAGACAAACAAGTACACATATGCATACGCATACATTCTATGGAGATGTAAATGTGTCATTCGTTTCTTGCATATTGTTTCAAAAAACCTTCTATGAATTTATGTGCAAAATACACGTATATATACAGAAGAAATCAACACAAGCGCTTATATTACTTTGTTCAAAGGTTTCAAATATTAAGAGAGAAAAACCTCAACCTCTGAATTTTTTAATTTCCTCTCTCTTTAGGTAAATGCAATGTACTGAATTCTTGTCAAAACATGAAATTGATGGTTATACGTGTATACATTCAAATGTTTCACGTTCTAGATCTGTTCTTCATCATACAAGTCACGTGCAAGTACAAAAATGAATCAAACAGCATTACAAATGTAACTTGTTTTTCACACATTATATGACCTTGAATTGAAAGATGAACAATAATACAATACATTATATTACTATGATTAGAGTATAATAATGGTATGATATAGTTGTTGATTACAGTATTTGATTCCCTTTCTCAACTAACAAATAATCATAACTATGACAGAATAGAAAGGTAAGAACGAATAAGCTAGCAACTAGAGTGATTATTAAAATGCTGAATATTTTTATTTTACTTAGTGGGTGACTAGTAATGAAATCTGGGATGTGTATTTTATTTAATTTGGAACTGACTAGCTGAATATGGATGATCGTAGTGAGTATTGGTGTTCTCATTATGAGTTGAACCAAGTATCGAATGTTTCAAGCATTAAAGTTATGAAAGCTAATAGTTGTACAGGGGAATAGGTAAATAAACTTCCAAACAATAAAATAATACTTGTCATGTAATAGATTTCTTGGAAAATAAGTAGACTTTCAAACATATATGCATATTCAATGTTCAATTCAATTAACATTTAATGGTGTGTGTAGAATTCCTTTCAGTCTTTAATTCAGCTGTAAAATATCATTACTGAAAACAGAAAACATAAATAGGTTATAAGTTTTGATAAGAGGTGTAGAGTGAGAAATTTTAAGTTTAGAAATAGGTAATTATTATAAGTCAGTTGGTAACTACTCATAATCCCATCGATTAGGTGAATTTTGAGCATTGACCTGATAGAATTTGAAGAATGCGGAGGGCTAATTCGTGAAACAGTAGCCGAGAAAACAAAACTCCATGCATATGACTGTTGGTAAGTACTTTCGGTTAGTCTAAGACTAGAACGAACATAACCGTCTAGTGTCCCTTGACTTCTCATGATTCTCCAGCTGAAGAGCCCACAAATAGGACGAAACGCGCGTCTTGGATTCCACTACTAGCCACTACCAATCGTTACTATACAGAGTTTATATAATTCCAGTTTTCTCTCGTTCTTTGTGACAAGGGTAGTAGAATTTTCCATATTTCTGGGACAGGTGCAGAAGCATTTCCATTACCACCTATTTGGTTATGATTCGATAAACAAAGATTCAGTTATCAATCTTTCCCCTATCTAAGTTCGTTTTTAATACTGTCGCTCTATCCCATCCTACTGTGTGATTGTATGTAATTGAGTACCGAACTATAGCCGAGCTTTTTTAAAATTTATCTTATTACGATGTACTAATCTTGATTTAGCTAAGATTTTGTGCTCCGTTATTCTAATTGACTTTGTTTGACTACTTTGACCTGTGTATTTCACTTCGGAATGATTGCAAGGGATTTAGTATACCAAATTGCACCTACAAAGCTTGTTTCTAAGCGAGTTTGTCGGTTTAAATGCCACTTTAATTCCAGCCTTGTTGAGAATTTTTCGTAATGCTTCCGAGGTGCCTTCCTTGCATGGTAACACAGCAGAGGGTTTAAATTCTCTTTCAACCCTGTCACCATTATTACGAGTGTTCGCAGAATTATCATTAATAACGCCTGTATTGTCACTACTACTACTACTACTACTACTACTACTACTACTACTACTACTACTACTACTACTACTACTACTACTACTACTACTACTACTACTACTACTACTACTACTACTACTACTACTACTACTACTACTACTACTGCTACTACTACTACTACTACTACTACTACTACTACTACTACTACTACTACTACTACTACTACTACTCACACTACTACTACTACTACTACTACCACTACTACTACTACTACTACTACTACTACTACTACTACTACTACTACTACTACCACTACTACTACTACTACTACTACTACTACTACTACTACTACTACTACTACTACTACTACTACTACTACTACCACTACTACTACTACTACTACTACTACTACTACTACTACTACTACTACTACTACTACTACTACTCACACTACTACTACTACTACTACTACTCACACTACTACTACTACTACTACTACTACTACTATTTTTCCTCCAATTTCTTATGAATTTGTTGATAAATTTGGATACTTTTACCATATTACTCAGGCATTTAACTAAGCCTATTTTAACTGTCGTGGAGTGAGATGATTTAAAGTCTAAGTAACGATTCGAATAGGAAGTTTTCCCATAGACATTAGTCTCTAAACTTCCGTCTTGTTTTAGTTTAATCCTGCAGTCCAACACTGTTAGCTCACATTCATCACTTTCTAAGTAACAGGTAAACTGGATTGCATTCACTATTGAATTTATACATGTTAAAAGCCTATTGGTGTGTTTTGATTTCAGTAATGTAAATGCGTTATGTTCATACTGAAACCGTATCTCTGGAGTAGGACTAAATGTTTAAAGGGCCATTCGTTCCCAATCATCTATAAATATGTCCTCAACGATAGGGGATATTGGTGAACCTATAGCAACCCCTTCAGTTTATTTATTTTATTTTGAAAGTTAAAAACTGTAGACGTCAGATACAGTAGTACAACTAGCATAGTTTCTTCCATCGGCAGCTTAGTTCAATGCATAAGGTCACTGTCATCCTTAAGCCTATTTCTAACTGCCTCTAGAGCTATGTCAATCGGTGTATTTGTGTAAAGATTAGTTATGTCAAAACTAACCATTTTTTTTTTACCATTATCAATTCGTATATCATCTGATCCATGCTTTAAGTTATAAGCGTTAGTAAGTCAGTATTTTGACTAATTTCTAATTGGGCCTAGTACCATGGCTAAACATTTAGACTAATTGTAAATCGGAGGGTTTCTAAAATCTACTATAAGCCTTATAAAATAACCTGACCAATGAATCTTAATAGCACCATACATTCTACTGGGATTATTAGCTTTCAGCATGAAATTAAACCGTTTTGATATACCTGGAACCGACTTCATTCGGCATATCAGATCCCTCTGTCGATTTCTTGACCTTATTCATAATAGTATCCGCTGGTTTCTCATTTTCTTCATATGGTCCTGTTTCTATATGCTCATTCACTTTATAGATGTAGTCAGATTTGTTAATTACAACTGTTGAATAGCTTTTATCCAATTTGGCATTAATGATATTGTTACCTATTTGGAAGTCAAAATAAGCTTCTCTTTCTCGCTTGGTTGAATTAGGTTTCATTTTCTTCTGTTATTTCAGTGTTAGAGCACACTGTACTCTTATCTCATCTATAATTGTCTTATCTATTGAAATTAATGCTATTTCTATTTTCAGAACTATATCTTCTGGTCTTAGTTCATTAACCACCACATTAAAGTTAAGACCTTTTTTTAGCACTTCTACTTCTGTTGAGCTTAAGACTCTAGTTGAGATATTGGCAGTCCACTTTGGCTTATTGATCATTGGTTGTGTGCTATTGTTAACTTCAACATTGTTGGCTGCATACTTTTCTTCCATAAGTTTGTTGAACTTCTTAATTTGAGTGTTTTTGGATTTCTTGAAAGCAGCTGATCTTGCTCTATTGCAACTTTCCATTAGAAGCTCATAGTCATTTTTCACTAACTGTTTGTATCAGCTTACATTCAATTATATTATTATTATTATTTGTCCCTTGGGTTCCTAGTAGAATATAGGGATTCACTAGTACGTCTCCTTTACAATCTGCCCTCTGCAATCTTTTCAACCTGACTCCACCACTGTCCACAAACTCTCATTTCTTCCTCACATCATCTCCTCCATGTCACCCTCACCTCAGACACCCAACTCATGGTTTCGCATGCAGGTTCGACTCGACGGCCTGACATGGAGCGTGATATCTTTGAACGGTCTTCTCAGTGCATGCTCAATCCAATGCATCTCCACTTTTTTCTGTATATTTGTTGAATGATAGGTTCTTGGTTGGTTTATCGCCATGCCAGAATTCCTTGTTGTTTATTATTTCTGACCATCTGAACTTCAGTAACGAGCGTAGGCGGTTGTTGATGAATGTCTGCAGTTTGTTGGAAATGCTTTTCGTAACGCGCCAAGTTTCTCAACCATCACATGGAAGCACTGACTTGACTAACATTAGTGTTGAAAATCCAGATGTTGTTGACGCTTTATGCTGAGTGGAGTGCAGAAGATCTCCACACTGGTTTCAGGTTAGTGAACGCCTGTCTTGCTTTTCCGATCCTACCTGGATTTGACATCCTCGTCTGTGCCTGTACCGCCACCTGTAGTTGAAACGATGCTGCCTAGGATGGTGGGTGAAAGAGGCTACTTCCTTTAAGTTTCTCCCGTTGATGGTGACTGGAGCTTGTTGTTGTTGGTTGGGTATCTTCATTACTTCTGTCTTCTCTACGTTCACCTGGAGTCTCATCTTCGCTGCCCTGCCTCTTCTGTCAACTTGCTGATTTTCGACTGTAGATCTTCAGGTTTGTGTGACATTAGACATGAATCACCATCGCCGGCGAAATTCAAATATTCTAGGTTCTTTTCCGCGGTCCAGAGTATCACCCTATTCCCGCTCCTCACTATTTGTTGCATGATCCAGTCGAATCCAGGTGACCACTATCAGGAATATCATGGGTGATAGTAGACAGTCTTGTCGTTGTCCTGTCTTAACTTCAAAAGCATCACTGAGCTTCCCACTGTGAATTACTTGGCAAGTGGCGTCTTCATGTAGTTGTTGAACGAGGTTGATGAAGGTTTGTGGTATTCCGTAGTGCTGAGTCAGCTGCCTGCCAAATTACTTCTTGGTCGACGCTATCGAAGGCCTTTTCAAAGTCGATGAAGTTGGGGTAGAGAGTTGACTGGCATTCTATACTCTGTTCTATGATGGTGCGAAGCGTTGCAATTTGGTCTGCACATGATTTGTACTTCCTGAATCCAGGCTGTTCTGGTAGTAGTTATGAACCCAGCGCATCTTTTAATCTCTCCAGGATGATACGGCTTAATATTTTGCTTGGGGTGGACAGAGGTGGAGCGTGATTCCGTGCCAGTTCTTGCAAACATTGAGGTCTCCCTTCTAGGGGAGTTTGACAAGGTAACCCTTCTTCCAATCGCCAGGCACCTTTCTTTCCTTCCAGACCTTCTGCAATAGTGATGTGAGCATATCCACTGTTGTCCCTGCTTCTGTTCTCAGTGCTTCTGATGGGATTCCATGTGGTCCTGCTGCTTTCCCGTATTTCAGTAGCTTTATGGCCTTCAGGACTTTGACTTTCGTCGGAGGGCCTGTGTTCACTTGTAGTTCTGTGCCTACAGGTGGTGATCGATTCAAGAGCCATTTAATTACTTCGATATAATTCCTGATGTTGTGAAACTTTCTAACTATTCTATTAATTTTTTCTTTAGGACAGAGTTTACTAACACGTTCTATGGCTGCTTTGTCTGTTCGAATTGGTACACGTAGACGTAGATATTTAAGGAATGATTTGATTTCTAAGACATGGAATGTTGAATATATACGACGATTTGTGTATCTGTCGTCTATCTGTGAAAGTCCCTTCAGTTTACTGATTAGTCTTTGAACAGGAAGACCATATGTTTCATTAATATAAGGGTAAAACTTCGACACTAGGTTAGACTGTCATTCCATTTTCATCTGTCTATTAGAAAGGTTACATCGTGAAACAGTATCATTTACTGGATAACTTTTAAGACATAATTTATTGTCCATATTCATATCATATGAATATTGGCTGAATTGTCGATATGAATACATATAACGTCCGAAACGTTATCCAGTCAATAATAGTGTTTCACTGTGTGACATTTTTCATAAACGGGATAAAATGCGACTTAATCATCTACTTTCGCAAGGAAATGAACCCATCCTGTATTCTTCACTTCGAAAGAGTTGTCTGAGTGGAGGTTAGTTTCCGAACAAATTGAGTACTCAACGATGACATTGGGTGATGATCACGCTATATTGTGGACTGACAGAAGTAAGAAATATGGATACTGGATTCCCAACCAGTGGCTCAGTGGCTCATTGGTAACGTGTTGGTCACGGATGTGAAGGTCGTTGGTTCGACCCCTGAGGGGCGGGGTCATGGGTGCACACTGCTGAGGAGTTGCATACTAAGAGGAGGCAGCTGTTCAGTGCTTCTAGGTTTCCAACGTTCCACCAATTGATGTCAATCCAGAATGAATACCAGCTTGAAAAAATATAACAAGTTAAGTGACTAAGAATCGGTAGTTTACCAGACCATAGAAGAACACTTCATATAAATAACAGAAACTGTCAGTTGTTTCGACCAGTAGTTGGACGACACCCACATTAACCTGACTAGATGAAAGTGACTTACTCAGCTGCTGTTTTGGGACCTGTAGTTTCCCGCTGTCACATGGGGTATAACTGTTCGATCTTTACTGTCAGACGGGCTCTTTTGCGAAGATCTCGATATCATCTGCTTACCTATTATGTTGATGTCTACTTGGAGGCTAGCGGTGAAATGCGTGACGCTAGTTTCGGAACTCCTCAGCTGAATATACCTGGATCCCAGTGAGTTATATTGACCCCAATGAGACTCAAACCCAGTACCTATCTCTTCAAAAGCCAAAGCGTTATTCATCAGGCTTCTGGAGCACGATACCCACCTCTAGTGCATAGGGTATCAGCTGTTGTTTTTGATACATATGACTTCCGTTGTGAATAAAACTTTGGCCTTCAAAGCGACGTGTATTAAGTTTGAGTCTCAGTGGGGACATCACTCACTGGGGGTGCAGTTACATCCGGCTGGCGCGTCCCAACTACGGCGAAACGCGCTTCCTGGATTCCAATGCTAGCCACCAAGCAAACATCAACATAATAATTTATTCAGCTTTTTAAATGATTATTTTATTCAGTAGTATATGTCATTTGCTCATAGTAAGGCGCACCAGACACTAAAGCTTGGTGTTAAGAGGAATTCGTCTAGAATAAACATTTTGTTGATAGGATTAGAGTATCATTTAGACTATCTGAGATAGAAGTAGTCTGGCAGACTTATATTGATAATAAGCGATGATTGAAGGTGAAACGAATCAGCTACCACTGGGTACTATGAAATATAGTAACTCGGATATTTGATTCTTAAAAAGTAGTTTTCGCTTTAATGATACAATGCAAGCCACATTCCTTATGATGAAATCCATTCATGGAAATAAATTAAGTTTGATAGTCAAGGTTCGGAATTATTTTCTTAAAATCACTGATATTCAGTTGCCTCTGAATTTTCAACTTATAGGGATGCTTCTCTTCTATGAAACGTTTTGTACATAAGTAATTGGTTCCGATACATAAGTGGTAGCAAGTAATCCATCGTCAGCTGTCCTACCTCCTAATGCATATCCATTTGGGCAGTTCATGAAAGTTGTCCGTCCTAGTGTGTTGCAGTTACCCGCCTAATTGAGATCGCTACGTACTGACCAACATTCAGTGCGTTTTTATAGTTATATTCATAAGAGTACTGTCGTACTGTGTTGAATAACGTATACCGATAAGCCTAAGACATGTGCTTACAAGTTATTGATTAGGTTATCTAGTGAAGTCTTGGTTAGGAAACTATTCACAGTATGAGACTGAAGTGAATAACAATGAAATGAAGGCCTGGCTCTCAACAGAATTCAAAATATCTGACTTCAGTTTGTTGACCCAATGCTGTATCTACCGAAACGAAACTATCGATGATTAAAAGTGAAGTTAAGACGTAGTTACTATTGGGGTCTTATGGTTCAATGGGCTGAACACCGAACTGGCAGTACCGAGGTTCCTAGCCCGAATCCTGTTATGGCCATAATTTCCATTCCAGATTCGATCATCAGGGAATTATAAATTAAAAATTTCGTTCTATGTTCTAGATGAATCTTTTCTTAGGAAATAAAGAGTGAGAGTGGTCTCTATGACTTCAGTTGTATCAAATAATCGACCTGTTTGTTATCTAGGATACTGTAATAAGCATTTGTCCAAGCTTACTTAGAGGGGGAAGATTCACTGCATCATTTAGATCTGCGTATGCCAAAAGGTTTCGTTTAATGTTTTGTTTAACAAAACAAGCAAGAAGAGTAGGTGGAAGCCCCCAACACTGATTTACAACTCTAGCTGCCCGAAAAATTTGGCTTCTTTGTGCGCTGACATTGTCCAAATACATCACTGATGAGTTTGGTTCCAAATCAGCAAAGTGACCACTTGTTGATTTACCTAATGTAGACTATAGATCAGTGCCTTCCAACTACTCATGTTCATAAGTTGTACATTCCACCAATTGTTGACGTTTTTGTGTCATAGGTCATAACCTGAAGTGGTGACTGATTTCCAGGGGAGATTTTTCTAAAATCATAACTGGACATTTTTAAAAGGTGAGAACTACCAGGATGAACTGAGTAATTTGTAACTATTTTTTTTAAAATGGACACTGAGAAATGAACTCAGCAACCTTGTGCATATTCGTGCAATTATGGTATGAAAGCCAATGATACTTACTACCTGACTGTACAAACCTCGATAGGTGTAGTAGTGTTCGAACTTGTGATCCACTATTCAAAAGTCAACTCCTTACCCTAATGAGTCATAATTGAACTCATTAAACAGCAAAGTGAATTGGAATTCACTTACACAACTAAACTTGAGAAAGAAGGTAATCATTTTAATATGAATGTAGTGTATGTATGCATAAATAGGCAAACAAACGCATTAAGAATACCTAGACCATTATGATCTCAATTGTTTGCCTGCAATAGTATAACACAACAGGTTCTATTCTTCTATTCTTCTTATCTAAATGTTATCAGAATGCTTAAATCCATACAACAGCGTTTTTGTAATAGTATTTTTTTTTTACATTCGTAGTGTAAACATTATGTATGACCTTACCTTATATTTGAGTTGAGTGTAGAAATGAATGCAACTTCATTTTCTTTATGTTTAATCATATAAGAACTACTGAAGAATTTAACAATGATGAATAGGTTGGTGGGTGTCAGATGAAATGAGTCAATTGTAAGAGAATGAGTAAGGCGTAAAAAATAAAACACCTATACTCACCACCCCCCATACACAAAGGACAAAAAAAGGACAGGTGTTTTATGGAAGGAAAGAAAGCAATGTATGAACGTGTTTTTTTTGATATACTTTTATTTGTTCGTTAATGTAATTTACTGATAAGAAAATATTCGTTCAGTAAAGTGTAACTCAAAGTTGGTTTATCTCACTTCAAGTATAATGTCTAAAATTCAGTCTATGCACTAACACGAATGACTCATAGTATTCTTTGTTGAATAAGATAGGTGTTTAACAAGCTAATTCAATTTTGAGGTTTGTGTGGATTTATTGATTGATTTCAAGTTGATAATCAGCATGAAATGACATCACTTGGAGAAATATTAGAAAGCTGGGAGTATTGAACAGTTGTTTCGTCTTAGTATAGGACTCCACAGCTATGTGCACCCATCACCCCATTAGGAATCAAACTCAGGACCTTAGGGTTCTGTGGCCACCACTCTACGGTTGATCCACGAATTAGGGAGACCTCTATCCAGTACGGTGGTTGACTAACAGTCCTCATGTCCGACTTGGTTAACCCCATCGGTCAAGACTTCTTATTGAAACTTCAGGGATCACCTGTCGAAGCTTATCACCAATGAGCACTAGATTAATTCAGTTTTGAGGTTTAGAAGGATTTATGCATTGATTTCTGATTGGCGTTCATCATGGACTGACATTAGTTAGTGACTGATGGGTAAGGTGCTAGCCACGGAACCCAACGGTTCTGGGTTCGATCCCTAACGGTGTCACGGGTACGCACTTCTGAGAAGTCCCATACTAGGACGAAACAGCTGTCCAATCCCCCTTAGGTTTCCAATATTTCACCAGGTGATGTCAGTCCATGATGAATACCAACCTGAAATTAATAACCTTAGTCATCCTGGCTAATATAACAATTTGTTCGGATGATAGACAGTTGGTTAGCATTGTCTGTGTGTGTCTATTGTGCAATTTTCTATTCGCTTTTGAGTTAATTAAATGCATAATTGTTCATGTTGCAGACTGTTTGTAATCCAGGTTGTATTGCATTCTCTGAACTGGGTGGTTTAATCATGAACAAGATTGTACAACACAATCAAGACATACCTGCTCAATCATTTCTTCTGAATATTGAAATGAGTGTACATCACATATGCATAAAATCAATTCATGTCTTGTAGTTGATTATTGAAATGTTGATCATAGAAATGAAGTGGTTGTCTATGATAAGTTTCATTTGGTTCTATATGTTAACAGTTAAGTATTGCTTTTCTTAATTTGATCAGTAGGAAACTAGCTCACTAGCTTACATATAACAAAATGCTAATACTTAGCTTCCTCATAAGTATCATTCTTGTACTTGCTAATTCAGTTTGCCAACCAATCAAATCTCAGATTTGATATGAATTCTTTTAGTATAACATTTACAGCAAGTCTATATATAATATGATGTTACAGTTACAAAACATCATATCTACAGAAACATGCCTAGCTATTAATAAAGGTAAATATTTGTACTTTGAGAGGTTCGCATTCTTATCGACCTTTATTTCTTATAGGATTGGTATGACATTATTGCATGTTGTTATTATTATTTCTCCCTTGGGTTCCTAGTGTAATATACAGACTCAGTAGCACGTCACCATTACACTCTCTTCTCTCCAGTCTTTACAACCTGCCACCACCACTACCAACAACCTTTCATTTCTTCCTCACACCATCTCCTCCTCCTCCATATCACCCTCACCTCACACACCCAAATCACCATTTCCCACACCGGTTCCACTCGAACACCTAGCCCGGCCAGATAAGTGATGTCCCCAATCAGTCTTCACAGTGTATGCCCAATCCAATCCATCTCCACTTTCTTCCTCTGCATATTTGTTCGGCGATGGGTTCTTGCTTCGTTGGTTAGTTGCTAGTCAGTCAGTCAGTCAGCCAGGTTGATAGGTAGGTAGGTGGGTGGAAGAGACTACTTCCTCTACATCTCTCCGTTGATGGTGGTTGGGTAACTTCATCACCTCTGTCTTCTTTACATTCACTTGAGGTGCCGTTTTCGCTGCCTCTCCTGTCAATTTGTTGGTTTTCCCCTGTAGATCCTTGAGTTTGTGCGATATTAGACACAAATCACCGTTGAAATCCAAATCTTCTAGGGTCTACTCCATGTAATACATGAAATCTACTATACTAAAACTGATTTTAGCCTAAAACCAGTGAGAAACCAAAGAGTGCCTGAGGATCAATACTACTTGGGGAGTAGAAGTGAAAATGAACAAGCTGGTTTCGTCCTATTCGGGACTCGTCAGTATAACGTACTTGCGGCCAATCAATCACTTCAAACGCCAACGTGCTATCCATTAGGCCACTGGAGCACGATAGCTATGACTTGTGCAACAGCATCAGTTGTTGTTTCCGATTGCAACAATCGGTCGAATTAGTCCACTTTTGTTGACAGATAGGCTCTTATTTGAATATCTCGGTATGAAGTGGTATGAAGTTATCTCTCAATCGAAGCAACAGTATTCAAAAAGACATAGATCCATTCAACTGACGTACTTCATCTTTACAGAAATACAAACCTTGAATTATTTTGCTAGATGATCAAAGAACTAAACCACGCCTCAATCACAATGACATGACAACAACTTTCTATTCTATCAGTTGAATGACCTTAATATTAAGTGGTTCAATATGAATTATTGTTCAATAAGGTCAAACTAGTTAAATTTTGGGCATATTTCTATTACTTTTTTTTTCTCTAATCTACCCTGAAAGAAATGTAAGAATGTATGATTTATGTTTTGTTCGGTAAACAAGTTAATCCATGCCAGAACATCTGTTAATCGTAGTCATTTTCCTGTTGTTATATTAGTAGTTGTAATGATGGTTATTGTTTTCATTGTTCTACCTTAAAAGAAATAAAATTTTTATGCAGCTGACAAACAATACAAATGTGAATACTAACCAAGTAACAACAGGTTAGATACAAGAATATTTATTTATATATTTAAAAGTACTTCAGTAAAGTCTATGTCAGTTGAAGGTGTATATAAGTGTAACCTAGTTCTCCAGTTTCCTTTATTTATTCAATGAACTAAATGTCAACATTGAAAGCATATGCTTAGTGGTTAAAAAGTACATAAACTATTTACATATTTGTATGATTTGATAGTGGCTAATAATGGAATCCACAAGATATATTTCTTTATATTTAGGACTCTCAAGCTGGATATACTTGTATATAAATGACTGCCTGTATTCTTACAGTGAACTGGAATGCAAATCCTGCATTACAGTACTAGTCACTACCAAATATACAATAAATTAAATTTTTACCACAGATACAGTTAGGAACAATAAAAGAGGTTCGTATGCCAACAAAGATTGAAGTTATTTCACTAGTTTTGTTGTTCTGAATGAGTAAACATTCATAGGTTGAGCTTTTTAAATCATTCAACACAGCAATTTTCACTGCTACCATTTTTGTACAAGCTGTACAGCAGTGTAACTGTAAGTTAAAGGAGTGTAAATCTTTCGTGTTTCAGACATCAGCCAACTATGTGCCGTTCGTAAATATGTTTTACTTTGTGTTAAACAGCAGCTCGGATTGACTAAGGATTATTATTACTTACTTACTTACTTACTTACTTACTTACTTACTTACTTACTTACTTACTTACTTACTTACTTACTTACTTACTTACTTACTTACTTACTTACTTACTTACTTACTTACTTACTTACTTACTTACTTACTTACTTACTTACTTACTTACTTACTTACTTACTTACTTACTTACTTACTTACTTACTTACTTACTTACTTACTTACTTACTTACTTACTTACTTACTTACTTACTTACTTACTTACTTACTTACTTACTTACTTACTTACTTACTTACTTACTTACTTACTTACTTACTTACTTACTTACTTACTTACTTACTTACTTACTTACTTACTTACTTACTTACTTACTTACTTACTTACTTACTTACTTACTTACTTACTTACTTACTTACTTACTTACTTACTTACTTACTTACTTACTTACTTACTTACTTACTTACTTACTTACTTACTTACTTACTTACTTACTTACTTACTTACTTACTTACTTACTTACTTACTTACTTACTTACTTACTTACTTACTTACTTACTTACTTACTTACTTACTTACTTACTTACTTACTTACTTACTTACTTACTTACTTACTTACTTACTTACTTACTTACTTACTTACTTACTTACTTACTTACTTACTTACTTACTTACTTACTTACTTACTTACTTACTTACTTACTTACTTACTTACTTACTTACTTACTTACTTACTTACTTACTTACTTACTTACTTACTTACTTACTTACTTACTTACTTACTTACTTACTTACTTACTTACTTACTTACTTACTTACTTACTTACTTACTTACTTACTTACTTACTTACTTACTTACTTACTTACTTACTTACTTACTTACTTACTTACTTACTTACTTACTTACTTACTTACTTACTTACTTACTTACTTACAATTCTTATAAGAATGGACTTCCTTAAAATAGAATTGTAGTAGACCCCGAATTTCTTTACATATTTTTACCGATTTATAAGAGTTTTTGTCAGCTGTCAATTGAATTCATGGCAAAGACTAAGCATGGTGTTTCCTTTTGCTTGGTGTTAAGCTCATCAGTCATTTTTATCCACGGCCTAATTCATGCAAGTACGTACAAAGTTTAAATTCAGGAAGTTATATATGTGAAGAAACAGCTGATATCATCCAGAAAACTGAAACTCGGCTATATTCAGATCAATGATCCACAAGCAATCAGTTCGATGATTTACTGATCAGGTTCGGAGACCTAACATTTGATTGTCTAGTTCAATGGAAAACTAATCATCTGCTCTAGAATCGAATCTAATTGAACCCCCACATTAAGATAAGGTATAGTTATCTATAACCTCGCCCAGTTGACGAGTACACTAGTTACTAGCCGGTCCTAAGACCGGACAAAAAGGGAAGGTTGGACATAGGGATAGCAACCCTACCCCTGAAAACCAATCCAATCGCTAAAGAAACCTCAAAGCACAAAGAAAATATCAAAAATACACACAATTTTATTCCCCACAGGAATCGCGGAGACAAAATGACGCCAGATGGTGAAAGTCTTTAAGAAGCCAATTGGCCGATGTATCTTATCTCCCCCGATGAGAGCGAAGGTAAGAATGGGGACATGGAATGTCCGCACAATGTTTAAAGCTGGCTGGCAGGGCTAAAGCCCAGATTGCAAAAGAGGAGAAAAGATGTTGCATATAAGTGCTAGGAATCTGAGAGGAATCTGCAGATGGAATGGAAGTGGACTCGCCAAACTGTCAACTGGAGATGAGAGTCGATAATCTACTCCGATATTGTCACCCAGATGACAATCACGAGCACACTGAGTTTCCGAGAGCCTATCATGATATCCTCAAGAGCACCGAATGCTTTCTGTCTTATGCAGTGAGAATCTACAAATAATGTAGACGCAGAACAAGAGAAGAAGGAGGAATTCTAAAGACAACTGGAACTAGTACTGGACAAGACCTCACCCCGGTTGGCGGCATGAATGCCAAAATGGGAACAAACAACACTGGGAGAGAACCAATCATGGGTCGAGAAGCACTCGGAGGAATGAATGAGAATGGAGAGCTGTTTGTGGACTTCTGTGCATTTAATGATTTTTTGATTGGAGACGGTGTGTACAAACACAAGTATATTCACAAAGTGATATGGGATTGATTTCACCAGATGGACACACTAAAATCAGATCACTCTCATTTCAATGTGAAGAAAGTGGGAACGCAGCCTACTGGACACAAGATCAGATCAAGAAGAGGAACAGATGTAAGTGGTTCACACCACTCACTGTCTAGTGCAAGGAACCTACCTTCAAAATCAAGTTGAAAGCTGTCAAAGTAGTTGGTGATAAATCACAGTTCAAGTTCAACACCCAGAAACTGAAGGACAAAATTACAAAGAACATCTTCACGTCAGCCATCAGAAAAAAAGAGGAGACATTAAAGCAACATCCCTGAAGAAACCTGAGTGTAAGAACACTGGAACTCTTTGGTAGAGAAGTGGAAAGAAACCTGCATAACCGTATTAGGAAGGAAGAAGTAGTGGAGAGACATGGAATGGACCTCGGCGGACACATGGAAGCTGATAGAGGAGGGAGAGGAAGATGGTGATGATAAAGCAGATGATGAACCAATGAAGTGTAGGGATGAACAGTGAAAAGGGAACTGAGTGCAGCACGCAAAGACAAAGGATACTTCTACGATACACTTGCAAGTGCAGCAGAACAGGCTGCTGGTACAAGAGACAGAGACCTGATAACATAATATCAAATAACCAGGTTGCTATCTGGGAAGAGGTCAACAGAGACGAAACCAACGAAAGATAGTGAAAGAAACTTAGTTACCAAAGAGTAGAAACAAAGGAAACAATGAGCTGAACACCTCAAAAACTATTGCATCAACCACCACCACCTGCAACTTGTCCAGGAATGCCACCAGCAACCGCAGAATTACCAGTGAACGCAAGGCCTCCGATAAAGGCAGAAGTGAAGTCCTGAATGCCATAAAGCTGCTAAAATCTGGGAAAGCGGCAGGACAAGATGAAATTCCTCCAGAAGTACTGAAACCAGAAGCAGAGACAACAGCGGACATATAACACTATTGCAGAAGGTTTGCAAGGAAGGAGGGGAGGAAGGATACCTTGTCGAACTCCCAAAGAACGGCGACATAAGTGTTTGCAGGAACTGGCACGGAATCATGCTCCTGTCCACCCCAAGAAAAAATATTAGGCCACATCATCCTGGAGAGACTAAAAAATACTCTACATTCAACTGAATTACGACCGGAACATGCTGGCTGGTTGTCTGGCTTCAGGAAGAACAAATCACGTGAGGATCAAATTGCAACGCTCGCTACGCATCATCATAGAAGAGAGCACAGAATGGCAGTCAACTGAATTTTTACCTCAAATTCATCGACACTGAAAAGGCCTTCGAAAGCGTAGATCGGGAAGTAATTTAGCAGGCATCTACTTCAACAGTACGCTTTTAGTGTCACAAACATTTATCAACCTCATTCAACAGTTATATGAAGAAACTATGTGCCAAGTGATTCACAGTGGAAAACTCAGCTCAGTGACGCCTTTGAAGTGTAGAGAGTGATTAGAAGCAAGACAAGGATGCCACATATTATCATCCATCATCTTCCTGATTCTGGTCGAATGGATCATGCAACAAACAACTGTGAGGAGTGAGAAGATGGACGTACACTAGCTGGACCACTGAAAAATCCCCAGAAGATTTGGATTTCGCCGCCACCAATGATCATTTATGTCTAGTATCTTGTGACACAAACTCGAAGATCTACAGGCACAAATCAACAAGTTGAAAGAAGAGGTGAAGTAGGGCAACGAAAACGGCACCTCAAGTGAATGTAGAGAAGACGGAGGTGATGAAGATACCCAACCACCACCAACACCACCACCACCACTGACACCACCAACACCACCATCAACAACCATCAACGGGAGAAATCTAAAGGAATTTGTCTCCTCCACCTACCTACCTGCCTACCGAGGCAGCATCGTCTCAACTACAGGTAGCAGCACAGATGAGGACGTCAAAGCAGCCAGGTTCGGAAAAATAGCAAGATACGTCTTCTCTCATTATTCTGAAATAATCAGTGTAGAGATCTACTACACTGCACTGCACTGCACTGCACTGCACTGCACTCCACTGCACTCCACTGCACTCCACTCCACTCCACTCCACTCCACTCCACTCCACTCCACTCCACTCCATTACACTACACTACACTACACTACACTACACTACACTACACTACAATACACTACACTACGCTACACTTCACTACACTCAGCATAAAGCGTGAACAACATCCGCATTCTCAACAATAACTTCGTCAAGTCAGTGCTTCCATGTGATGCTTGACAGACTTGGCGCGTCACGGAAAGCATTTCCAACAAACTACAGACATACATCATCAACAGCTGCCACCTACGCCTAAGCCCACTCGATAGTGAAGATGAAGTGGATGGTGAGAATAATGAGAATAAGGAAGGAGGAACTGACTCTGGTTGGCTGGCTGGCTGGCTGGCAACGAACCAACGAAGCAAGAACCCATCGCCGAACAAATACGCAGAGGAAGAGAGTGGAGATGGATTGGATTGGATTGGATTGAATTGGGCATACACTGTGAAGACCGATTGGGGACATCATGTATCTGGCCAGGTCAGGTGTTCGAGTGGAAGCCGTGTGGGAAACGGTGAGTTGGGTGTGTGAGGTGAGGGTGATATGGAGGAGGAGGAGATGGTGTGAGGAAGAAATGAGAGGTTGTTGTTAGTGGTGGTGGCAGGTCGGGAAGACTGGAGAGAAGAGAGTGTAATGGTGACGTGCTACTGAGTCGGTATATTCCACTAGGAACCCTAGGGACAAATAATAATGATAATTATAATGGTTATCTATTGATTAATATGCTACATTCTATTCCATTGTTGGTGATATATTTAAAGAGATAAGAGCATCCCGGTCCCCTCTTCGTCAGTCGTCAGATTTAAGACTGATTCAAAAAGAGGCCGTCATTTTGGAAACGCTAGGAAGTTTTGTTGTAAATTAGAATCTAGTCTAATTTGAAGGACGTTAATTTTGTCTACTGAGATTATAATACAGATGGACATTCACAACGATTCCTGTTAGACCTTGAATACCTTCAGTTAAACTTTACCTTAAAAACAGAGACAAGAAACTTTACAGTTTATAGGTAATACATTAATACACTAACGAATAAATAATCTCCAGTATATATTTCCAGATAGTCTTACTTCAAGCAATTTATGCTCATAGCTGTCGATAGTTCTTTATGCATCTTTATACAAGGACTGTTGTATTTGGAATAAAAGGTTCCCAACGATTTAGGAGTTTGAAGAGGCCCTTGGCAGATAGGTAAATGTTTGGGTTTGCGCTTCAATTTCACATTACAAAACTATATTATCTATAAATTCACGGGAAAATCAGTGTTTTTAGTCACATATTATCGATGTTGAAATGATCTTAGCGAAATGACGACGGTACGTGTGTGGTTGATAATTGACTGAAAATTGTTCATTGATAATGTATACATAAGTTTGATTTAGTCAACAACACCACTTTGAAAAGCTTATTTCTGCAGTAATCAATGACATTTTATCACAACAAATTTTCAGGATATCTCACTTTCTACTGAATGTTCTACAAAGTGTTCTCATAGTCAAGATTTTAATGATATGATGAAAGGAAACATTACTATTGGATTTTAAGGATTAGATTGAACACTAAACAGTTGTTTAAGCTTCCTCTTTAAATGATATTGCTCATGAGATTCGTTCACTAAGAATCAATAGTGTCTTATAGTGATTTCTGATAGCCAGATATTGTGTTCTTTTCAATTGTTTAGTAAAAGAACATCTGAAAATCTTATCACAATGCAATAAATGGAATAATTCTAACAAAAGCACAGATGATTTGATAATCCTTTTAACATACAATCCGTCAAACTACAATGATTAAAATAACAACAGTAACAATAGAAAGTAACAGACTTGAAGGACAGCTGACCCGTTACGTGTTACGGCGTCATGAAGATAATCAAAGTAAGAGGAATGATCCAAAGAGAATATAACAGCAAAGAAGAAACATGCGTATTTAATTAAAAGGTTAAGTACACATGCATGATTGACATATTTAAACGGATAAAGGCTAAATTTTAGCTAAAATATTCGAAAGTCAATAGAGAATAACTGAAATAGGTAGAAAAAGTTGACTGTTTCAAACAAAGTCAGCTGACAGAAATTCATCAATACACACACTCATACATATGCCTACAGACACAATACAAACATATCCTTCATTTGGTAAACTTGATGCATCTGAAACTCTCTATGCATAGAATACTATGACAGATGAAATACGTGATTATAAGTATAGTAGACTCAATAGTAAACTCTTTTTCCCTGCACAAGTGTTATGGTCGTAAGATAACCTTTTATTCAATAGATCTTCAAAGCTTTCCTGTCTCGAGAGAGCTTGGGTAACAACAACAACTGTAGAGTAGTGAATATTTAGAACAAGAATTCAATAACCCATTCTATTACTCGTAGTTTTAACCATCTAACTGCAAGTACTTTTGCAGTTGATTGGATCATGCAGCAAACAACTGTGAGAAGTGAGAAGATGAGCATACACTAGCTGGACCAGTAAAAAATCCCTAGAAGATTTGGGTTTCGCCGCCACCAATGATCATTTATGTCTAGTATCTTGTGACACAAACTCGAAGATCTACAGGCACAAATCAACAAGTTGAAAGAAGAGGCGAAGTAGGGCAACGAAAACGTCACCTCAAGTGAATGTAGAGAAGACGGAGGTGATGAAGATACACAACCACCACCAACACCACCAACACCATCAACAACAACAACCATGAACGGGAGAAATCTGAAGGAATTTGTCTCTTCCACCTACCTACCTGCCTACCGAGGCAGCATCGTCTCAACTACAGGTAGCAGCACAGATGAGGACGTCAAAGCAGCCAGGTTCAGAAAGATAGCAAGATACGTCTTCCCTCATTATTCTGAAATAATCAGTGTGGAGATCTACTGCACTGCACTCCACTGCACTCCACTACACTGCACTACACTACACTACACTACACTACACTACACTACACTACACTACACTACACTACACTACACTACACTACACTACACTACACTACACTACACTACACTACACTACACTACACCACACTACACTACACTCAGCATAAAGTGTGAACAACACTAACTTCGTCAAGTCAGTGCTTCCATGTGATGATTGACAGACTTGGCACGTCACGGAAAGCATTTCCAACAAACTACAGACATACATCATCAACAGCTGCCACCTACGCCTAAGCCCACTCGATAGTGAAGATGAAGTGGATGGTGAGAATAATGAGAATAAGGAAGGAGGAACTGACTCTGGTTGGCTGGCTGGCTGACTGGCTGGCTGGCTGGCTGGTTGGTTGGTTAGTTTGCAACGAACCAACGAAGCAAGAACCCATCGCCGAACAAATATGGAGAGGAAGAGAGTGGAGATGGATTGGATTGGATTGGATTGAATTGGGCATACACTGTGAAGACCGATTGGGGACATCATGTATCTGGCCAGGTCAGGTGTTCGAGTGGAAGCCGTGTGGGAAACGGTGAGTTGGGTGTGTGAGGTGAGGGTGATATGGAGGAGGAGGAGATGGTGTGAGGAAGAAATGAGAGGTTGTTGTTAGTGGTGGTGGCAGGTCGGGAAGACTGGAGAGAAGAGAGTGTAATGGTGACGTGCTACTGAGTCTGTATATTCCACTAGGAACCCAAGGGACAAATAATAATAATAATGTAATAAATGGAAGTACTTGACTAAGATCCTTTTATCTTTATCATCGTATATTTCACTCTGTCTTGCGGTGAATCGTAACCTGTAGCATAGATAACAGTATTTTTCAGCTTTTATGCAATACATTATACCAGTTGTATGTTTTAGTATGTGTTAATTGCTAGGATTCGTATGACGTTTGATTAGATCTTTTCATATGCATCATTGGAACTATGGATCTTTCTCTTTATTGATTTGGATGACTCAACTGAACAGTATCTATTGGCGAATAGAATCCTTCAAGGAGTATCGAATAAGAAGTAACATAACACCTGCATCCTCTTGCTAAATATTACCGTCTATATAAGTGAGATTCATATTTATGCACTATTTATTATGTTCCTGTGACCAAAATCTTCCCAATTCGACTTCCTATTGAAGGGAATATGAACTGCGTTTTTTCAAAGGAAGTATTGTTATGTTTTCAGAATTGATAAAACCCAGAAATGGTGTTAAGCGGTCACTGATAAATAACTATATGTCACTTTCATTTCCTCTTTAGCATTAGACATTCAACAGTTTTCCGCAGCAAGCAGAATACATTAAACCTAGTTACGAGACTGTAGATGCATGCTAAGAAGATACTATTATCAGGATCCAAATATATCTTCATTGGATAATATTTGGTTATTTAGTCTTCATCAGTATTTGGAGTGTTTCTTTTGCAGTTACAAATCCAATCGCATAGACTATTCACAGTTAATCTCTCAAAGAAGGAGTTTCAGCAATTCAAAGAAGAATGTTTCCTAAATTCTGAAGCAGTCTTCACTTTAGATCAAAAGTGAAAACCAGGATGCATTGAACAGTTGTTTTATGCTTATGTGGAACTGCTTGGCAGAACTCACATACCAATACAGATGTGGATATCTTTAAGAAATCCATTCATGGTACCCAAAAGTTCATCACTCAGTGAACTAAATGGAATTCAATTCATCAAACTGGTATATTATCGGGGAACATGCTCCTTACCCTTGAGTTGTATTTCTTTTCCAACATTAAAAACTATGCTAATCGTCACTTATTCTGCACAGTTATGTATGATTTACTTCGTGAAATCGTTGGAGATTATAGTTCGATCAACAATAAAGTCTTATGTATATATATTGCTTTTTATGCATTCAATATATTAATCTGTCTTTTTTATAGGGGGCAACTACAGTTAAAAGTGATGGTAATATAAGCCAGTAATCAACTGTCTTTGCACATATTAGGCTACAGGATTCACCTATTGCATGACGATCAATCACTTCAGCTTGTTACCCAAACCTAGGTAGATGAAACAACGTTCGAACTCGAGACTTTCCATATAAAAGGTAGCTGTTTGCATTAATGAGCTAAAAATCTACAAAAAACAGAAGTAGGTGAATGATGTGTGAGCGGAACGTAGTTCTATCTAGGGTAGAGGTATTCAATATACGAAGATGTCTTGAACACAGTTATCTGGCGGTTTATTTCTAAGTTGCGTAAATACTAGACCAATCAGGTAATACTGACTTAACGTCAGAGCATATTTTTTCAACTAACGGTTTGTAATACTACTTCCTTTAACGATGGTATGCATCAGAGAAGTTAGTTATTTCTTTTATTCTTACTGCTGGACCTAACCGATCTGCGATTATTGGCATATGGACTCAAAACTGAGAGTACCAGGAACATATATGTCAGTAGTGATTGATCAATCCAGTCCAATTAACGACGGAGGAGTAGTGGCTATAACATTAAGAAAACCATATTATACCTGTCATACAAGGAATGTTTAATGTGACACAGTGGTCTAGGAGATAACACTCTGGTGTTCACAGCGATCGGTCCTGGGTTCTGAGAAAAGCATCACTCGCTGGGGGGCGGGCACATCCAGCTAACGAGTCCCCAATAGGACGAGAAGAGTACTCTGGGTTCTATTGCTAACTAATATCCATCATTCATATTTCTTTTAAAAAGATGATATATATCAAATGAAGGCTTTAAGCTTACTTAATCCAGAAGAATGTTCTTCATCTTAGTTGGGAATTCCGATATGCTCGCTGGTTGATAAAGTAACTGCCTTTTCTTATTAACTAACCCCTACATAGTGCGTGAATACTGTAAAGCATGACGAAGTAGTGTTTATTTTATAGCCGAGGAATTAGAAAGCGTATAATTCTATTTAAACTTCAAATAAATTGGCATCGCCGGTACTGATATCAAGGGGATTGAACCAGAAAAATGAAAGCTTAACTATGAATTAAGAGAAGTTCTTGAACTTCAGTAAGGCATTTATCTTCTTGAAGACATCCACTCATATTTGGTTGGATGGATGATAGTCCTGGTATATCACGAATTAACAGATGTAGGAAACTGTGGACCACTGAACTCCATCCCAGTAGCTGAATGGTTAACACGTCTGACATGAAACCCGGAGATCTTGACTTCAATCCATGGCAGGATAGTAAGTACATACTGCTGAGGTGTCCCATAGTGGGACGAAATAGCTATCCAGTGCTCCCAAGTTTTCAGTGGTTATTTAACTGATGTCATTCTATGATGAATACAAAAGTGAGAACATGCTATTTGTTAAATCCTAATGATAACAAGAAAGTAGCGAATAATTATTATGTCTCACTACATAATTAATATTTGTCAACAAACAAATAACACCTTTACACCTTGAGAACTTCATATGTTTACTACCTGATCGCTAGTTGTTACTACTAATGATATCTAGCGAGTATTACATCATTTCTGTCTTATTTTCATATTTTCGTAATAAGGATACTCACTAGAACTATGAATCTGTCTGAAACATAGTCAAAGAAACAGTAATGTTATACTCAACATTTCTGCCATTGTGATATTAAGGAAAACGTGCATCAGTTATCTGTCCTTTAATTCCTTCAGTTTCATATCCTAAATATTTGTCTAGACAAACACATGGTATTTGTCACAACTAATGGCCATCAATAATGATGATGATGATGATGTCGATAGTAATAATAATAATAACTAGGCGAATGCTATGCGAACCGAATTACCTTAACACATATAATTAGATACTATTTAGATGTGTAGAAACTTTAGTATAGTAACAAGAAGACTGTTTATTAACTGAATATTTGTATATTAATGTTTACTTCCGATCAATTTATGCACAACTATGATGTCTACTTATCTAGAGTGAAAAAAAAGAGAGAGAGAGAGATCACTGGTATTCTTGTTGTTACGGCATTCAAATGTTTATCATTTTATGTGTGGAATAAATTACTATTTGAATAATCCAAAGCATAAAGTTGCCTTTTTTTGCTTCAGTTTATCTTCCTTTCATCTTAATGTAACATTCCCATTCAAGGAAGTCGCGACTACCTGTAAGTAAATATTTCTTCAGTTCCTTGTTTAGATCCTTGCACTGACTAGTCAGTTTTCTAGCTCTATCATTTAGACATTCAACTAAACCTGCCTTAACTGACATTGGATGAGATGACTTGAAGTCTAGACACCTATCGGAATGTGTCGGCTTTATGTAGATGGCAGTATCCAAACCACCGTCTATCCTTCGTTTCATTTTGCAATCCAACATAGGTTATTCTCCTTGTTCATTTTCTACCTCGTTAGTCAATTGAATTTCGTCTACTACTGAGTTTATATGTGTGAGGGAATTGTCGATATGTTCCGATTTCAACACAGTAAATCTATCATCCACATATCGCCACCACATCTTAGGTGCTGGACTAAACTCCTGTAAAGCTTTACTTCCCCAACTATCCATAAAAATGTCTTCCGCGATTGGACAAAATATATAGATTGACAGAAGAAAGGTAGACGTTTCACTTATCTCAATTATCCATTCGTTTATCAGGAGGTCTCTTGGTAGAGATGCTGCCGATTGTAATAAATTTCCTTGTACAATAGACTATTAAAATTGAATGAGCTTCAAGAAGTAAACATCATAACTTAGATTACACCGTAATAAAAAAAACCAGATCACTTGGTTTGCTCCTAAGACTGTTCAGTTTTCGATCCTCAGAATTCATGCTATATAGAAGAGTGGTGTAGGTTTGATTCTGCGAGTGATTATTACTTTTTCTCGCGACTGAGAATTCATCCTACTTGCTAGTACTTACAAGCATAAAACATAGGCTAACAATCCTGAAAGTCGCTTCTAAATCATTTGTGCTATAAGTCAGTTGATTTGAAAATAATGTTGCACAACTACTCGATTGACTTTTGTTACTATTGAGGACAAAAGCAGTGGAGTAGTAGTCAATGTTTATTAAACGACTGATCATTTTCAAATCACTCAATGCAAGCTGATTCGATCTGAGTACACCACTAACGAGACTGATTCACATATATGGTGGTGCAAGTGAAGGATCAGTTTACAATGTACCCATTCTGAAGTTGGTGAATTACTTTGAGATGGATTTCACAAAGTTCTAATAGAAAACTGTAGAAGGTGGGATTAGTTAATTTGATTCCGAAAACTAGTGATCGCCAATGACAGTAGCATGAATTGCCAGATGCTGGAAAGCGTATATCATCAGATTTTAAACCAAAAGTTGAGTAGCTGCATCGTCGTACTGATATCAGTCTTCGATGAATAACAACTTGAAATATCTCATCATATAAGTTTCAACAGCAGCTCTGTCAAACACCAATCAACCAGATGAAAAACTACTTGTCTTTGGAAAATATCAGTCTCAATTATGCATTTTGTAAGCAGGTTGTTGGTTGATAACTTTAAGCATATCACTCATACTGATAGTTTCCCACTGTCACTATCCAAATATGAAGGATTACCCATATATAATAGTAGTTGTCATGGGTTAACATCCATTATAGGAGCACTATAACTAACCGTCTCGTGGATTTACGCTGCTGAGGAGTCCCATAGTAGGACAAAATAGATATCCAGTGCTTCCAGGTCTTCAATAGTTCTTCAGTTGATATTAACTCATCAGCAATACTATCGTGAAATCAATAAACATCCAAAAATCATCAATTGAGAAATAATTATAGCTTACGCATTCAAGGTGTTTTGCAGGAGTTATCAATCGATATCAATAGCAAAAAGAAACGGATAAAAACTTCTGATTCAACAAATATGATGTAACATTGAATATCAGAGAAACTGAAAGTTGTATAGGTGGATACTGGCTAGCAGTGGAATCTTGGATGCGCATCTCGTCGTATTTGGGACTCATCAGCTGGATGTACCTGCTTCCCAGTGAGTGATGTTGTTCCCACCGTGATTCCGACTTGGAAAGGATCGCTTCAAACGCGAAAGCGTTACCCACTACACCACTGAGCCACGATAGCGACTTCTCGTGCGACGGGTATAGTTTCAGTATAATTGCTTGTACTATGTCGTCGTTGATTCGAAAAAATGGATCGGTCTCTATTGGCATATGAGCTCCTGTACGGATGCTTCGATATTACCTGTGTTCTAATTATAGTAAAGAGGGATAGTGGCTAGCAGTGGAATCCAGGATGCACATTTAGTCCCGTTTGACACTCGTCAGGTGGATGCAGCTGCCTCCCAGTTAGTGAACTGAAAGTCGGTTCGTTATCCATACAGGCTTTTTAGTGTGAGGTGTGAAGTAAAACATTTGTCACTTATCTAATCCTAGTTGTCACAATGACTTGATGTATGTGTGTGTGTATTTGTGAACACACTGTACATTTTTTTCATGAGACCTGTCAATTCGTTTTACCTGTAACAAAGGAATAGATGGATAATTTGTTGATTTCTTGTACAGACCTTTTTTCAGACTTCTCATCTCTACAGTGTACATAATTGTCAATATTGTATCTGAGATACTAATCCCAATAGGTTTATGATAATGATGATCACAATAGTGTTGACTATTGATTGACAAGTTGACTGACATTTATACCCTCCTGTCATAAATGTAATATTACCACAGTCGCGCCTTTACTCAGAGACAAAGTATAACAATAGTTTTACAGTGAATAGTCTCATGTTAGTGAAAGGGCCTGATATTAATATGTGGAAACCGTGTTGACAACACAGTTAGGGAGTGAAAAACCGATCGACTGCGAGAAATGTCAACCTAGACGTTTCAATTTGTAAATTATTTGCAAACTGATCATCTAATTTCAGGTATATCGGTCTACTATGCAGGTCAGCAAGCCAGATTCAGATAGTCTGGACTAATTCGGCTCTCTGAGCTGAATTTGTTCCGGTACACTGCTGATGAGCTCGGCTTATAAGGAGCGAAACAGCCATCCAGTGTTTGGATCACTTTGAAATCTACAGATAGGTCTGAGTGATTTGTAACTACTCGAATTGGATTTTGAGGGAGTTGTGGGGACTTGGAAATATTTCAAGTTGTTATTCATCGTAGACTGACATCAGTTAGAAGAACAAAAGAAACCTGGGAGCACTGGATAGCTATTTCGTCCTACTATGGGAATCCTCAGCAGTGCGCACCCACGACTCCGCCAGGGGTCGAGCCCACGACCTCCAGGTTCCGTGGCCAACACGTTACCATTGAGCTAGCCACTGGTTCAGAATCCAATGGTCCATATTTCCAACTTCTGTTAGCTCATGATATAGCGCAACCACCACTCAGTATAATTTTTGAGTAACTGTCCTCACGACCATCAGGCTTTGCCCCCACCGGTCACGACTTCTCATTCGAACTTCAGGAGTATCTCTCGGAGCTAGTCACCAATGAGCACCAGTTCAACTGAATTTTGCGGGAGTTCAGTAGTTGAACATAGTGTTACTTGCTTCAACTGATATATCTGGTTTTCAGTTGACTGTCTGCAATCTTCTGAATGGATGCTAAAATAACCATCAATGAAATGTTTGTACATTGTGGAATGGATTAATGTATTTTAAATAATTTTTCATAAAAGGTTTACACACAATTATAAGTTTTTATTTTCCACTGTTGGTGGCATCAAAGTCAGTAATTTTGCTCAAAATATTACCAAAATAAAAATGTAACATTGTGTGTAAACTTATGATTAAAAATAAACATATAATTTATTAATAGAATAACCCCGCAGTATATCAAATATAATTTCTCAATGGGCTTAGTTGCTACAGTTATTGTTGATGTGTTTGTACTTTTATCTCAGTCCTGCCTGTAATAACTATATCAAAAACTTCCTTTGAAATAAACTTAAAAAACAATATCATTTGATTGGTATTGGGTGGTAGCAGTATCCAAACATTTCATGAAATATGAAGTGGAATTTGTTGATCATTGGAAGTACAACATTCTATAGAATAGCACCCATAGTTTCGGTCATTAGTTCAGTGAACGAGGTACCTAAGTGCCCACATTTCATGCACTTGATGCTAGAGTACTTTATATACCAAAAGAACAGTACTAATTTGATTCAAGTAGTAAAATGTTGAATCATAAATGACTGTTTGATTGATCAGACAGATCTGTTGTTATTTAAGCTGTAGCCCATCATACCACCATGACTGCAAACTTGAAAAGCTTCCCATCATCCAGGAATGATAATTACTATCTAAGAATTTCATGTCTCAGACATAGCTGCCCTATTTCTATGTTACAATCTGTATGAGGTTTATATTCGGTCATAATAATTTGTTTGAGAGTGATTTGAAATCCTGATAAATGATCTTTTAGTCTTCAGTTTCGGTAAAACTTGGATTCAGTGTGGGGGTTTGTGGAGATTTTTTGTTAATTAATTTCAGGATGGAATTCATCATGGACTGACATTAGTTGGAGGAACATCGGAAATATGGAAGTACTAGACAACAGTTTTTTCCTAGTATGGGACTCTCCAGAAGTGTGCACCCATGACCCCAACCACCAGGAATCGAACCGGCGACCTTTAGGTTTCGTTGCCATCACGTTGCCATCCATTCATTGGGTCGAAACCCAGTGGTCCATATTTCCAACTGTCAGTTCACGACACAGCGCGACTATCACCCAATGTCACCGTTGAGTATTTGTCCTCACAGCCACCAGATTTGTCCCGCCGGTCACGACTTCTCACTGGAACTTCAGGAATAACCTCTTTAAGCTAGCGTTCATTGGTGACTAATGTTACTTTAAGCGATGTCAGTCTATGATGAATTCCAACCTGAAATCAATAAAAAATCCGAACGGTTTTACAAATATCTATCCGTGATGATTCTTAAACAAAAATCTGAGTTGCAGTAAAATTAGAAATGATTGACAGTGGATTGTCTGTTAAGTGCTTTATCGGCAGAATGGCCAATAAGATGTCAGTCTCTTTCCGTTTACTGAGCATTGCCCAGCCTCAATTTAAACACTAAGTGCATAATTCTGTGTCTGTCACTGAAATTTGTGTCAGATAGCCTAGTGAGTATTGTGAAGATTCTGGAAAAAGTCTTTGCTCAGTGATATGAATATTATTTATTATTTATCAGCAGGGGTGAACAATCTACAAATTGTCATATCAATTTAAAGCTCATACACTGTGTCGGTCACATTGAATCAATTGGCTTACTACTACGAAATAACCGTTCACAAATGTAACACCTAGTTGGTTGGAGGCAATCGGCAGGAAGCCCTGGACCTAGGTTTCGTGCTTTCTGGCACTCGTCAGCAAGGTGTATCTGCAACCTCTACGGAACTGATATCCCGCCTGAGATTCGAACCCGCGTCACCCAATGTTATAGTCAACGACTTTACCACTGAGCTGTTCGGGCCGCGATTGACCTCTTGTAGGACTGGCTTACACGTATTGATTATCTCCAACCAATTAACATCTACTAATGTGCACCGCGATGCTGACCTTCCTAGCTTGGTTGCCACATTGCAAATATGATCGATAGAATTCGATCTGCACTCAGGACTAGACAAACATGAAATTGGTTGCACTCCAGTGACCAATCAATAGAAATGTAACAGTTCGGATACTATTCTTCAAACATGAGTTCTATTGTTCTATTTTTGTATATTGGCTAGGGACTGAATCCAAGACTTATACTGAAGCCTACTTGAGACTCGCCGACCTGATCTACTCAGCTATTTCCCAAGTGTTCGGTTAAAAGGTTTATTTTAGTCAAATTTATGCAGGAAAGTCTTCAAAAAAGTTTGTATAGAAAGATAGAAGAATTAAAGATTAGTTTTCTGTTAATTTATTCATACAATTCTTTGCGATTATATCTCAGCACGTGTACAAATGAAGTGATAATCATGTAAACAAGTAGATCGACTACTAGGTTTGTTTGTTTAGTTTTTTCAGTTATATGTATAACCTTTCCTTCTATGTATTCACACACTATCTCCCACCTAATCTCATGCACAAAGAATTATAAAAACACCATTTGACTACATTCTTTAAATGTATATTTCAAGTCTCAAATTATTCTATGATTCAAAGCACGTGTATTACAATCGTCTAACACTGAAGGATACAAGTCTGTTGAAAACATGAAGGAAGGAAGGAAGGAAGGTGTGTTCTCTCTGACAGACTGATAGACAATCACAAAGTAATATCACTTTCACCAATAACAGATTCGATATATTAGCGTTTAAAAGAAAAGTAACAACTAATGATGCTGTTAAAATTACTAGAAAACAAAGCAAATTAATTATTTCATTGAATTCCCATCTGATGTTTTCACTCAAATGTTTAGTTTTTCTCACTACTAATATTATTTTAATATTGATGTTCGCATACAACTTTGAACTCATTACATGTATGACATTCACCGTTTTAAATGTATCTGAGATTTCAGATATTCAAATAATCTTGTTGTTGTTTTTATTATCCCATCGTTGAATGGGCCGCATTGATTGGTCTCTATCCATTATTAATATATTATTCAAACATAGGCAAGATCGAAGGATACGAGCAGGAATCCACATGTAAATAGAGACCTATTAATTCGGTCCACTCAACGATGGGATAATATAAACAACAACATTAAAACTATACCTGTCACACAAGAAGGCGGGTATCGTGACTCGATAGTCTAGTGAATAACATTCTGCGTTCGAAGTTATAAGTCTCGAATTCGAGTCCTAGTGGGAACAACATCGCTCACTGGGAAGCAGGTACATCCAGCTGACGAGTCTCAGACAGGACGAAAGGCGCGCTCTGAATTCCACCATTAACCAAAATCCATCATTAATATTCAGATAATCTGTCTAGATTGTTGTAGGTAAAAAGCGTAAACTTTATGATACTGTACACCATTTTAGCTCAGTTACCGTGAAAGTCTCACTGTGTAAGAGAAAACAAAATAGACGTTTGAAAATTCGAACTTCACGGTATGCAGTACACGGACTTTACGAAGCAGACAACTGGAGACCAGTTGGCATCTGACTTTCTTAACATATTATATGTATCATTTGACTATCTGATATAGCTGTAGTTTGGAAGACCAGTATTTATACTAGGTGATGATTGAAGGTGAAATGAAAATTTGCACCGTGACCAGATTCAAACCAGCGATCACTGAGTTTCAGGCCCGATTCAATGCCAACTGAACTACGAGGTCTACGTAAAACACCGGGCCGGAAATCCGGTGGTCACTGGTTCGAATCCGGCTGCGGTTCAAATTTTTATTTCACCCTCAATCATCACCTAGTATTAATATTCTATGTAGTCCGAAAGTAATAAATAAGTGAAAATCAGTCAATCATTTTTATTCACGATGCAGCGTGAGCTACTCTTGGAATACACAGTAAACAGTAGACTGCAACAACGTTCTGCCACATTGTTTTGTGTATAATCATTTCATTCATAACTCTAATATTCAGAAGATTCAACAATCACTGTATTCGCATCCTGCTAACTACATTTCTTCCTAACAGTGTGATTCTTTCTCTGTTTGCCGCAATACCACACCAACTGGTGCACAAGTCCCCTCATTTATTTCACGGTGGACTTCGGTATCTCTGAGGAATTCCTCCCACCTCATGTGTTGCATCACCATGACACATTTCTAGAAACTGTCATTCAATTACTTGAAGGCTGACCATTTCCTGACTGTTTAAATGAATACAATCTGTATAAATTCAAACCTTTTACAGTGTCGAACATCATTATTAATCACTATTAACCTATCACTTCTTCCTCACACCATCTCCTCCTCCTCCTCCTCCTCCATATCACCCTCACCTCACACACCCAACTCACCATTTCCCACACGGCTTCCACTCGAACACCTAACCCGGCCAGATAAATGATGGCCCCAATCGGTCTTCACAGTGTATGCCCAATTCAATCCAATCCAATCCAATCCATCTCCACTCTCTTCCTCTCCATATTTGTTCGGCGATGGGTTCTTGCTTCGTTGGTTCGTTGCAAACCAACCAACCAACCAACCAGCCAGCCAGCCAGCCAGCCAGTCAGCCAGCCAGCCAGCCAACCAGAGTCAGTTCCTCCTTCCTTATTCTCATTATTCTCACCATCCACTTCATCTTCACTATCCAGTGGACTTAGGCGTAGGTGGCAGCTGTTGATGATGTATGTCTGTAGTTTGTTGGAAATGCTTTCCGTGACGTGCCAAGTCTGTCAATCATCACATGGAAGCACTGACTTGACGAAGTTAGTGTTGTTCACACTTTATGCTGAGTGTAGTGTAGTGTAGTGTAGTGTAGTGTAGTGTAGTGTAGTGTAGTGTAGTGTAGTGTAGTGTAGTGTAGTGTAGTGTAGTGTAGTGTAGTGTAGTGTAGTGCAGTGCAGTGCAGTGCAGTGTAGTAGATCTCTACACTGATTATTTCGGAATAATGAGAGAAGACGTATCTTGCTATCTTTCTGAACCTGGCTGCTTTGACGTCCTCATCTGTGCTGCTACCTGTAGTTGAGACGATGCTGCCTCGGTAGGCAGGTAGGTAGGTGGAAGAGACAAATTCCTTCAGATTTCTCCCGTTCATGGTTGTTGTTGTTGTTGATGGTGGTGGTGGTGTTGGTGGTGGTTGTGTATCTTCATCACCTCCGTCTTCTCTACATTCACTTGAGGTGCCGTTTTCGTTGCCCTACTTCACCTCTTCTTTCAACTTGTTGATTTGTGCCTGTAGATCTTCGAGTTTGTGTCACAAGATACTAGACATAAATGATCATTGGTGGCGGCGAAATCCAAATCTTCTGGGGATTTTTCAGTGGTCCAGCTAGTGTACGTCCATCTTCTCACTCCTCACAGTTGTTTGTTGCATGATCCATTCGACCAGAATCAGGAAGATGATGGATGATAATATGTGGCATCCTTGTCTTGCTTCTAATCACTCTCTACACTTCAAAGGCGTCACTGAGCTGAGTTTTCCACTGTGAATCACTTGGCATGTAGCGTCGTTATATAGCTGCTGAATGAGGTTGATAAATATTTGTTGCACTAAAAGCGTAGTGTTGAAGCACTTTCCAACTTACTTCTCAGTCGACACTATTAAAGGCTTTTACAAAATAGATGAAGTTGAGGCTAATTTGAGTTGACTGCCATTCTATACTCTGTTCTATGGTTGTATAAATATGGTTAATCTTAACGATTAAGCGGTAGACTGAGTAACCACGCCTACCTAAATGTAATTGTAACAGCTTCTCATGACTCGGCTTTATATAACAACACTGTTTTAGCCGATCAGTTTTGCATTTTAAAAAATTACAATAGAGAAAGGATTCTGACGTTAGAAATAGCTCAGTCTGATGCTAAATAGCAATATTCCAAATGAGAGTCTTTTGAATTCCCTTGGAGACTACATTTCAGTTCAGTTTAACTATTTACACATTTTGAATGTGATAGGATTATTGCATGCAGTTATAGGCATTAATAGGTCATGGAAATTTTCATCTGTGAATCTTGGAATTGAAAATAAAATGTAGTTTATTCGCTAAGCACCGAATCTGGAATGTATTACGCAACTTTTTTACTTTGCCCCATAAAAGTGGCTTTCTTGGCTTGGTGGGCTAATGGATAATGCTCTGGCTTTTGAAGAGATCGAACCGGGTGTCGAGTTTTAGTGGGAACAACAATTCTCCCTGGAAGGTAGATATTCCGAATAGAATGAAATGCGCACCCTGGGTTACGTCGTTAACCACTAATCATCATTAATACATACTTTTTATAAATATTTGTGGAATCAACTGAAGAAAAGCAAGCCTTAATAGTTTAAAACTCTTTTTGATGGTGGTGTGTTCACTAAGCTGAACGGTTTAATCGTGGCTTAATCAAGATTCAACTGAGTTAGCCTGTATTATAATATGAATGAGAATTCTACAGGTAGCTTGTGTCTGTTTCGAATTAGATTATCTAATGAGTAACATCCAGAATATTCGCTGGCTACACTAAATAAAAACATACTAAGTCTAGGCGTAATTATGCATTTTAGTCAGATGGTAGTTAAGACTTTCCTCCGACTTCAGTGATCCCCTGCGTATACAGACATTAGTGAGTTTAGTCGACCCTCTACAACCCCTGTTATCATCTCTGTATAAAATATTAAAAGGCTTACAAGAAGTAGTAAATAAAAAAACGATACAATTACAGATTTCATGTCAGTGTATTACCGATTACAAATTGTTTGTGTTATCTGTTGATCTAACCTCAGTATAATTGCTGACTTGAATGTGTTTCTTTGCGTATATGCGCCTGCAGGCAATTCATGTTACATGAAGTCCTACTGATTACCTCTGTTAATCACACTTCCAGTGTCTTGATATGAAATCCAAAAAAAAATAAAGATAAAATCGGATATGACAATAACAACTATTTGCACAAATCATTTAGTGCTATAACTCTTACAAAGTAAAATGTTTCAAGTATTGAAGAATGAAAACACATGAGAAAACATAGATGTCATTTGTGTACATCAATGTAAATACACTAGCAGAAAGTCACTCTGAACTAGAGAAGGTCAATCACAGAAAATGATATAAGTGGATATTTTAATACACAAAAGTATAAGTACGTAAATCAAATGAGCTGTTCAATCATTAAAACACATCTACACTAGTTTGATAATTACACCATATTGATATGATTTCAATTTCACCTCAGTAAAACTACAAGGTCAATCGAAAATTTTAGGCGGCCAAGTCAATAGTACATAATGATGATGGTAGTGTACCGGGCCAAAACTCTCGTTATGAATTTCATCAGATTGTTTCATTTTAGTGAATGACGAATAAACTTTACCACCGAAAGTAACATTTCTTACGTTTTTTTAGGGTTGAAACTTAACTATCAATGAAGGTTATCCTGTCCTATAGGAGGTCAATCATGGCTCAATTAACTCAGTGATAACGCCGATGACTACAGGACTAGGTGATATGAGTTTGAATTTCAGGTGACATATCAGTTCGATGGAGGTTGAAGATACACCTTGCTGATGGGTACAAATAAGCACGAAACGTAGGTGTAGGACTTCCTACCAACTGCCTCCATCCAACTAACAAAACTTCTGATTCTCTTATGCTTACTTTTCCTTTGAATAGATTCCAGTAACTGTTTTGGTTATCGATGTCAACAGTAAGTTCAGTCGATCACTTTTTACACCTCCTAGTGTCAGTGATGCCAATTCAGCGATCCATAAAGAAAACCATTAGATTATATGTTGACTCTTAGATCGGCGTTTCTGAATCATCCCTCACTTAAGGTAATAAATATAAACTGATATCATAGTTACATAAAGAAGGTAAGGTTTACATCATCTTATGATTATTCGATAGTTCTTAGGATTTTAACAAGTTTTAAGAGAAATTCCACATTTCATTTCAATATTATTTTTTGTATCATAGGAGCAAAAGTTGTAAGGAATCTTAAATGACATCACTGCGTACTTTAAACTACTGTATATCTCAGGTGTACATTGGAAGCCTGTGAAACATGTATTGCACAACAGCTTCAAATATAAATGTAACGTAGTAATGAAGAAACTATCTTCATTCAAGTTGTATATTTCTATTTGGTATAGTGTATAAATGGCTTGTATAATTACTTCCTTCATGCTTTCAATTTGATTGAACAAAAGAGACCACCTGATGTAAACAAAAGACTAATACTATGAAACATAATCCTTTTTTCATATTTTTATTCTAATTATTTGGATTCATGTGGAGTCTGTGCTATCGGTGTATTGAATATACTATCATAATCATTTGGAGATTTATGAATACATACATGTATATACTTCACATAAATAAGGTGTACATAAACCATAACATCAAAATATAATTAAATGACTGACAAGTACAGGTTAGTTCTTCTATTCCCAAATAACTTCTTATAATCGAGACAAGTGTTCACCTAGAGTGAATGAGTTTCAAGATGAGCAGACATGCTTTATGCATATTTACGGATTAGTTTAGCTAGGTGAATAATCTGCAGATTAAAATAAGTGGTCGGTTTACCTCTATTTATGATTATGTTATGAGTGACCTAAGAATATGATACAATTGATTGAAGGGTGGATTAATCATAGCGTCAGGATACAAAATTTCATTCTAACTGCAAGTTTGATGTCTGGGAAAATTTTATAGATTGGTATGATGACACTTGATACATTTTAAGCGTCACATTTTCTTGGCGGAGGCGTGGCAATGAACACAAAGACTACCAGTATATATGACAAATAAACTAAAGGATGTAGACACATAGTACGATCATTTCTTAATGTTCACTTCAAAGCATTTGATGTAAGAACTAAATACTCATGGAATCCTGATGTTTTTGTAGACTGGTTGTCTAGTGAAACTAAATGAATTCTTATTCATGATTGTTGACTTGGGAAAACACCGTTCAAATGCATCATAGAAACTTAGCTCATTGTAGTACCATTGGTTTAACCTTAGGATTACATCACTGACCATAAAGCTGCAGGTTAATTGATAGGAACTTCTTACAACTCTTGTGGACCCAAACTATGAGTTTAATACAGGATCTACATAGGGGTACATAATGTTCAGTGTGATACAAAGTATGTAAATAGAATAAGCACATGTTTGTGCATGGATGTTAAATTTCCTTATTGATTGCAGCCTTAAAATGTATATGACCGACGTTAGTGGCACAAATATCCTGATTTCCATAGTGAGTACTAGCGATCTGATTGACTCAATCGTCGATTGAAATTCAGAAGTCAAACTAGTGGTCTGTGAGATTAATCGATTTAAAAATAGTTGTTACCACAGGCTAATATCGACTGGAGAACCACTGGAAACCTGACAGTAATTGACAGTTGTTCCGTACTAGTGCCGATCTGATTGGCCGGGGCTCGACTCCCGAGGTAACAAAGCATGTGAACTTAAGATGAAATAACTGTCTATCGTACTGAGATTTTCACTAGTTCTCTAATTACTGCCAATGCATGACGAAAACTATTTTGAAATGTGATTCCGTGACTAGTAAGAGAACCTGACACTGTGAGAACTTGTCAGCCTTTTTAAAAATCTATTTAGGACCAAAGTTGTATGGCATATTCATCATATCAGACAAACATTGCATTGAAAAAAATCTAAACAGAATGATAATCTAGTTGGTTGTGGCTAGCAGAATCCAGGACGCACGTTTCGTCCTATTTGGGACTCGTCAGCTGGATGTACCTGAACCCCAGTGATGTTGTTCCCACTGGGACTCGAACCTCGTACCCATCGCTTCAAACCAACCAATTTATCATAATTAACATTCAGGCAATATCGAGGTATCCGCAAAGGAGCCCATATGCCAATATAGGTCGAACAATTCGATCCAACAAAACAACGGAGAATAACAAGTATGTCAATAAATAAGAATGATAATCGATTGACAGTGTAAACCCTTTACGACTAATTGCGTCTGCATAAACCCGATTTTGTTAACAAAAAACCGAGTTACACAGAATATACACAGGCGATTTATTAAAGGATTATTGAAAATATAGTCATAGAATTGTACAAGTTTTCATCAAATCTAATGTGATAGAATAGGATGCAAATAAAAAGCTTATACACACTGGTTAGCCACTGAACAGTAACCAACTTCATACTATCTCTTCCTATGTACTGATCGAATTCAGTCGATTGAAGTGTGGTCATTAGGCCATGAGAGTGACCAGCACCATGCACTTTCATAAGTGGTAGTTGAATGGAGGCTATCGGTAGAACACCCTGTATCTACGTTTCGTACTTATTGGTAATCGTCAACAAGGTGTATCTGCAGCCTCGATGGAACTGATATGTCGCCTGAAATTTGAAACCTTTTCATCTAGTCCTGCAGTCAACGACGTTACCACTGAGCTATTCAACCTACGATTGACCTTATGTATTTATACTTTTAACGAAATTCTTAATTCAATAACTAGATGTACGAATATGTTTATACATGAATATTCAGATCTTCTCTCAATTGTTTGTGTGTTTCACGTGAAAATTGGAACGATAGTCAACTCTTTTTGTTGAATACTACTGAGTTATTTACTGTGACATATTGGTAGATTATAATTTCGGATTGTGTGAACACCACTTACGTGTGTAAACTTGCTAAGTAGGTGGGGTGAGATTCATTATATCTACAATACACATTTTGTTCGGTAAACATATTTTAGAGTAAATAATCCTCTCTAATTAATTGTTGCCTTGCCCGTCGATTGATTCAACTTCCTTAAAAAACTGTCCCACTATTCAAAGATGATTGACACTACATGTCAATGGTGAAATGATGAAGAATGTTTGTAGCTCAGGTGGATGGTCTTGCTTGTATTGTTTTCTCTGAGCTGGGTTGTTTAATCGCCTTGCTAGACAACATCATCAGCATAAACGACAGAAAGGTCAGAGGTGAAGCAGAGGAACAGCCAGCAGGAAAGTCTATACAATCAATGACACAACAATCGAAGGAAACAACCAATCACAGACCACATCGTCAGAGCAAGCTACTAGATCACTCACGGAGAGATATCGACAGCTTACTTCATATTGAAGTTAGTGCTGATGATGTCGTCTAGCAAGGTGATGAAAGCTTCACGATTAAACAACCCAGCTCCCCAGAGAACACAATACAACCAAGACATGTCAATGGTAGCTGGTCCGTAAACAATCATGTATGAGCAATACACTCAGATTTTTAATGAGAACTTTTTATCCATTGCTATTACTTTGTTTAGAATGCGAAGGTTAGGTGATACAGGCAGAGTTTGTCTGACTTCATTTCTTGTCATCGAGAGTGAAAATAATTGTGGTTATTGCTCAGGTGAATAAAATACTTTCATATTCAATGTGTTTTGCAGTCATCTTTCTGAATAGAGTATTGGTTGCTCATGAGAATTTCCTTTCAAACCATATCTATAAATTTATACAGTGGTGTATTCATTAGAACATACTCTGACTATGCATCTTATGAGTGTCAACAGTTAAATGACCTCGGACTTTGAACCCTTGATCATGAAAGTCTTTTCATCAGATTTGGTGTTATCAGCTGTAACATCGTGTGGAGCTTTTAAACGAGATTTCAATAGATTGTTATACATACATTACAAGTTATGAAGCTTATTAGTGAGAATACATTAAAAAATTTCGATTAACAGACCGACTGACGTATGCACGACTTAGTCAATAAAATAAATAAAGGTAAAGTTGGATGCCGTTGTTTCACCTCCTGCAGAGACCGAGGCTTCTATCCATCTGCAGTCATATGAAGATAGACTGATATGTTATATGTTCCGTTCGTGGATGACAAGTACCAGAAGGGATGCAATTATTCCTAACTGGGACTAATCCTGTTTTGGATCTTCTTTAATGCATGATGACAAATGAAGATGGAACAAAAGCATAGATCACAGCAGAGTTCAGATCAGTGGCCTCTGGGTCACCGAGACAACATTATCAGCTTAGCTGCGACACCCATTGATAACCATATTTTAATTTCACTTCAAGTCATAAACGGTTTTACTCAGCTGCCATGTTATTAAGCCAAAAGTAACTATCCATTCTTTGTCATCACAGTAACTCTCTTATCATTTTAATCCAAATCGAGGTGAATCAATTTCCAACTATCCTAGAAGTCAAGAAGGCTGTATATAACCTCAAACGATGAAAAGCAATAGGGCCTGAAGGTTTGCCACCATAAGTTTTGGGCGACATGGATAAACAATATTGAGTAGAATAAAGAAGTCCCTAACTAGCCTACAGGAACCAGAGAGAGTCCTGTATCTGAAAACCCGGTAGCATTGGACAGCTGTCTCGTCTAGGTATGAGAAACCTCATCAGTGTACACTCACGACGCCAGCAGAGATAAAGCAGAGTACCTTCAGATTTCGAATCGAGCAAGCTGACCATCCAGCCACTGTTTCGGAATCCAGAGGTTCACATTCTCCTACTTATGTCAATTTGTGATAAAGTGTGACAATCATGTAATGTCATCGATAAAAATTTCTCCTAACATCCAACTTGGTTTATTAAACGGATAAAGAGTTCTCATTAAGACTTCGGGAAATCCATCTCAAAGGAAACCACTTGTAAGCAGTAGACAGTAATTCATTTCGGAGGTTTCTGAGGACTGACTGATGTGAAGGTGATGTTTCCTCTTGGTGATTGCCTTATCAAAATTTGACTGCACTCAGTTTATTCTTTACTTTTACAGATTCAAATAAGTCACCAGCAAGTATCTACAAAGTGAATGAACTTCACATATACGCCTACTCCATGATATAGGTACTATATAAATCAACAGATAAGTGAGAAACATAATCCATATTGTTCTACAGTACATAAAATAAATACAGTTTATAGTCCAAGTAGCTGCAGATTTGATGTTTGAGTTAACTGTATGAGACCAAATTTTCGAAGAAAAACCTGAAGATCTTGGTTCGATCCCTGGCAGGACCATAGGTGGACACTGCTGGGAAACCCCGTACTAGGACAGAACAGTTGTCGAGTACTCTCACGTTTTCAATAGTTCTCCATCTGATGTCAGTCTGTGACGAACACCAACTTGAAATCACTATTTTGCATCGATACTGAACACACATATAGCTCAATATTCACTTAAGGGGTTGAATTTCAAACAAAATCTCACTTATATTGATGATGGATAGTAGCTAGCAGTGGGATCCTGGATGCGTATCTCGTCCTATCCGGGACTCGTCAGCCCGATGTCCCTGTCTCCCAGTGAGTGATGTTCCCGCCAGGATTACGGCTCGGTAGTGGTCGCTCCAAACACCAGAGAGTTACCCACTACACCACCAAGCTACGATAGCCACTTCTTGTATGAAGGGTATAGTTTTAGTATAACTGCCAGCTGATGAGTCCTAAACAGGAAGACATGAGCATCCTGCATTCCACATTCCACATTCCAATATCCGTTTTTACTATAATTAGAACACAGGTAATATCGAAGCATTCGCACAGGAGCCCATATGTCAATAGAGACCGATCAATTCGGTCCAACCATCGACGCTGTAATACAAGCAGTTATACTAAAACCTCATTTAGATCGCAGAGTAACTGGGGATTAAACTTCTTTGTTATAATTAGCAACTCATCAAGAAGTGAACTGCTTACCCACTTCTGATGATACAAGCATATTTATCAGCTATTCATTTTTAAAAAAAGTCTTAGTGTGAACGACATCGCTCATTGGCAGGCAGATACATCTAACTATCTTGTCCCAAATAGGACGAAAGGCACGTCCTGGATTCCACTGTTAGCCATTGTCCATCATTAACATCCAAATTGAAAAAAAGCAAGAATGTCAAAACACCCGCATATTAGCCCATGTGCCAATGGTGGTTGATCCATTTGGTCCAGATAACGACGAGATAATCGAGTTCGACAGATAAGAAGTTATCTTAACAACAATGTCAACATGGAGTCGAAATTAAACTTGGCCAAATTCTCTGTAGTTTTTAGTCAGCTGTTGCTTCTAGCAATCTAAATCTTCACGAAATCAATTAACTGATATGATAGACCACAAGAAGGTGCTTATAGTCTGGACTTGGTTAAGATTATCATAATTAACTGATTTAGTAAGGATATAAGCAAATAAAAAGACAGACATATTGATTCGATGGTTGGTCGTTGTTGAACGTTACGAAGTGCTTATTGACAATGGCTAGGAAATGTTAGCAAGATTACGTAAACGTATAGTGATGCTTATACAAAAGAAAACATTTACTCGATCATCTCATTCATCACATTTTGTCCACCACTATGACAACTATTTTCATTTCCTTACTCAGCGAATAGTATTTTCCATTATGTGAAAAAAAGTCTTTGAATTATTTTATTTAGTAAACTGGGTCAGGCTATTTCGACCGATAATTTGGTTCACCTTTTATTAAACACTCAGCCAAAAAAAATAATGATAACTATTGAGCGCTGTAGGTGTTAAGTCCCCTGTCTCTAATTACTCGTTAACAAATACAGTTATCTTTGTGAATGCACCACTTTTCAGCAGTTGACTAACCCTAACAGCACTGATATTTTTCACTGTCGGGACTCACTTTTTCAATATGCTGCAATGATAATAAGAAAACAAGACTGTAAGTTACGCTTATCAACTGTTTTTCTTGAGATAAGTTAGTTTCACCTAAATGTCAAATTGATAAGCTTCAGGATGAAAAGTAAACTGTACTGAAAGTTTTTTTCTCTGATATTCAACTGGTAAGACTTTACTAAATTCCTTAAAGAATGGTTATAATGGTACTTGTTATTTACCGTTACTATACAGGGCCGAATTGCTGGACTTCTGTTGCTGGCAGATCTGTTCCTATGCCGATGCCTGGATACCGTTGGATATTCATGATGTTGTGTTGGTCTTGGTAATCAACAATAGAATACAGAACACACGTCTCATCCTACCTGGGACTCGTTGGCTATTAATCAAACTACAATGTAATGTTATTACACTTCAATTAGTACTTCGATGTTCATTGCACATAGAGTGGAAAACGGAAGTGTGAAGACAGTTTTTATATACGAAGGGGTTTGAAAATCCTAGTGTAACTCAGTAGGTACCTTCATCCTAGCTGGTCAATAACCCACTGAAGACACTTAGAAAGGATGAAATATAATTATTATTGACAAATTTGCTTGAATTCCATTACATGAAATACATTTTTAGATTCATAAACCCTATAACAACCGAGAGTTCGGTTTGCCTGTTTCGAATGCAAGATCCCGTTCTGTTGTATACTCCAGAATACATCTGAAATGTACCTGAAATGAAATTCATATCTAAGGAGTAATTACGACCTTTGTTTACTACTGTTTTTTGGGTATATATTCTCCAAACTTCCTTCTTGCGAAATTCTACTGAGCACTTAAAATTCAAAAAAACTGAAGACCTTGGGGGACAGTAGCGCTATGTCGTGAATTGATAGAAGTTGGAAATTGTGAACCACTGGAAACCGAACCAGTGGCTGGATGATTAATGAGTTCGCCATGAAACCTGGAGGTCGTGAGTTCGATCCCTAGTTGGTTCGTGGGTGCGCACTGCTGAGGAGTCTTATACTAGTACGAAACTGTTGTTGAGTGCTCCCAGATTTCCAATGGTTCCCCAACTGATGTCAGTCCATGATGAATACTACTTCGAAAAGGTGTTTGAAAACAAAGTATTGGAGAAATCAGATAAAGTCACATTACAAGCTGTATGAATAATATTCCAGGGCAAATATCAACCACAAGAGACAGAAAACACATGACTGATACATATACTCATTGACTGATAAATGCTGTACTATTAATCTGTTCCTCAACTAAGTGATATCAGAAGTCTTCATTATAAGGGATAGAAAAACGATATAAAATACTCTCATACTAATATCTTACTGTAAGAGATATTACACTGAAAGAAATATATTTTTCTTTTATGATACCATTAGTTCCACTTGATTTCAGTCGTTTATGTTTCATGACATTGAATGTCTGAGTTATCTATTCTGTGAAACAAGTAGAAATCAAAGTAGTAAGAATATCTAGTTACTCAATTCAAAAAGAATTGGTCTATAGACTCACAACAGATACTAGAAAGCAGACAAGAACTTACAGGAAAATGATTTTATCCTTGAGTTCTTTGTTACTTAGGCGTTATATTTGAATAGTAGTAGTTGAGGTGATGACAATTGTAAAATGACCCAAAAAACTCTATTCTGAGGAGATTCTTCACTGTACCACTAGTCGTATCTAATCTTCAGTTTGTTTGATCTATTATCTATTAAGGCACGAGTATACTGCTCTGCAGTCCATTCTGTCTTGTTGTACGACTGTGAGATATGACCGATGAAAGTAGAAGACGTGAAGCAACTAAAGGGTTTTGATCATAGATGTCGTTGTAGCATTTCTTGCCTTTAATGGAGTCACCGTATGAGCAGTGCTGAAGTCGGGAGAGGGCTATCAGGGAAGACAGGGAAATCAACTGATAAGGTTGTGAACCTTAAGCTTATAAGATGGCTTAGACATATACTGTACGTGCCCAACCACTTGCCACCTCAATGTGCCATGCTAGGAGAGGCTAGATTAGATTGGAATAGGGCTCAGGTTTGCCAAACCAAGACTTGGCACCAGTCGATGAAGTCTGTGACTGTTGGTATGAGCCGTTTTGGAAGATGTAGATTGCCTGAATGAAGTCTTCAAGACGATAGAAATCAGTGGTTGAGGAGTCTTAGTGATATGGCTGAAAATTGGTCACAATCCTTCGCACTAACCTTTATTTTTAGATTGTTTATTCTCTCACACTACTTTATCTTCTTTGATTTCACTCCCTTTTTATCCACATGTTCTTTGTGTACTACTGTAGAGTGTAATGACTCGAACTGAATAACTTCGGTGCAAGATTCTACGTTGATGTTGTCTGTCTGTTTATATTGTTTGATCGTGTACGTATTTAATGTTTGCTTATATAGGATTCCTCTATTTTGTTTACAAGTTATAATTGAATTAAAACATTCAGTAATGAAAAAAGTACTTGCGTCATCACTTACATTTTACTCTATCACCCTTCAAACACTTATGTGTATTACTCACCTTAGAAACACATTAGCTATTTATTACTTTTTTATACAGAAAACTAATCTAGTTACTATGCTTAAATATTTCACGTTTAACTTCAATATTTTCGTGGTCATCTTTAAGAAATACAAAAAACAGACGAAGTTCCATACTTAGTTGATCACGTAGGTGTAGGAAAATTTGAAAAATATTAACTTCTAAAACTGTTACTCAGATACTAGTTAGAAAATAATTGTTTACGTGACCAAAAATACCCACTTACGGGTGGAATCTGCTAGTCATTTATTTCGTTGTAGTTTGAAATTTCAGATTGGAATTCATCATGAACTGACATCAGTTGGAGGAACATACATTGGAAACCTCACAGCACTCCACAGCAGTTTCGTCGTATCATAGGATCCCCCAGAAGTAAGCAACCATCACCCCCACACCACCAACCATCGAATACAGCACCTACAGGTTCTGTGGCCACCACATCATCATTGAACCATTGAGTCGGAATCTAATCGTCAATATTTCCAACTTGTGTCAGTCAGTTCACGACATGATGCGACCATCACACGATGTCATGGTTGAGTATTTGTCATCACGGCCAGCAGGTTTGCTTCACTGTTCATGACTTCAGATTGGAACTTCAGGAGTTACCTGTTGAAGTTAGTCACCAATGAGCACTAGATTAATTTAGTTTGGAGTTTTGTGAGGATTCAGAGATTTTTCCAGTTGGTATTCATGATGGACTGACATCAGTTCGAGAAACATTGGGGACCTAGTGACCGAGGGGTAACATGTTGACCGTGGAACCTGAAGGTCTTGGGTTCCATCCCGTACGGTGTCATGGGTACGTGCTGTTGAGGAGTCCCATGTCATGATGAAACAGCTGTCCAGTGCTCCTCAAACTAATGTCACTCCATGATGACTTCCAACCTGAAGTCAATTCATAAATCTCCATAAACCCCCGGATTGAAGTAGTTTGAAATTATCTAAACGGTACATATTCGACTATGTAGCAGATGAAATCTAGCCGGTCTATGCTCCGGTTCCGCTCGGTTCATTTATTATGATGCTGAAATTACTCATTGTCGTTAAAAACCTTCAATTTTCAATCTTGACTTTATCACTGTTTGCTATCAGAATTTCAAAACTGTCCCCTTTCAAACAAGGATTTCTGACAATTTTTAGATTTCAATGAAAGAGCAATTAAAAACTCGGGAGCACTGGACATCTGTTTTACTGTTTAGCAAATTTTCACTATCTTATACGGAGTCAGCGAAGTTACGAGTAATTTGGCACTGAAAGATGTTCACCGCATATCATGAATTGAAAGAAGTAGGATTAGTGAACCACTGAGTTTCAACCCTAGCAGCTGAGAGGTGATGCTGTCGCTGACAAACCTAGAAGTCTTGATTCAACCCCTTCCGAGTTTGTGAGTAGTTCATTTTATAACAAAAAAGTGTTGTTCCATCCTCTCAGGTTTCAGAGGGTCGACTGATGTTAATCGGTGATATATATTATCCCGTCAACTTTCAGTCAGTCAGTAAGCAATACTGAGAAATGATAAAATATACAGCTTTGAGGATTCAATCTCATGACTGCTATCTTATGATATGTCACTGTCACAAGAATCAGTTGACGATAATTAACAGACCCAAATACATGCAAAATGAAACTGTCAGTTATCAATAAATCCTTGAAATTCACTATACTTTTTCCCCATGTACAACACTACTCTCTACCTGTACATAATGAAAACTGTAATGTGAAGTGCAGTTTACTCTGTAGGCACGGGTTTGAATTTCACTCTTGACACCAAAGAAGGGGGATAACCTATAGTGCACCATCTTAACACTAAAATACTGCTAGGCTTAAAATAAATAAATAATAGCTGAATAATCCTTGATGATGCCGACGAGTGGTTTTAATTCTTTAGGTTTGTTTTAGTGTATGAACGTTCGCACGTTGGCATTCGCCATTTTTGCATCTTCTTTCAAGTGGTCGGCACCAACTATCTCAAAGTCCCTAGCTTAGCTATTAGTAGACAGATAAGTTAACATTCTTCTCTTTAATAGAACCTCTTTATCTCTGACTAATAACTAAACTGTTTGTTTGAGTACTTTTTAAAAAAATACCATATAACATGTATTCTTATTTGTCTTTTGTTCTCAGTCAGTCAGTAGTAGGTAAGGTAATAAACAACCCCACCTGGTTAACTAGTTCACTAGTTACTAGCCGGTCCTAAGCCTGGGTAAAGAGGGGAGGTTGGGCATAGGGCTAGCGACCCAACCTCGGAAAACCAATCCAATCACTAAAGAAACTTCAAAGCACAAAGAAAATATCAAAAATAAAAACAAACTTATTCCTCGCTGGAATCGGGGAGACAAAATGACACCGGTCGGTGAAACCCTTCGGAAAGCCAAATGGTCTGTATGTCTTCTGTCGATGAAAGTGAAGGTAAGAATGGGGACATGGAATGTCCGCACCATGTTTGAACCTAGGCAAGGCTGCCCAGATTGCAAAAGAGATGAAAAGGTATAGCACAGAAGTGCTGGCTGGGAATCTGCGAAAGCAGACGGAATTGAAGTGCGCTCTCAAAATTGTCAGCTGCAGAGTCAATAATCTATTCCGATATTGTCACCCAGACGACAACCATGAAGACGCCACATGCCATGTAACTCACAATGGGCAGTTCAGTGATGCCTTTGAAGTAAAGAAAGGAGTAAAGCAAGGCTGTCTACTATCACCTATGATCTTCCTGATTTTGGTCAACTGGATCATGCAGCAAACAGTGAGGAGCGAGAAGATGGACATACACTGACTGGACCGATGAGAAGAGGTAAGAAGATTTGGATTTCTCTACCGACGATGATTTGTCTAATATCTTGTGACACAAACCCGAAAATCTACTGAGAAAATCCAACAAGTTGACAGAAGAGGGGAAGTTGGGCAGAGAAGACGGAACTTCAAGTGAACGTAGAGAAGACAGAGGTGATGAAGATATCCAACCAACAACAACAAGCTCCAATCGCCATCAACGGGAGAAACTTAAAGGAAGTAGCCTCTTTCACCAACCACCTAGGCAGCATCTTTTCAGCTACAGGTAGCGGTACAGGTACAGACGATGACGTCAAAGCCAGGATCGGAAATACAGTAAGACAAGCGTTCATTAACCTGAAACCAGTGTAGAGATCTTCTTCCGGATTTTCAACACTAAGTCAGTCAAGTCAGTGCTTTTATATGGTTCACAGACTTGGCACGTTACGAAAAACACTTCTAACAAACTACAGATATTCATCAACAACTGCAGCCTACGCTGGCTCGATAATCAAGTTCAGGTGGATGGTCAGAATAATAAGAATAAGCAACAAGGAACTCTGGCTGACTGGCAACGAAGCAACGAAGGAGGAACCAGTCATCCAACAAATATGTAGAGAAAAGAAGTGGAGATGGATTGGATTGGGCATATATCAAGAAGGCCATTCGAGGACATCATGCGCCAGACCGAGCACTCGACTGGAACCTTGATGGGAAACGGTGAGTTGGGCGTGTGAGGTGAGGGTGATATGGAGGAGATAGTGTGAGGAGGAAATGAGGGCTTGTGGGCAGTCGTGCAGCGGGGTTGAAAAGACTGGAGAGAAGAGAGTGGAATGGTGACGTGCTACTGATTCCGTATGTTCCACTAGGAACCCAAGAGACAAATAATATATAATAACAATAAGGTAATAAATACATTAAGACCCACCTTACATAAGGTTCAATAAACTGCAGACATTTGCATGCTATAGAGTTATAAGAAGACTTAAATCCTAAAATAAAATATACAATATAGTCTGTTTTGTAAAAACCATTTATCGATTTAGCATCTAAGTGTTATAAGAGACTATTTTCACTAATTAGTACCATTCATCAACCACATTACAGTGATTAAAACAATGAGCTAAAGTTTCAATTGTCTCAGTTTAACTTTATTAGTAATATATTGGTCTGTTCTGATTCACAGTTGGATTAATAGTGTAAACATTGAAAATTAATGAATAAAGCCAGTCGTATATAATATTTACAGTTCATTATAGTAAGTAGTTGTACAGTATAATGAAAAGTGTACTGAACTGAATGATACCAATTACCTGCTGATGCCAAATATTATTAAGCATGAATATAGACGTATCACATTTAATGTCATTGCTGGCGGTAGACATATGATATCTAGTTATTTATATCTTTCAGATATAGCTGTCACTTGATTGTATGATTTCTGTTGTATACTTTAAATCCTGTAAACAAAAGTTATGATTCTTTCTTTCTCTTAAGAAAACAATCGCTATTTTAGTAATCTTCAGCAATTTTTCTGTCTTTTGTCTTAGTCAATATCCAATAGTATCTCAATTCATTCGTTGTAATTTATAACGTTTTAGTTAACTAAGATTAGCAGGTGTGTACTTGTTTTATCTCTTAACATTTTTGTAAGAATAAAACAGATGTATGAAATAGACAAAAGGCTAAAGCATTAAAAGACAGGAAATGAAATAAAAAATTATTTTGACAGGTTGTAATAATCAACAATCCCATATGTATTTATTTGTACTTTACAATTACTAGCTAACAAGAAGATACATTTTAAATTTTGAGGGAGTTGTGGAGATTCGGAATTATTTCAAGTTGTTATTCATCGTAGACTGACATCAGTTGGAGGAACAAAGGAAACCTGGGAGCACTGGACAGCTGTTCCGTCCGACCAGTATGGGACTCCTCAGCAGTGCGCACCCACGACCCCACCAGCAGGGACCGAACCCGAGGCCTTCAGGTTCCGCGACCAGCGCGTTACCATTGAGCTAGCCACTGGGTCAGAATCCAATGCTCCATATTTCCAACTTCTGTTAGCTCATGATATATAGCGCAACCGCCACCCAATGTCATTGTTGAGTGGGGTCGTGGGTGAGCACTGCTGAGGAGTCCCAAACTAGGACGAAACAGCTATCCAGTGCTCCCAGGTTTCCTTTGTTCCTCCAACTGATGTCAGTCTACGATGAATAACAACTTGAGATGCCTTTTAATTTGAAGGCCTATAGTAAGTTGGTCTTTAAATGTATAATACTCATCAAAGAGAAATGGCCTTAGCTGTTACCTGTGCCATACAGAAATACAATATAAAATATTACCACTAGAGAAATCTCCATCGTATTAACTCCAGTTTCTTTGTTAGATTAAATATTTTAACTAAATTATCTGTGGAACTATTGATATGAAGCTATTTGTTCCTCAGTAATGATCAAATCTTACCAACTAGGTTAGGCTATGCAACTACCAAACTGATTTAATCGATTTATTTATAGAGGATAAGTCTAAAATGTTCATACACCTCAGTTGTAACTACCTTCGTTGATTGAGGTGTTGAATGATTTAGGATTGATTTTTGCAGTCATATAAACTTCGAATGCAACTCTAACATGTTGTGCTTAGTGACTATTCCTAAACCTCTGTCTGCAATCTTATACTGAATGTATCCAGGCATCCAAAATGAAACTTGGTACACCATTCCATGCTCTTCCCTCCAGTCTTTTTAACCTGGCTCCACAACAGCCCATAACCTTTTATTTCTTACTCACACCATCTCCCCTTCATGTCACCCTCACCTCACACGCCCAACTCGTCGTTTCCCCCACAGGTTCCACTCGACGACCTGGTCTGGCCCGGCCTGGTGCATGATGTCCCCGAATGATCTTCTCAGTGTATGTCCAATCTAATCCATCTCCACTTTCTTCTTCTGCATATTTGTTGGGTGATGAATTCTTCCTTCATTGGTTCGTTGTCAGCCAGCCAGAGTTCCTTGTTGCTTATTCTTATTATTCTCGCCACCCATCTGATCTCCATCTTCAGTATCGAGTGACAGTAGGCGACAGCGGTTGATGATGTATGTCTTTAGTTTGTTGGAAATGCTTTCCGTGACGCGCCAAGTCTCTCAATCATCACATAGAAGCACTGACTTGACCGACTTAGTGTTGAAAATCCGGATGTTGTTCATGCTTTATGCTGAGTGCAGTGCATTGCAGTAGATCTCCGCACTGACTATTTCAGACTAATGAAGGAAGTCCTGTCTTGCTATCTTCCCGATCCTGACTTTGACGTCTTCATCTGTGCCTGTGCCGCCTGTAGTTGAAATGATGCTGCCTAGGTGGTAGGTGAAAGAGACGATTTCCCTTAGGTTTCTCCCGTTGATGGTGATTGGTGCTTGTTGTTGTTGTTCGTTGCATATGTTCATCACCTCCGTCTTCTCTACATTTACCTGAGGAGCCGTTTCCACTGCCTCTTCTGTCAACTTGTTGATTTTCCTTTGTAGATCTTCGAGTTTATGTGACATTAGATACGTTATTTTTTTATCGGTTGAATATGACTGCTGAAGGCATAAATAAGCTTTGTTTATTGGGTGAAAATGATGATGTTGTATCCTTAAAATTACTGAGAACTGTTGTCCTTTTTTTTTTCAATGTTCATGCTCCTTGAAATAATAGTTTTTATCAAATTGTCTGTTATCTTGGTAAAGAATATTACTGACAAAGTAAAGACTCTTTGGATTATACTGCTTGGCAAAAGTTCTTTATACTTTAATGGAATCATTTAATTTTGTAAACTTATGGCAGTTTCAACTAAATTTTTCAAGTTAGCATGCATCATGAACTGACATCAGTTGGAGGAACATACATTGGAAACCTCACAGCACTCCACAGCAGTTTCGTCGTATCATAGGATCCCCCAGAAGTAAGCAACCATCACCCCCACACCACCAACCATCGAATACAGCACCTACAGGTTCTGTGGCCACCACATCATCATTGAACCATTGAGTCGGAATCTAATCGTCAATATTTCCAACTTGTGTCAGTCAGTTCACGACATGATGCGACCATCACACGATGTCATGGTTGAGTATTTGTCATCACGGCCAGCAGGTTTGCTTCACTGTTCATGACTTCAGATTGGAACTTCAGGAGTTACCTGTTGAAGTTAGTCACCAATGAGCACTAGATTAATTTAGTTTGGAGTTTTGTAGGGATTTAGCGATTTTTCAAGTTGGACCCATTAGTAGCGTGCTTACCATAGAAAATGAAGGTCGTGGATTCAATCCCTGGTGGGTTCAAGGGTGCACACTGCTGAGGAGTCTCATATCATGACGAAACAGCTGTCCAGTGCTCCCAGGTTTTCAATGCTCCTCCAACTGATGTCAGTCCATGATGGATACCAACTTGAAAAATCACTTAAAACCCCCTACAAACTCCCAAATTAAATTCCTTCACTTTTGTACCACGTTGTTCTTTTTCTTTATGATGATCACGTCATTATAAAACATGACCGGGATTTGAATCAACTGCCGTTTAACTGGTGTGGAAGCGAAACCTGATGCAGCATCCGGAAATCACCCATTAATCAGTACCATAGACATGCTGTTAGCATTCACACTCATAAGTAGGTGTCGCTGCCTTTCCTAGAGAAATACCTGTAACTAGTACAGCTGGTATGTAGTTCCTCAGTGAGCTTACCAACACATCTTACTGACCTTTCAACGTCACAGGTCACATCAAAAATCAACACAGTGTTATGTGGTTTGCACTGAAAATCTAAATAAGAAATTGAAATACTACTGTGTTGTAAAATGTATCAACAAGAGTCCTGCATAGTTTTGATGCTACTACTTGTAAATCTTCATTGTTGATTCGACTGGCTTACGAACTCGTGTGCGGACGTCTCGATAATGCTAGTATTTCCAATTTTGACACTAATGATGGATATTTGCTAGCTATAGCATCCAGGACGCATGTTTCGTCTCATTTGGGACTCGTCGGTTGTATCCACCTACCTTGTTGGGACTTGGACGGATGACCAATAGCTTCAAACACCAGAGCGTTATCTAATAGGCCAGTGAATCATTAGTACCAAACCTGAAAATACCGGCAGTATTGAGACAGCCGCACAGGAGCCCTTATACTAATAGTGGTCAGTTAATTCGGTTTAATCTAAGACTGAGAAGTACAAGCTATAACACCGAAATCACACTGTAATTATTGTACATGGAGTAGCGACCACGACTGGATGGCCTAATGCATAATCCTCTGAAGTTTGGAGCGATTGATTTTGGGTCCCAGTTTTATGGGGAGCAATATCACTCACTGGGAGGCAAGAACATCCAACTGATAAGTCTCAAATAAGATGAAACGTACATCCTGGATTCCATTGCTAGCCATTATCCATCATTACTATTAACAGATTCCTGTAGTCTGCTGATCAATTATAAACCGCTCACTCCATCAAGTGCAGTAATTTACATAAGATTCACAAACATGAAAAACTTGCAAGGCATCAAGTAATTGTTGCAAATATGTCTTTCAACATTTGATACTTACTCATATTCATCATCTGGTTGTTGAATGTACCTCAGTCGAGAATTATTGGTGGGTAGTTTAATCGGCATCACCACAATTTCAAAGACAAGTGGGATTATCTTTATCATACAACAAGCTACACTTCAGTTTCAGATCATATTTACTTTATCTGATAAGTATAGTACCATACGGAAGGTAAAGAAACATACCTTTCCACTTGAAAATTTCAAGTGAAACCATTTTCAACTTGTTTTATGAATCAGAAAGAAAACAGAGCATGAATGCTAACAACAAACCTTCAAAACACGAAAATAATACTACAGTCTTGTGATAATTGTATGTTTACAAACTTAGTTAATTGCGTGCCAGCATATATCTACGTTTAAGATCACATTTTACGCTTGTTATTTTAAAATGGAATTGAGTGATACTCAGACCTATCTTTTGTTTTTTATTTCATATCATATGTAGGTATCCTTACTACTCAGTCAACCAAAGTGGACATGTCATTAGTTGCTATGTTGTGAGCTGTTTGATGCCTTAACCGCATACAAACTTAGAGGAGAAGACTTATCAAGTGATGACATCGACGTCATGATCCTGTGATCGAGTGATTCTGACCTGGAAAGCGGACACATTTGTTGTTAAACTTAATACCTGAAATATATTTTCATTTTTTTAATGCGAAAAACAACAAACAAAACGCAAAGAAACAATTTTAACAGTGATGGCTAGTGGTTAGCTCTGGAACCCATGATGCACACTTCGTCTCATTTCGTACTTGTTAGTTGGATATACCTGTCTCCCAGTGAGTAATGTTATTCCATTTGGGATTCGGGACGGATCACATCAAACACCGCAGTGTTATCCACTACGCCACCACCAATCCACGATATCCACTTCTTGTGCGATAGGTATAGTTTTCTGATAATTGCTTGTATTATACCGTCGTTGACAGCAGCCCATATGCCAATAGAGACCAATCAATTCGATCCAATCAACGACGGTATAATATAAATAATTATCCTAAAATGAAACAATTTTTAATTGTTTATTTTGTTGTTCAGGTTGTCTGTAGTCATAAATTCAGGTATACCAGAACCATTACAACATTTTCAGTATGAGATGTTTGAAATATTTTAGTCGTATACAACTTCAATGTTTTCACTAGTAATAATAACCTATATGCAATACAGAACCTGATTATTTGATAATCAAGCTGTAATCTCACATCAGACTGACAACAAAGATCTCAGAAGGCAGAACTGATTGATAATTACAAGTTGGTTGGTTAACCCAGTCTAGTCCTATAGATGGTCTGCTAATGTCCAAAATAACAGAATGACAACATGTTTGACAGTTACATAAAGTGGTGTGATTTCAAATCTAAACAAAGAGAATATTACTTTTCAATATGAAGATAAATTTTCCTTAGGAATCCAAATGTGTTGAAGAAAGTATACAGGAACCCATCACTCCAGCATTCATATACATCTAGTTGAAACGTTAGATACCAGTTTAAGTTAACATCAAAGTGTATAAATAAAATGGAAACATTATACAACACTCTATCCTTCAGTTATACTTTATCCAATGAAGTAAGGGAAATAAAAGTAATTATTTAATTCATTATAATATACATGGAATCAAGATATAATATAAGAAATGCTTAAACACTGTTCATAAAAATAAAAATCCACGAGACCCTTGTATTAACCAATTAGTGAAAGGTTTGATTTATCGTTTGAGACAGATAAATGAATTAATTAACAATCGTAAATACTTTATTATTAAGCTTCCGGTTTTCTTCATTCTTCATTCATAAATCTATGGGAGATCATTCGATATAGCATTAACTTATAAGGTTTGATAAGTTAATTCATTCATTAATTGAAGTTATCTGTTGTTATTCATGCTTATCTTACTCTCTACTGATGATATTTATTAGGATAAAGAATAAAAGATGAATTCTATTAACAAATTTCGTAATAATTAGGATACAAATTTTTATAATTTACTACAGTTCCACATGTTCCTTGAAGTAAATGAATAATTGACAGATATTTCCTATTAATAACTATACTAATGCTTCATTATCAGCCGATAAAATCTAAGTATATATATAGGATATTTTATTACCGTAACCAAATATTATTTAAATCGTTAAGAAAATCATCTAGACAGGAAATAAATGTCAAAGTAAGAAAACCGTAGAAGTTCCAAGTGACTATCTTCATTATCCCCCATTCTTTGCTATTATTCAGATGATGAAAAGATGACTTTAAAAATCAGACAGTAAGCAAAATAAACTTCGCATAGAATACTTGATAAATTCTTAAAAGATCTTCAAAAAGTGGTGCAGATAAGATCAATTAAAACTAGATGGCAGCTTTTTCAGTCCATCCAATCTTATCATAAATTCTATGTCCTTCTTATCAGGAAGTTATCATGTATCTAATCAATGAAATTGAAATTATCCTATGTGAATACAGGATTAAATGGTACACTACAATCTGTCCTCCAGGTTTGGCTTCATTTCTGAATACAATTGGATAACTTACAATGAATTTACTACATCCAATACTAGAACTGTTCAGAAGATACTTATTTCACCATGAGCTCTTAAAGTTTCTTATAGTCATCTAAGTGGTTGTGTATTTTCCAATACTGAATTTTGTCAACTGAAATCTGTTTCAAAGAGATATACTACTGAATACCATGAATAATTAGAAAACAAATCATACTGATCTGAAGATTTTGCTTTCAAAAACAGACTGACCTAAATACTAAACAACCACTTCATTCATTTGGAGCAAATATGATTGTCATTGTACCCGGACTAATTCAGTTTGCAGAACCTAGTTTTTCAGACCAGTCGAATCTTGTTAGATCACTTAGGAACATTATTATTATTATTACTATTCCCTTGGGTTCCTACTGCAACATACGGATTCACCAGCATGTCTCCATTCCACTCTATTATCTCCAGTCTTCCCAACCTCGCTACACCACTGACCACAACCTCTCATTTATTACTCACACCATCTCCTCCATATCACCCTCACCTCACACACCAAACTCATCGTTCCCCCTTTGCATTCCACTCGACCACCTGGTCTAGCCTGGCCCGATGTGTGATGTCCCCAATCGACATTCTCAGTGTATGCCCAATTCAATCCAATCCAATCCAATCCAATCCAATCCATCTCCAATCTCTTCCTCTCCATATTTGTTGGTTGATGGGTTCTTGCTTCGTTGGTTCGCTCCCATAGTACCTTCTTGATTATTCTTATTATTCTAGCTATCTGAGCTTCAGGATGGAGTGAGCGTAGGTGGCAGTTGTTGATGAATGTGTGTAGATTGTTGGAAATGCTTTTCGTGACGCGCCAAGTCTCTTAACGCTCACTGACCTGGAGTTGTTGTTGAAAATCCGAATATTGTTCACACTCTATGCTGTGTGCAGTGCAGTGGAGTGTAGTAGATCTTCACACTCATTATTTCAGATTAGTGAAGGAAGGTGTGTCTTGTTGTATTTCCGATCGTAGTTTTGATATCGTCGTCGGTGCATGTGCCGCCACCTGTAGTTGAAACGATGCTGCCTAGGTAGGCAGGTCGGTAGGTAGGTGAAAGAGACTACTTCTTTTTAGTTTCCCAGGTGTATATAGGAGGGGAAACATTTTTAGGCTTCATTATAATCTGTTCTTGCGTGCAGATATATGGGTAGAACTATAAGAAAAGTAATGGCGTTTCTGACTTATCATTAATATTAGCAGGATAATAATTACTTCGTTAAAACCTTATGTTGTCTTTATTTACATAATCTAATATATGAAAGAAAAATAGAACAACAGAGAAAATATTAAAAGAATCATGAAAGAGATCAGCTGATTGTTGGTCTCAATCACTTACAAGATTGAAGAGAGAAAAAAATAACCCAGACATCTTTCTTCTTGAATGTCAGACAACAAATGATAATCTATGTACTTGAGCATAAATGTCGAATTCCATTTGTACATATAATTATTAATTGAAGAGATATGGGTTATAAGTAAATATTTACATCAAATCTTACTTTGTAGTCATTTATTTAACTGTTTACAAAAAGGAGACTAGTTCATGTAAGCAATATAATAAAATAATTGAATAGCTAGTGAAGCAAACTGAAAGATTAAATTAAAGAGATAATAATGTGCTCTACACCTTAGTGAACTGTGATAATGGTATCTTCACACTAAACAGTATACCTAGAGAGATAAAAAAAAGAAAAGGGAAATGATGTAAACTACTTGTTATTTACGATTATTATTCTCCTTTTCATTGTTTTGTCTGTAGATACAGACCATTCTAATTGTTTATATCCATTTTCGTCTTTATTGTTCTGATCACTTTGAAAAATAACTTCTGCTCCTTTGACAGAAATATTATTTCCCCTTCATTTATTTCTTTATACCACAATATGTTAAATGTGTGATTAATTCTTAGTTATGAAAATAGTCGTATAATTGACTATCTGAATATCATAAAACCTTTAAATTAGTTTCTCAGTTAGTATTTTTGTCAATTAATATAATATGAAAGAAAGAGTGGATAGATTAGATAGCTAGTTGTTTTGTTCAGTAATGAATTGTTATCCAAATGAGTATCATGATTACTTTGATTAGTTGACTTAATCACGTCTCGGTCAATCCATTTCTATATACAGAAATTATAACTGAAAGTGAAAGAGAATGCAATTCACTGGAATACTTAAAATATTGGTCTTTGAGTTATGCGATAAAAAGTACAACAAAGCATCTAAAGTTTTCGATTCGAAGAATTTTCATAATGAGCACTAAATTGATAAGTAGCCTTCTGAGTACAAATAGATCAGAGTTGCAAAACCATACTGATATTATTACTATTCAGAAACTGACTAATATCACCACATAATAATCTTCAAAAACAACCATACAACTCAAGTTTTATTATGATTTGATTAGCTAAGATAGCCATAGTTTGGCAGACTAGTATTTGTATTGGGTGATGATTGAAGTGAAATCAAATTCTGATCAGCAGTTGGACCTTGTAGCTCAGTTGGTAGAGCATTGGGCCAGTAACTCAGTGGTCACAGGTTCGAATCCTGCCGCGGTCCGGATTTTCATCTCACCTTCAATCATCACCCAGTACAAATACTAGTTTGCCAAACTACGACTATCTTAGACAGTTCAATCATAATCAATATGATACTCTCCCTCTCTGATTCAGTTACATTTGGATTGGGATGAGAAGTCCTGAATAGGCAGCAGCCAGTGACAATACGAACAAGCGGTAGTAACGCATCAGAAATTCAGACTTCGGAGCTCAGTAGGAAGGGCACCGGGTCAGTAACCCAGTGGTAGCTAGTTCGAATACGGCTGTGGTTCAGATTTTCATCTCACCTTCAATCATCACCCAGTCCAAGTTGTATTATTTGATTGAATAGTTATATTTTCATTTCATTTCGACACTACTGATAACACTTATTATACAATTCGGTGCATGAATATCAAAAAGTAAGAGAATTTAGCTTAGACCGTCTTCAATGGTTTCAACTAATTCCTTATACAACATACCAGTAAATCTTAAGTGCAGAATTGTCTGCTAATTATAATAATGTTTGAAAAACACAGAAATCGTCAGTTTATGATAAATAGTTATAAGATGAATATTATTTCCCACGTATTAGGGGATTTGATACACCGTATCAAAACCTAGTGCTCAAGGTTAGCATCAATGAGTTATAATGAGAAGGTATCAAAGAAATGACAAATACTTTTGTGTGACAAGGAGTTGGCCTTTTATGACTACCATGGTTAGTTTTCCATTCCTCTTAATACCGAAAATATTTCATCCCCATCTACTAGAGAATGACCAGTTTCGTGTTATGTTGTCTTGAGTATTAACTGAGTTCTGTCTACCCGTTGGCACTGTGATCACAAAGCTAGGAGGCATACCATAACAGTGTAGCCCTGTTGATTACCACTATCCAACTAATACCATTTCTAGGTTAAAAATAACTTGATGCGTTTCACTGAGTGAAAGCGAAATTCATACACGATTGTTGAGTATTGTTCTTAGTGAAGCTGACCAAAAATCATAATCAAAAGAGTAACAGAACCAGAAAATAATCTGGTGCATGAATTCCACTAAAGACTTTAAATTTCATCAGTGCCAGATATCCATCTGTTTTAGCCGCCACCTATGATGACTTGTGTCTAGTGTCTTGTGGCACAAACTCGAAGATCTAGAGGCGAAAACCAACAAGTTGACAGAAGAGGCAAGGCAGGGCAGCGAAGACGGGACCTCAAGTGAACGTAAAGAAGACAGAGGTGATGAATATACCCAACAAACACCAATCATCATTAATCGGAGAAACCTAAAGGAAGTAGCCTCTTTCACCTACCTACCGACCTGCCTACCTAGGCAGCATCGTTTCAACTACAGGTGACGGCACATGCACCGACGACGATATCAAAACTACGATCGGAAATACAACAAGACACACCTTCCTTCACTAATCTGAAATAATGAGTGTGAAGATCTACTACACTCCACTGTACTGCACTCAGCATAGAGTGTGAACAATATTCGGATTTCCAACACCAACTCCAGGTCAGTGAGCGTTAAGAGACTTGGCGCGTCACGAAAAGCATTTCCAACAATCTACACACATTCATCAACAACTGCCACCTACGCTCACTCCATCCTGAAGATCAGATAGCTAGAATAATAAGAATAATCAAGAAGGTACTATGGGAGCGAACCAACGAAGCAAGAACCCATCAACCAACAAATATGGAGAGGAAGAGATTGGAGATGGATTGGATTGAATTGGGCATACACTGAGAATGTCGATTGGGGACATCACACATCGGGCCAGGCTAGACCAGGTGGTCGAGTGGAATGCAAAGGGGGAACGATGAGTTTGGTGTGTGAGGTGAGGGTGATATGGAGGAGATGGTGTGAGTAATAAATGAGAGGTTGTGGTCAGTGGTGTAGCGAGGTTGGGAAGACTGGAGATAATAGAGTGGAATGGAGACATGCTGGTGAATCCGTATGTTGCAGTAGGAAGTCAAGGGAAAAATAATCGTAATAATAACACATCCGGTGTTTCTGTAGTCTTGAAATTCTTAACGTTATTTTCAAGTGTATTCTTGACTTGATTACATTAGCTACCGCATGACATTTGCGAATTAGGCATCGTTTATTTGAATCATGGTAGAAATGTAGACATTCACTTTGAAACATTAAGCAATTAATTATAGTTGTTCATTCATGTTAACATTCACAGTGGGGTTGGTAACAAAAGGTGAATCAGTAAAAGTTTATGACTTTTACTAGAAGTTACGGTACAAACAGTTAACTGGATTCACTATGAATGGTAACAATTTAATGTGTATATGATGAAAGTTGAAATCTAACTACTTTGGAAAATGAAACTATAAGTGATAAAGTATCTAACCCTCTAGCATATCATATCAAGTGCCTGTCGAGTTTTATAGCTTTCCTGACAATTGAAAAATTGTGTTGATCGGCAGTTGAAGAGTTTGACAAAAATGGTGGTAAAATGCGAAAAAAGTTGTGCTCAACAACCGGCTATATAGGGGAAGATCTAAAATGACCGAATGCTTTATTTTTTTAAATCTCATTGATATTATTATTATTATTTTTCCCTTGACTTCCTACTGCAACATACGGATTCACCAGCATGTCTCCATTCCACTCTATTATCTCCAGTCTTCCCAACCCCGCTACACAACTGACCACAACCTCTCATTTATTACTCACACCATCTCCTCCATATCACCCTCACCTCACACACCAAACTCATCGTTCCCCCTTTGCATTCCACTCGACCACCTGGTCTAGCCTGGCCCGATGTGTGATGTCCCCAATCGACATTCTCAGTGTATGTCCAATTCAATTCAATCCATCTCCAATCTCTTCCTCTCCATATTTGTTGGTTGATGGGTTCTTGCTTCGTTGGTTCGCTCCCATAGTACCTTCTTGATTATTCTTATTATTCTAGCTATCTGATCTTCAGGATGGAGTGAGTGTAGGTGGCAGTTGTTGATGAATGTGTGTAGATTGTTGGAAATGCTATTCGTGACGCGCCAAGTCTCTTAACGCTCACTGACCTGGAGTTGTTGTTGAAAATCCGAATATTGTTCACACTCTTTATGCTGAGTGCAATGCAGTGGAGTGCAGGAGATCTCCACACTGATTTTAGATCATTTTTTTGTGCTTAGCAATTTCTTTGGCGAATGGGTTGGTTTTCCGAGGTAGGGTTGCTAGCCCTACGCCCAACCCTCTCTCTTTACCCGGGCTTGGGACGTGCTAGTTACTAGTGAACTAGTTCACCAGGCGAGGTTATCTTGTTTATATACTTACAGAAGATGCATTCAAGAGTCAAATCACAGTAATTTTGATATCGTTTCATTTCTGTGATTTCTTTTTCCTAATTAGCAAAGTCATCTTGTATAAGTTAATCAGGGTCACAAAGAAATCATCATTTGCGCAGACTAGATCTTTAAGTTAGCTAAATAAGATACTAAATGTTCACTTACTCATGTTTTAGCCCCGCGATTACACAATCTGTAATGTTGCATTCAAGTGAGATACATTATTGTTATGATAATATTTTTCTGTGATTCTCCGAGTATTGCTATCGCTGTATCCTGAAGTAATGTATTCCCTTCCCAAGTGCTTAGATTAATAGCACTTCCAGTATTCACGTAAGATGTGCCATATTTCGTCCTTCCTTACAATGCAGGTGGTAACGTTATCGCAAAAGTCGAATGGCTGGATGACAGAATGCTGCTGATACATACATCTACTAGTGTAGTTCCGATTCCTAGCAAGCGTAAAGTTATCTCAAAGATATTCTCCTTTTTGCCCATTCCACACAAATAAATATACAGCTTGTCCTTGGTCGCACTGCTGGTCACAAGGCAGTTAATTATAAATAACACCATGAATATTCAGGTAGTATCAAGACATTCACATAAAAGCCTATATACTAACACAAGTTTATTAGTTCAATCCAATGTAACAAAAGGAAATCACAAGTATCCACAAATAGTCACATACATGGCACTTTGTTACACTGAGAAAAACATTTCACACTTAACCATTTGATAATTCCGGATACTCACAAACCATAACACAACAGTATTTTCAGTGTGACTATCTGAGATAGTTACAGTTTGGCAGAGTCATTACTGATGTGTTGTGATTGAAGGTGAAAGGAAAACCTACGTCGCAATAGGATTTCTATCTCACCTTCAATCATCACCCGATGTCAATAAGAGTCTGTCAAGCGGCAGTTATCTTAGATAGTCACACTGATAACCAATCCGACACCCACCCCTCTCTAATTCTGCTTGATTTGGATCAAGCGAGAAGACCTGACTGAGCACCCAATGTGATTATAATGGGCGATTAGTTACTTATCACGGATTCACATGGCAACCAGGTAAAACCTTTAGCGGCTAGTGTGAAATTAAAACCTAGTCAGCAACTGGGTCTGGTAGCTCATTGGAGCTGTAGTTCATTGTTTCAGGGGGATGATTTTCGACCGATAGGTCACGAGCTCAAACTCCATTCCACGTACCGAGGTTTGGGTAGTCAAGTAGTGTCATTAGTCCTCACACAATAAGTGTGGCTCATTGCCCTCCGCATGAATGCGCACAACATCGCCGAGTACACTCTGTCTCTTCGCTATATGGCAGTTCAGTTGGTAGAGCAGTGAAGGGGGGCCTTCCATCTGGTTGAAGAATCAATGTATGTGATTAACCTGGGTTTTTTCTTGCTTCTCTGCTTCGTAAAGGGTTAATTTCAGTGATTTGTTTTAATTTATACATCTATATCACAGTCTGGGATATCATCACAACTGCAGCATTGCTAACTATAGAGATAATTACACTTAAGTTTTGGTGCATTTAACGAAATATCAGCTTATTGAGAAAATGTCCAGATATGTTTAAGCTCACCACCATATACCATGACAGTGAGAAGTCGGATAATATCCTATCTTTATGGAGATGAAGAAGAAGAAAGAAACACGAACAAAATCTTACGGTTACATCTATCTTCGTACAACTTCAACTTATCGGGAATTAAATGGACACTAATTAATTGCCAATCACTATCAGGCAAATCATCAGACATGAGAATTAGTTGTAAATATGATTAAGGTTTATTCTAGATGAAGTGGTCGGCATCAAATACTAAGCCTTTCTGCTTGCAAGTGTAAGACAGTCATATTAAAAAGAGTATTGCCAGCAATTAAACAAAAAAACATTTTTCATAGATAGGAATTCAGCATGTGGAACAAGATGCGGATTTTCAACACCAACGTCAGTCAAGTCAGTGCTCCTGTATGGTTCACAGACTTGGCGCGTTATGAAAGAGATTTCCAACCAACTACAGAAATTCATCAACAACTGCCTACGCTAGCTAGTTACTGAAGATCAGATGGTCAGAATAATGAGAATAAGCAACAAGGAACTCTGGAAATGAGCCAACCAAGAAGCTACCGCTCAACAAATATGCACTGGAAGGAAGTGGAGATGGATTGGGCATACACTGAGAAGGCCGACTGGGGACATCACGCGTCAGGCCGGTTCCTCGAGTGGAACCTGCATGGGAAGCGACGAGTTGGGTGTCCGTGGTGAGGGTGAGATGGAGGAGATCGTGCGAGGAAGAAGTGAGAGCTTGTGGGCTATTGTGGAGCCAGGTTGAAAAGATTTCAGAGAATGGAGGGTATTGGAGACTTGCTGCTGAAGCCCTATGTTCCATTAGGAACCCAAGGGACAAATAATAATATAATAATATAGATGGAAATATCTTAGATAACCATCAAGTGGTGGATAAGCTAATGGTCTTGTTCTAACTTCAAATACTAACCCATTACATGTGAAGTATTTTCAGATCTATGAAGTTATTTCATGCAACAAACTTTCCACCAAAACAAAATAGTTTAAAGAATGTTTTCCTTGTCATGACACGTATCTACTCGATGAAAAAATGTATTCACTAATGGTAAACGAAGAAAACATTCTTTGTCTTTACGAAATAATGAGATTCCATGTAAATTACACATTTTACCCAGCACTAAATTAGTTGATTGCATACAATCGTACTTAATTATAAGAAATAATTATGCAAAAACCATTGTTCATGTTTCTTAGAAAGAATCATTATTTGCATATGTATATACAAACATCTATATGTAAGGAGAAATTGTTGACAATGTTACTCTTTTCTCTTTGACATTTACACTAATTGTTTGACAATTAGTTAAATTCTCTTGTTCAATCATGTTTTTATTATCTGATAGTCTTGTCGATTAACAGGGGTTTCGTATATGTCTCTTTTGTAAATAACATTCGAAATATTTTCTGATGTAATAAGAATGATAATAGATTATGTCCAGCAAACAAGTTTTTATCGCCAAATAAACATCATTCACACAGTGATACAAAAGTATTCATGAATAGACAGTCTGTAGAGATTTATCTGGCGTCAAATTAGTCTTCATTACAATCTAGTATTAGGTGGTAGACCAATGAAAATCATATAGTACTAGACATGTGTTTTTCCTTTCTTGAAACTTTTAAGTAGTGTCAACTCTCTACTTCAAGTAATGATCCATCAGATTCAATTATAATCAGAATAGCCACACAAATGATTCGGTGGATGAGGTTCTGAAACTTCAGCGATTGTGGTACTCTGGATAAGTTCTACGTATGCCTAGACACCGCCTACACCGATGTGTCATGCTTGGGGCATCTGGAGTAGGTTGGAAGAGAGTTCAGAGTGATAAGAGTTAAGTGTTTTAGTCACGTAGAACCAAGTGATACCTAAGTGACAGTTTTTGAATAGACTATTCCAAAGTTCATAATTGTTTATAATGTGTGTTGAGAAGAATTTCAAACGGTGCAATTATTTTATTTGGTTTCATCTCTTACATCACGACCAATTCCACTGTTATCTTGTCATATTTTCTCTAACTGATTACTGATTTACATCAAAATGCATCTATCCTTTACGAATGTGGTGCAGACGTAATTTTACTTCACTTTGACAAGAACACTATACAAGTCTATCACCATTTACTTACTTCAGTATTTCAGTTATACTGCTAACTGATACTACTCATACTACCACTACCAATTAAAGTTATTTCACGTTACAGATAGAAGTCTTTAACTGAGTAGATAGTGCGATAAAGAGCTAACAACTACATATAAGCTATTCACATAGTACAGTTAAGTTTCATACTCTCATCTATAGAACTAAAATTTAATAACTAGGAAACTGGATGTTTGAGCTGTAATAATATTCAGGTTTTCTTTCAACTTCTATCTCTATTCTGGTGTGAAGTTTCAATTACCATGATATTGTAGACATATACGCGACCAAAGTAGTAGTAGTTGTTATTTTGAACTGGTAATTCTAATCAAAAACTTTCATTGCCTGGTTATAAAATTAATTCAGTGATTAACTTGTTTGGCATAAAATGCAAAATATTTGTCCTATCCAAGAAAACTAAATGGTTGTACCAAAATATCATATCTTTCGTAATTATCAAATATGATCTAATATACTTCCTTTATTATATTTCCTACATAGTTTTAGCGATAACATGACTATACTGTTTGTTTATTTTACTTCCCATTCACTCAATAACTTTCATAAGATACTTTTAAATAGCCTCTTGTTTAAAAGTTTACTTTGCTATGATTTAAAACCTCTAGTACAAAGGAATTGAATATCTACGATAATTTAACGAAAAATTTGACAAAAGTTTTGAAATCATCTAAACAAACCACAAACAGAAACAGATGAAATCACATCTGTTTTCGTATGATACTCATTTCTAACATTCCATTCCTTCTAGTGTTTTTTATATTTCCTGTCAATCACCTGGTTATGATTTCAAGTGAAATCTAATTTATCGATGAATTAATTTTTCAGATGTTCACATTCTACTTATGTGAACGATTGTATAGACTCCTGCTAACTAAAACAAAAGTACTAGCCAATATTATGATTAGACACGTGCCAGCCAAATCTCAAAAGTAAATTGCCAGTAAGAGGGTAACAACATTCAAAAGGTATGACCTTAACGAATATTAATAAGACAAAGTAATGTATTTTTGAGATGAATGGGAATTTTAATTTAGAAGTAGTATTCATCATGGACTGACTGACATCAGTTGGGGAACCATTGAAAACCTAGGAGCACTGGACAGCTGTTCCGTGCTAGAATGGGACTCCTCAGCAGAACACATCCACGAACCGACTAGGGATCGAACTCAGAACCTTCAAGTTTTACGGCGAATGCGTTAACCATTCAGCCACTGGGTTGGTTTCCAGTGGTTTACAATTTCCAACTTCTATCAATTCACGACATAGCGCTACTGTCACCCAAGGTCTTCAGTTAGCATCCACTTCACTTCCAACTGGTTGACCCCACAGGTCACGGCTTCTCATTAGAGCTTCCTGATATCTATCTGGAAACAAGTCACTAATTAGCACTATAGAGTAATGTATTTTTGAGATGAATAGGGATTTCAGTTTAGAAGTATTATTCACCATGTACTGATATCAATTGGGGAACCATTGAAAATGTGGGAGCACTGGGCAGCTGTTCCGTCCTAGTATGGGACTCCTCAGCAGTACGCGTCCACTACTCGGCTAAGGATCAAACTCAGGACTTTCAGGTTTCATGGCGAACGTATTAACCGGGTCATGGGTGCGTACTGCAGAGGAGTCCCATTCTAGAACGAAACAGCTGTTCAGTGCTTCTACATTTTCAATAGTTTCCCAACATATATCAGTCCATGATGAATACTACTTCTAAAATAAGACAAAGTGTTTGTAAAATGACCAATCCTATATAATTGCATATGCAGTGAGACACTCTTCATCCTGTGAACTTTAGGAGAGATAAAAAAGGAATGTTTTGAAACAAAAATGTAATTAACAAAAGGGTGATAAGAGATTGAATTTAGTAATTTATTTTTATCAGTTAAATATATTAGAAATTTAAAGAACTTCAACTTTTCAGTCTTAGTTTAAAAGGCATTTCTAAGTAGCTTTACTCAGAATTGAAGCCAGACAGAAAATTTCGGATCACAAAAGTCAAACCATATATGAAGCAATATTGACTATTTCAATAAGCATTACATTTTGAGAGAGTTGTAGAGATTTGGAAATATTTCAAGTTGTTATTCATCGTAAACCGACATGAGTTGGAGGAATAAAAGAAACCTGAGATCAAGGGACAGTTGTTTCCTTCAACTGATGTTAGTTTACAATGAATAACAACTTGAAATACACTTTAGTGAAAATAATGCCTAGTCTGAGGCTATTGTGATACGAAAAGAAGGATAATGACAAATAGTGGTATGCATGAACACAATGACAAGATGTAAGTGAGAAGCCAGCAGTAAGGATTCCATGCGTCGAGAACCGATGAGTGATTGCATATGTGATAACACGAATACAACGATGAATGGTAGAATCATGCCGAATGCGTATGACTGTATTGGAATATGTCACAGTTAAAGATGATGAATCGTGATATGAAAAAGATAAACAGTGAGGACAAATCATTCCAGTTAAATTCCAGAAAAAATTCACACGAAACAAGCGTTCGACATATTCACAGAGATCGACAAGTAATATCCGAATAAATGAAATAGCACACAGTTATACCAAGGGAAGACGATAAATAGAGATGCGAAGTACAAATTCTCGCATAATGTCTCAGTGATCACATTTTAAACTTGGTTGATATAATTTACTCGTTATTAGCGCTTAAAATAAGCCAGTAACATCGTAAAATGACTTCAATTAGTAGTGTTTCAATAGGTGGAACTATTTATTGTTCAGACGTCCATAAATATCTCCTAATCTTCAGTAAACTAATATACTAAATTTTCTTTATCACCAAGGTATTTGTAGCAATGAGCTTTAAGAATTAATAAGTTCCAGGCCTATTTACTCATTCGTAACTAACATAGAAGGAGATTTCCTGAAGTTATAATGTAAAACATTGATCTGCAGTATTAACCAAATAATGGATGAGGTAATGTGTCCACCAACGATATAAAATGATGGTTATGAGCAATATTATGTTATTATTATTAGTCCCTTGGGTTCCTAGTGGAATATAGGGCTTCAGCAGCACGTCTCCAGTGACCTCTGTTCTCTGAGATCTTTTCAACCTGGTTCCACGACAGCTCTCATTTCCTCCTCGCACGATTTCCTCCGTGTCACCCTAGGACGTCCAACTCGTCGCTTCCCATGGGGATTCCACTCGAGGGCCTGACGCGTGATGTCCCGAGCAATATTATGAATAGAATAAAATTAGAAAGTGTTATTCATTGGACATTAGACACAATTAAATTGATCAAATGCTTACTGAAGGTACTTCCAATTGATACTTAGTGGTGTTCACTGCTTCTAAAGCTAATCTTATGGTAAGGAAAAATAAGCAGAACACTTGAAAAGAGATCATGTTTTGCAAATAGCTTTCATCGTTCTTTAGACTAACATAGTTTCAAATAAATTTGAGCTCCGTCTAGGTTTTTTTTCCAAATCATTTTATAGATAAGTGGATAGGATGTATCAAAATCAATTTGTATTACAGATACACACTCAAATAAGCAAACAAATGTCAAATGAAATGATCAACTTTCAAGTTTACAACTACATATATTGAGTGTAAAATTGGAAACTGTGATCCTAATCATATATAAGCTAATAACCAAATGAATCTACTTCTATGGATAGCTAGTATGCCCATTCCTTATTTGTAGGTATATCAGTCGAATGAGAATCAATGATCAGTGATAGCGATGATAATGTTGCTATGGCGGACAATTGTATTGACATTAACTTTCTGAATAAATTACAACTTGAGCTTTACATCAAGTAGAAAGTATGCTTGATAAATGATGTTGAATGAAATGAAAGTTTATATTGAAATATATTATGGTTTACAGCACATACTCGTAGAAGATATCACCAGGGTAATTGATTTGAAGTATGGATTCGAAAGTACATGAAACGAAAGTATGCAATTATGACAAGCGATCCCTAGAAAATCTTGGGCTTAACTAGTAGGCATACGTAAATAATTTCACGGGGAATACCTAATATATATATATATATATATATATATATATATATATATATATATATATATATATATTGGAAACTTGGGTGGACTGTGAGGGTATTTCATCGTAGTATAGGACCCCTCAGAAGTATGCACTGACGATCTCTTGGGAGGTTGAGCATAAGTAACCCTACAGGCGTGTTGCAGTTAAGTCAAAAGGTTGGAAACCAATGTTCCAATGTTTCGTAATTGTATCACCTTGAAATATTACTGATGGACATTCGCCTCAAGACTGATTTGGCTGACTTCATATCCCACGATTTCTCTTTCGAACTATGAGAATTTCATTTGGAACCACGTTACCACTACCGACTGAATAATAATTTAGTTGGTGATTCGATTTGATCACATATGAATGATAGTCTATACTGTTTGTGTTCACACTATAAATCAGCCACTTGAACACAGAAGTGAAATTTAAATTTTTTTGGCAATCCTCTACTTCAGTCAGGAGGTTTGTGGAAATTTATGAATTGATTCTAAGGTTGGAATCTCCACAGACCTCGTGAATGGATTAATCTGGCGCTCAATGGTGGCCAACTTCGAGAGGTGATTGCTGAAGTTCTAGTGGGAAGTGACTTATGGGGCCAACCAAGTTACTCAACGATGACGTTGGATGCAGGTCGAGCTATTTAGTGAACTGACAGGAGTAAGAAATATAGATCAATGAATTCCGACCCAGCAATTCAATGATAACGTGCTGGTTGCGAAACTTTAAGGTCCTGGGTTCCATCCCTCGCGTGGTCATGGGCGCGCACTACTGAGGAGTCCCATACTAGGACGAAACTGTTATGGGTAGTGGTGGAGTCGTGTTGAAAAGACTGGAGAGAAGAGCATGGAATGGTGGCGTGCTACTGAAACCCTATGTTCCACTAGGAATCCAAGGGACAAACAATAATAATGATAATAATAAGTCAGTTTGAGCGTTAAATATTTTAGTCACGTAGAACCAAGTGATGCCTAAGTGACAGTTTCTGGATAGATTGTTCCAAAGTTCATAACTGTCAGTCCCTAACACAGTTAAATACATACTTCTGAAAGACGTCAATTTTTACCTGAATAAATTACAGAAGTCAGTCTTGAAAGATCATTGAACAGCGTATCCGAAGTGAAGTCATTTCCACTGAAAATTCTGTGTAAATTATCAGTTAAATCCCTAAACGCAAAGGCTTCACTAATTTGGACTACTTGTTTTGCCATGTTGTATGATATAGAAAATCAAATCCCCTTAATATAGTCTCTATGAATTAAACTTCGGAGTGAAATAGTCTTCAACAGGATCACAGTTTTAGACAGTTAGTAAATGAAGCATGCATTGAGTACGCTGACTTTAGATTCTTCTAGTAACGGTCACATAATAAACATGCTGAACTTAACTGTATTCATTCTGATGTTGACATTTAGATGCGAACATAGCGTCTGTCAAACAAAACTTCAGAACGTTACCCAGTGGGCTACTGAGTCACGATATTCAGACCTCATGAAGTTAATTTGAGTTTTATTTGCGATAAATATATATGCACGACGAAAAGATTTTAATTCTGGTACTATTTTGAGCAGCTATACTACCCTTGATCAAATTGATATTTGGAACTACTGATTGTAGTGGTTTTAGTCGAATTACTGCCAAAATTAAAAACTTATGATTGAGTATAAATATTCCTTATATTAGTCTGTAGACTTAAGATACTAGTGAGCAATCAGTAATAGAAAGCTAAGTTCTATATCTACTGGTGACCAGCTTATGGTGCTTATCTTTCCTCTTCATGTGAAGTGATTATACAATTGTCTTAACTTTGACAAAATAAGAGCTTGACCTTACAAATCAGCAACAAGAAAGGTAAATAATTCAGCTACCTCAATTAATAGATAAATGTTTACTATCACACTAACATAACCTCGCCTGGTTAACTAGTTTACTAGTTACTAGCCGGTCCTAAGCCCGGGTAAAGAGGGAAGGTTGGGCATAGGGCTAGCAACCCTACCCCGTAAAACAAATCTAACCGCTAAAGAAACTTCAAAGCACAAACAAAATATAAAAAATGAAAACAAACTTATTCCCCGCTGGAATCGGAGAGGCGAAATGACGCCAGTTGGTGAAAGCCTTCGGGAAGCCAATTGGCCGATGTGTCTTCTCTCGATGAAAGCGAAAGTAAACGTGGGGACATGGAATGTCCGCACGATGTTTGAACCCAGTAAGGCAGCCCAGATTGCAAAGGAGATGAGAAGGTATAACATCGAAGTGCTTGGGATTTGCGAAAGCAGATGGAATGGGAGTGGACTCTCCAAACTGTCAACTGGAGAATCAATAATCTACTCCGGTCACCCAGACGCCAACCACGAGCACACTGAGGGAGTGGCTATCATGATGTCCTCAAGAGCATCGAAGGCTCTCATGCAGTGGGAACCAATCTCCTCCAGGATCATGACAGCAAGATTCAACTCAAAAGGAAGAAAGGTCACAATCATACAATGTTATGCACCTACAAATAATGCAGAGCAAGAGAAAAAGGAGGAATTCTACAGACAACTTCAATCAACACTGGACAAGACGTCAGTTGGCGATATCAAAATTCTAATGGGCGACATGAATGCCAAACTGGGAGGGGACAACACGGGAAGAGAACTAACCATGGGTCGAGAGGCACTAGGTGAAATGAATGAGAATGGAGAATTGTTTGCAGAATTCTGCGCATTCAACGATTTGGTGATTGGAGGCAGTGTGTTCAGGCACAAAGATATCCACAAAGCGACATGGATTTCACCAGATGGACACACTAAAAATCAAATCGACTTTATCTCAATCTCAAGAAAATGGAGACGCAGTCTACTTAACACAAGGTCAAGAAGAGGAGCAGATGTAGGTTCAGACCACTACCTAGTGCAAGGAACCTTCCAAATCAAGTTAAAAGCCTTCAAGGAAGCTGGTGATAGACCTCAACCCAAGTACAACACTCGGAAACTGAAGGATGAAACTACAAAGGAGATCTTCATGGCAGCCATCAAGACAAAATGGGAGACGTCGAGCAACATCCCTGAAGAAACCTGTGTGGAAGAACACTGGAAGTCTTTGAAAGCTATGTGGAAAGAAACCTGCACAACAGTATTAGGAAGGAAGAAGAAAGAAGACAAGGAATGGATCTCGACGGATACCTGGAAGCTGATAGAGGAGAGGAGGATGGTGAAGCAGAAGATAAACCAGTGCAAGGATGCTCAACGACAAGAGGAACTGAGCACAATGTATAAAACACTGGACAAAGAAGTGAAGAAGAGTGCACGCAAAGACAAAAGACACTTCTACGAAACACTGGCAAGTGAAGCAGAACAGGCTGCAGGTAAGAGAGACCTGACGACATTGTATCAAATAACCAGGTTGCTATCAGGGAATAGACCAACACAGATGAAACCAATAAAAGATGAAGAAGGAAATTTAATTACGAAAGAAGAGAAACAGAGGAAACGATGGGCCGACCACTTCAAGAAGCTCTTGAATCGACCACCACCTGCACTTCGTCCAGAAATACCACCTGCAGCCGCTGAACTACAAGTGAACATTAATCCCCCAACGAAAATGGAAGTCCTGAACGCCATAAAGCTACTGAAATGCGGGAAAGCAGCAGGACCAGATGGAATACCGCCAGAAGCACTGAAAACAGATGCAGAGACAACAGCGGCCATGCTCACACCACTATTGCAGAAGGTGTGGAAGGAAGAGAAGGTACCTGACGATTGGAAGAAGGGTTACCTTGTCAAACTGCCGAAGAAGGGAGACCTCAGTGCTTGCAAGAACTGGCGCGGAATCACTCTCCTGTCCACCCCAAGTAAAATATTAAGCCGCATCATCCTGGAGAGGCTAAGGGATGCACTGGATTCAAAACTACGACCGGAACAGGCAGGCTTCAGGAAGTACAAATCATGTGCAGACCAAATTGCAACGCTTCGTATCATCATAGAACAGAGCATAGAATGGCAATCACCTCTCCACCTCAACTTCATCGACTTTGAGAAGGCCTTTGACAGCGTCGACCGAGAAGTAATTTGGAAACTGCTTCAATACTACGGAGTACCGCAAACCTTTATCCGCCTCATTCAACAACTATATGAAGATGCTACATGCCAAGTAATCCACAATGGGAAGCTCAGTGATGCCTTTGAAGTGAAGACAGGAGTGAAACAAGGTTGCCTACTATCCCCCATGATATTCTTGATTGTGGTGGACTGGATCATGCAGCAAACAGTAGGCAGCGAGAAGAGGGGGATACACTGGACGACGGAAAAGAACCTAGAAGACTTGGATTTCGCCGATGACTTATGCCTAATGTCACATAAACTTGAAGATCTGCAGGCAAAAACTAACAAGTTGATAGAAGAGGCAGCGAAGACGGGACTTCAGGTGAATATAGAGAAGACAGAAGTGATGAAGATACCGCACCACCACCATCAACAACAACAACAACAAACTCCAATCACCGTCAACGGGAGAAACTTAAAGGAAGTAACCTCCTTCACTTATCTAGGAAGCACTGTTTCAACTACAGGCGGGACGGACGAGGACGTCAAAGTCAGAATCGGAAAAGCAAGACAGGCGTTCATTAGCCTGAAACCAGTGTGGAGATCTTCTGCACTCAGCATGCGGAACAAGATACGGATTTTCAACACCAACGTCAAGTCAGTGCTCTTGTATGGCTCAGAGACTTGGCGCGTCACGAAAGGTATTTCCAATAAACTACAGACATTCATCAACAACTGCTTACGCTCGCTGCTGAAGATCAGATGGCCAGAAAAAATAAGCAACAAGGAACTCTGGGAACGAACCAACCAAGAACCTATCACGCAACAAATATGCAGGAAGAAGTGGAGATGGATTGGCCATGCACTGAGAAGGCCGACGGAGGACATCACGCGTCAGGCCCTCGAGTGGAATCCCCATGGGAAGCGACGAGTTGGACGTCCGAGGGTGACATGGAGGAGGTCGTGCGAGCAGGAAATGAGAGCTTCTGGGCTGTCGTGGGACCAGGTTCAAAAGATCTCAGAGAACAGAGGTCACTGGAGGCGTGCTGCTGAAGCCCTATGTTCCACTAGGAACCCAAGGGACTAATAATAATAATAATAATCACACTAACATCAGCCAGTATCCAATAGTCGTCACCAGTTTTACAAACTGTAAGGCTGAATGTTAACTGTTTGTCTGGCGATAATTGATAGTGCTGTTATTTCAAGTTGTTATTCATCGAAGACTGACATCAGTTGGAGGAACAAAGGAAACCTGGGAGCACTGGACAGCTGTTTCGTCCGACCAGTATGGGACTCCTCAGCAGTGCGCACCCACGACCCCACACCAGCACGGATCGAACCCGAGACCTTCAGGTTCCGCGGCCAGCGCGTTACCATTGAGTCACATTGGGTCAGAATCCAATGCTCCATATTTCCAACTTCTGTTAGCTCACGATATAGCGCAAACCGCCACCCAATGTCATCGTTGAGTATTTGTCCTCACGGCCATCAGGCTTTGACTCCACCGGTCACGACTTGTCACTGGAACTTCGGGAATACTTCTCGAAGCTAGTCATCAACGAGCACCAGTTCAATTAAATTTTGAGGGAGTTGTGGAGATTTGGAAATATTTCAAGTTGTTATTCATCGTAGACTGACATCAGTTGGAGGAACAAAGGAAACCTGGGAGCACTGGACAGCTGCTGGTGGGGTCGTGGGTGCGCACTGCTGAGGAGTCCCATACTGGTCGGACGAAACAGCTGTCCAGTGCTCTCAGCTTTCCTTTGTTCCTTTAACTGATGTCAGTCTACGATGAATAACAACTTGAAATATTTCTAAATCCCCACAACCCCCTCAAAATTTAAGTGCTGTTATTGTAAAAAATGAAATGTATCCTTCTGGGTAAGTCGAACTTTGCAGATTAATATCTGGAACATTGTAGGTTAATTATTATTATTGTTATTATTTGTCCTTTGGGTTCCTAATAGAATATAGGATTTCAGTAGCACGTCTCCATTCCACTCTATTCTCTCCAGTCTTTTGAACTTGGCTCCATGACTATCATTGTCAAACGGGTTTGTTTATCTACACTAGTAATAACAATGTTCTCATCTACATCAAATTCAATTATTAGAGTCTATTTGTTTGCTTGTGTGAGTTTATGATTTAATTTTTTTGTCACATTTGGGAATTCACACTTTTTTTAGTCTGTAACAATTGGAGAATAAAGCGAACCTGGAACAAATGAATTCTATCATTCGGTTTCAACGCTTAACACGTTTCTGATAAATTCATTTTCATTGTTAGAATGAGTGTTATATACATGATCTGTTTATCTTTGTGAAATAACAATAATAATGATATCAGGTTGCTTTTATTATTGACAGGTTGAGTGGAAGATATGTTCACTTCACATACAGATGACATCTTGCATCAAACAAAAGAAATTATGCATCGGTTTGTCAACAGATATCGTCAATAGATGCGTCATATATTTGAATAACATTACCCACTGTTACTAGAGTGATATCATCTACAGATCTCTTGTCTAGTAAACGTGGACAATCCTCAGGAGGACCAATACAAATATTGACTGCTTTATTATTATTATTATTATTATTATTATATTGACTTTCATATTCTTTTATGCATATTGCTGTGGGGAAAACTCTCATCAGAAAAGGGTACTGGGTTTGAACCTCAGTGGGAAAAACACCAATCACTAGGGTACAGGTACATCCAGGTGGTAAGTCCCAAAAGGGACGAAGCGCACTTTCTGGATTCCTCTGCTAGTCATCATTATCATTATAACATCAGAAGAGGAGTTCAACTATGGTAAAATTACTAAATAGTTGGCTAAGTTGCAAACTCAATTAACCCTGCCTGCTTTGTACATTAGATCCATTTTTCGCAAGACTATCTCATACTGTCATCAGACGACCATTATGATGTTAGATAGTCAGAATTAATCAATATCCAGATTAGGTGCTTGTTGGGACTCATCAGTAATGCCAATCTGCAACTCCAAGGGGGATTCGAACTGTCATCACTCGGTGCCGCAGTCAGAGATTTCACCACTGAGTTATTAGAGTGGGGATTGACCTCCTGCAGGACTTGCTAAGATACACTAATTGGTCACTGGAGGGTAACCAATTTCGTACTGTCTAGTCCTGAGTGTTGGCTGGACCCAACCCATAGTTTTGAAATGTGGTCGTTGTGCGCAAATAGCTCAGTTTTATCACTGCCAGATGCATCACTGGGTGACGTGGGTTCGAATATCTCAATCAAGGTTGAAATTGGTCAAAAAAACACGAAACCAAGGTACGTGGCTTCATGTTAGGTCTCTCTAACCAAACAGCATCTTTCAAAGTGCACGACGATGATGAGTCTCTTAGCCCGGTCGACAAGATTCGCTTAGCACACCAGAGTAGATGACATGAAATTCATTGCTTTTCAATGATTACTCAATGAAGTTCACTTTTTTGAATCACTCGATAGTTGGACTGTGGATATGTAGCATATTTTAACGGTGAGTGGATCGATTTCCTGCTAAAATTGTTCGATATAAATTGATAGAATGTTTTTCCTTCTGTATGTAGCCGTCTCAGAAGAAATGAAACGCAATTAGGTAGAAAGAAATAATTTTTCTAATTTGATTTATCAGACTTTGCAGTTCTCGCATTGGTACCCTGTTACACACAACAGGATGGTCATAAAAAAGTTATCATAAATATATTTTTCAGCTAATTTCCTGTTTAACTGAATCCTATGAGCCCTCACTTTTCTCCCTAATGCTAAGGTAAATGTTCACTTTATAAACTAGGGTAGATACTTAGTGCATGCTTATAAAGCAAAATATAGATGCTTATAGTACACTTCACTCTCCCAGTTAATTTCTCTTTGATGCACCGCTAGCTACAGATTTCTTACATATTTCTTGAGGGGTAGTGTTCGCAAGTGTTAAGTATTCAAAAAGTCACAACCAACGTATCTGTTTATGAAGCTGATAAATTTAGTACGTTATTATACAATGGATCAATCTTATGAAGGTAAAATCAACCTTTGACCTTGAGAGATCTGCCATCGGTGCTTCAGAAAGCCTAGTCTTGCTTGATGATCAATGCAATATATATATTTTATATAATTTAAATGTTAAAATTCATGCGAAATCGGAAACATCATACAATAGTACTTTGCTATCATTCATACCGACTTCTATTGTCCTTATCATATTATAGAATGGAATCAAAACGAAGGACAGAGGTATATATTCTCTTAATCATATTGAATAGTGTTGACACCATTCTTCAATCAAAAATTACTTCGACTATCTAATTAAGTATCAATTTGTTACTTTTCGCGTTTCGTACTCTTAGGCGAATAGTATTCTGAAGAATGTATATCTCACATGACAATCGAATAAGATGCATGTTGAGTGAAATAAAATGAGAAAATCATTTAGGTTATTCTAACTCATTGTGTAGAAGAACATCTAGTTGTCAACTTAAGAGCCTTTTGTTCGAAACCTGTTAGATTATAGGTATTCATTAAATTTCAAAAAATACTTCGCTTCACCATCTGTCAAGTAGAAGTATTTCAATCGGTTTCATCAGCGAAAATTCACACTCTTCCTTTGTTATGTTTAGCTGTCCTCTATGCTTTTCTTAATCCGACTTCCATAATACCTCAACGTGCTAGCTACATTTTTTCCAACTCATTGAGAGTTATGATGCGGCTCACAATCAATTCACCAGTGATACATCCAGACATACATAGGTTTACAAACAGTTCTTATAATAGCCAGAAAGCAAAGGAATCATACTAATGAGGAATAAACTAGGTCAACTTTTCCATTCATATGTCCCCCAAACTTTATCGATCATGGTATGATGGTGGCCACTTGATGAAGAATAAAATCACTTTATAATCACGGCATCAATACTAACTAACATAATCCCTTATCATATTTATACTCCGATTATTTCCACTTGTATAGAGTCTGAGTCCTTTGTGTGGTAAAATCCAATATAAATAATTATATATTCATTAACATCCCGTATATACGTATTCATTCACACATATTTTACGAGTATAAACCAGTTTCAGGTCACACATCTGAGTCATAATCATAATTGAATAACTAACAAGTGGTTTATCATTTCGTCAAATAACTTTTTATAATCTGGATAAGTGTTCAGAGAATTCCTACTCCATCAAAAGCATGTTATATTAAATTCGAAGTGTGACCAGTTGAATTTTATTTCGACTTCCAGATTACTTCAGCTGGTAATGCCAAGAATACCATGTGAGTTTTTGCTAAAAATATCTAACTTATTGACTATCTCATATAACTTCTAGTGTTTGTTTAGTGTAGTGATAAGTATTGATTGGCAGTTAGGATGACCATGAACAGAAACTGCTGACGGTGCATCCGTATATCTGAAGAACCCCTAGTTTTGCCAGAGCATATGCTGAAGTATTATTATGCTAATGACCAACAATTCATGAGTAGGCGAAATATTACCCAGTTCAAGATCTCACATTTGTTTGTTATGAAATAACCTAACTAACATTTAGATAACAGTTACTAAATACTCACCAAAATAAGCTACAACGATTGGCTTCTGTTGACTCATGCACTTGTAGGACGGTTGAGTAAAAAGGTAGAAAAACTTCATGATATCATTTACTTGGCTGAAATCAAACCACTTACTTGGTTTTGTTGCTTTGGTGAAGTTGTTTAGTGTAAATATTTCCTATAAACATTCACAGCTCATTTGAAACACATTACAAAAGCAAGAGGACAAAATTATACATCCTATAGTTAGTATTCCTAAAAGGTAGCTTGGATTATTTTCTATCCGACTTGATGAAACAACACCTAAGACTAAACATAAAATTTATTGCAGTTTGAGGTTTATGAGGATTTTATTTTTAAGCCTGTATTCATCACGAACGGATATCATTCGGAGAACCATTTAAAAAGTGGCAGCACTGTCTAGCCCTTTCATCTTAGTATAGGACTCCTCAGCAGTACAAACCCAAGCCTCTGTCTGGGTTTAAACTGTGGACCTTCAGGGTTCATGGGGAACACATTAGCCATTCAGCCATTGGGGTGGAATTCAATGGTTCAAAGTTTCCTACTTCTGCCAATTCACGATGTAACGTACCTATCCATCAAGGTCTTCAGTTGACATTCATTTCACTTCCGACTGGTTGACCTCATAGGTGACAGCTTCTCATTAAAACTTTGCAATCTCCATCTAGGAACCTGTCAAAAATGAGACCTTTACAGAAACGTAGTTTGAGGTTTACGGGGATGTTTTTCGTTGAAGGTTGTATTCATCTCCAGGTACTTAACGGTTCTCCAACCGATGTCAGACTGTGATGAATATAATCACAAAGATTATTAGTATTATTGAACAGAAAACCTAGATATCTATGTAGCTATTGTTGATAAATGGTAAATTTCTTCAGAGTCTAAGAGACTTCAAGTGACTGAATCTGCCATTCTACTCTGTGGTCGTAATGGGAAATAAGAAGCATGGGATGATATCAAAAAGTGAAAAGCAAAATGTTGGTGCTAATTATTTATACATCAGGATGATTTTGAGAAAACTAAACAATCCGCTTGAGTGACAGTTCATGTAGAAATTCATTACACCATGTATTTGCGTTGGGCGTTTGCTTAAAACCAATTGTACACTGAGGCTGTCTTCTATCACCCATGATATTTCTGATTGTTGTCGACTGGACTGAATCATGGAACAAACCGTGGAGAGCGAAAGAGATGGGTACGCTGGACCGCGAAAAGGATGCCAGGAGATTTTAATTTCGCCTACGATGATGACTTGTGTCTAATGTCTTGTGACACAAACTCAAAGATCTAGAGGAGAAATCAAACAAGTTGACAGAAGAGACAGGGTATGCCAGCCAGGGAAGGCACCACTTCAAGTGAACGCAGAGAAGACAGAGGTGATGAAGATATCAAACCAACACCATCAACAACTACAAGCACCAATCACCATCAATGGGAGGAATGTAAAAGAAGTGGTCCCTTCCACCTACCACCTAGGCAACATCCTTCCAACTACAGGCGGCAGCTCAGGCACACGCACAGGCACAGACGACAACGTCAAAGTAGCCAGCATCGGAAATACAACAAGACAGGTGTTCATTAACCAGAAACCAGTGTGGACATCTTCTGCACTCCACTCAGCATAAAGCGTCAACAAGATACACATTTGCAACACTAGTTCAGTCAAGTCAGTACAGTGATTCTATATGGTTCACAGATTTGGCGTGTCACGAAAAGCACTTCCAACAAACTACACACACTCATCAACAACTGCCACCTACACTGACTCGATACTGAAGTTCAGGTGGATGATCAGAATGATAAGAATAAGCAAGAAGGAACTCTGGTTGGTTGGTTGGCTGGCTGGCTGGTTGGCTGGTTGGTTGGTTGGCAATGAACCAACGAAGTAAGAACCTATCGCTCAACAGATGTGCTGAAGGAGAGAGTGGAGGTGGATTGTATTGAATTGGGCATACACTGAGAATGCCGATTGGGGAGATCACACTCCAGGCGAGGCTAGACCAGGTGGTTGAGTAGAATGCAAAGGGGAACCGATGAGTTTGGTGTGTGAGATGAGGTTGAGATGGAGGAGATGGTGTGGGTAATAGATGAGAGGTTGTGGGTAGTCGTTGAGTGAGGTTGAAAAGACGGGAGAGAATAGAGTGGAATGGAGCTGTGCTACTGATTCCGTATGTTCCACTAGGAACCCAAAGGACAATTAATAACAATAATAATAATAATAATAATAATAATAATAATGGATTGTACACTGATTATCTGCATTATCCACGTTTCTATACACTTTACTAAACCTCAATAAATTTTACTATTGTGTGCTAAAAACATTGAAACGTGTTGAAGAACAAGTTTTCCTAGACTTTTCTAGTCGTTTCTTATGAAAAAATCAAACGAAATTAGAATATTTGCATGCTGAAATTGACATGTCAGTTGACCAGGAAATGATCACCTTTCACATGAAGCATCTACTTGAATATTATGATGCGCTTATAGAGTTAGATAACTTAAATTTTTATTTCATTTAAGAATTTACCTTCAATAAAGTTCTATATCATGAATTGTTATGGGTTTTTTTTATTGAAATATTACATATATCAAGTGTGAAAATTAGTCTAACAGATTTTATTAGTAGTATTGAAGTGTGATCAATTATCTTGTCAGGAAACAACATTGTTTATTCACACCTAGTAATTACGAATAGATAAGTAAAGCCTGTTGTTGTTTTTTTTTACATAGATGAAGTAATAAACAAGTAAATTATCATCATATTTTGAAAACTGATAATAGATCACCTTATACTAGTAAATAGTACGCATTAAACAAATATGTTTGAAGAGACTTTCAGATGTGAGATAAAGAAATATATATATATATTCAGTATACGTTAACTTAAGGTTTTGTTAACACATCCATAATACACTGTAAATGAAATAAATGTTCTTATTCTTTTCTCTACTATAAAAACTATTCTGATAAATATTTGATTACTCAAAATAAATATTTTGAAGTCAATTTTTTAGGTGATAATAGGTCATCACTTTCCAGTTTTCTGATTGAGGTAAGTATACACTCTGTATAAAAGTTTTTATTCATAAAATTAGATAAGGAAATATTCCTATTCTAAATAGTTAACTGCCCATTTCACAAAGTATAGAGTTCAATATGAATAAGGTCTACTAGATATGAGAAATCAGATATTACCGTCAGTTTTTTTAAATGTCTTCTTTTGGGAGGAAGGCCAAATTGCAACGCTTCACATTATCATAGAACAAAGTATAGAATGGCAGTCAACTCAACTCTACCGGCATTCAATAGCGTCCACCGAGAAGTAATTTGGCAGGCAGCTGACTCAACACTACGGAATACCACAAACATTTATCAACCTCATTCAACAACTATATGAAGACGCCACATGCCAAGTAATTCACAAAGGGAAGCTCAGTGACACCTTTGCAGTGAAGTGAAGACAGGAGTGAAACAAGGCTGTCTACTATCACCCATGATATTCGTGATTGTAGTGGACTGCATCATGCAACAAACTGTGAGGAGCGAGAAGAGGGTGATACTCTGGACCGCGGGAAAAAACCAGAAGACTTAGATTTCGCCGCTGACTTGTGTCTCATGTCACACAAATTGAAGGTCTACAGGCGAAAACTAACAAGTTGATAGAAGAGGCAGGGCAGCGAAGGTAGACGGGACTTCAAGTGAATATAGAGAAGATAGAGGTGATGAAGATACCCAACCAACAACATCAAGCTCCAGTCACCATCAATGGGAAAAACGTAAAGGAAGTAACCTCCTTCACCTATCTAGGAAGCACTGTTTCAACTACAGGTGGGGCAGGCGCAGACGAGGACGTCAAAGTCAGAATCGGAAGAGCAAGACAGGCGTTGATTAGCCTGAAACCAGTGTAGAGATCTTCTACACTCCACTCAGCATGTGGAACAAGATGTGGATTTTCAACACCAACGTCAGTCAAGTCAGTGCTCCTGTATGGTTCAGAGACTTGGCGAGCTACGAAAGGGATTTCCAATAAACTACAGACATTCATCAACAACTGCTTACGCTAGCTCGTTACTGAAGATCAGATAGCCAGAAAGAATAAACAGCAAGGAGCTCTGGTAACGAAGCAACCAAGAAGCCATCACCCAACAAATATGCATTGGAAGGAAGTGGAGATGGATTGGGCCTACACTGAGAAGGTCGACTGGGGACATCACACGTCAGGCCAGTTGCTCGAATGGAACCTGCATAGGAAACGACGAGTTGGGCGTGTGAGGTGAGGGTGAGATGGAGGAGATCGTGCGAGGAAGAACTGAGAGCTTGTGGGCTGTTGTGGAGCCATGTTGGAAAGATTTCAGAGAATGGAGGGTGTTGGAGACTTGCTGCTGAAGCCCTATGTTCCATTAGGAACCCAAGGGACTAATAATAATAATACATGACGTCACTTATGATGAAATGCAACTAATTTTGTTGTTACTGTTGTAAATACAGCTGATATCTAATCAACGACGGATAGTAAAAGGCTGTCCAACAGCCTTTTAATATCTCTCGTTGATTGAACCGAAATGATCGGTCACTACTAGTATAGGTTTCCTGTGCAGATACTTCGACATTGCCAGTAATTTTAATTTGAAGGTAATGATAGATAGCGGCAAGTAGTGGAATCCAGCTTAATACACACATAATTCTATTCCTATGTATATAAATATTGCAAAGAATGTTTTTTCGCCTAGAAAATAGATGATCTTGTATTGTAGACTCGATGTTCATGATCAAACAATGAAGTGTTAATCACCTATAATTATGGGCTTTTTGTCGCAAAGTAGACTTTGGCTTACATATGAGACACTTCCAACCCCTTACCTCATTATTTTTTGTTGTTTTCTAAGACGTTTTCTCTCTATTGTAGCAACAACCTCACCTCAAAGGTTTAATCTGGTATGTGATTTAAACGTGAAGATGGTTAGTAACTGGGTCATTCCACTATTCTGCATACTAATTTATGTTGCACAGGCTTTTTGCTAATCCATTTCCTTATATAGTCAATTCATCTACGGCTTGTTTTCCCAGTTAACGTAATTCTGTTGAGGATATACTTTGTGTGATATAAAGAAGGAGGAGGAAAGAGAATGAAAATTTTCAAGGGCTGGAGACAAAAATTCATTAACTTCCTAAAAGGATGTGTATCAACAATTGAACGCTAAATAGTTGCCATATGTTTTTACTCAGCATCTGGAAATTACTCTCAAAAGTTCCATAGTAAGTCAAAAAACATTCGACTGGAAGCTTATTTTCATAAAATACTATTATGAGCTACAGAAGGATTTTTTAAAAATAAAATAACTTATAGAGGTATCATTTTCTTTCAGCATTCAGCAGCAGACTTCACCGGTGGTCGGCAAACAAGCTTAGGATTATCTAATGATTAGACCAGTGAATTATAGTCTTCCCTGTAGTCTCTGGTTTGAATCTTACCACAACTCAGGTTATCATTTCACCTTAAATCAACACCTACTATCAATAATTTCAGTCTGATGAACCAATGCTTGTTCCAGAGATTTTCCATAATAATGGTTATGTGAATAATGGATTAAAATTGAAATGGATGAAAAAAAATTGTGGCAATGAAATTTTAGCTGTTAAATTATCAGAGACGCATTACATTATGAAAACTTTAAGTTCGTGCTAAAAGTTCCAAGAGTTTGTAACTTCAAACACGCAAAAGGATCAGCAGAATTGGTTACTCTCCAGTGACCAATAAATGTATCTTTTAGTGTCTTCACGGCTCTAGTGATTAATTACTTCATGTTACCTTGATAAAATAGTCCAAACCTGAGAAGATTTATTCAGGACTTTTCAACTACTGGTTAACTTCATGCACAGAAGAAATACATGGACGATACCTTCATTGTTTGTGTTGATAACCTGAACCGGATACACCCCCTTCAATATTTCAACCCTTAAGTCAAATTTACACTAAAAGGTGAGTCGAACTCGATGTTTCATCGCTTCAATGTCAAATTCTAGAGAAGGTCTCATGTTTCCACTCAAGGATCTATCTACAGAAGGCTTATTTGGAACAACCTGCTGACAAACTAAAACTTGGGTACCTTTAAGTAGGAAGAGGAATGTTGTGCACTCGGTTTCATCAAGAATGAGAAAGATATGTAATATCTTTCATGAATTAGAAACCCTCTAAGAAATACTGCTAGAGACTGGGTGCCAATCCAGATTTATCGAGAGAAATATGGAAGAAAAGAAGGCTATGAAACAGATTCAGACAGCTCCAAATAAAATACTTCTACTGAACCTCAAATTTAAAGGTGAAATTGGCGCCAGTATTCCTCATCAACATTTTTCAAAGTCCCCCAGTAAGACATTCTATGCTATGAACCTCCATATTGTGTTCTCATGTCATCAAGTGGTTTGTCAATACATGAAAGACAAGTTGGCGCACTGGGCTTTGTCAACATTACTCCTGGTGAGGTTGAGTACGTTGGCCGTACTATGCATTCGCTTGGTAAAAGTGCTCGCGAGCATTATCCAGCCAGGTTATTGAAAAACGAGCACAAAACCGTCCCCGGCTCCGTTGTCGAACATCTCGTAGACTCTGGACATCTGGCTCCTCTGGAGACTATATTTGGAGTTTTTTTTAACAAAGTCCAACCAAACCGTTCAGTAGTTGTGACGATTAATCACTTATGTTCAGCCGAATCTTTGGCAAATTACAGCTTCGAACCTTAATTTTGTATTCAAAAGAAACACGTATTAACACTCTTTTTACCGTAGACTTAACTATACACTCCCAGCCTTTGTTTATATTTCATTTTATGTCTTGTTTATTTATTCACTCATATATTTTATTACATGTATAGAAATTTTTTTCTACCAGATACCGAATCTTACTGTTCACTGAATTTTATAAGAAGCCGTTCAGATCATACCTTGGGTTACTTAACATCATTTCATTTCTCTAATACACCTATCAATTACGTCTAACCTTTGGCCGAAAACTTGTCTTGAAGATTCTATAATTTCAATGATAAATTTACGAATGTACATCTCTGAAAATGTGTTATCGGAAAGATAATTATTTTCGCTGTAACCTCTTTTTTGTTATTCAATGACCAAATGGGGGATTTTTCATTATTTAAAGAATACCTTATCATTCAGTTAATGAGGTAAAATCCGGTATTACACATTTTCCTCTTTCTGTCAACTCTACAAACAGGATGACTATGGGAGGGTATAATTAATGGACTACCAAGGTCACGACTTGCCAACATCGACTGATAAAATTCACTTTGAAATCAATCATTTCCCATGAATCCCCTTAATGAATCAAAGTCAAGTTTTCGTTTGCAACTTCCTTCGGTATAAATTTCTGGCAGTTCAGTTGAGCATCCAAAACTTATGGGGTTAAGAAAGACGTATGTGAATGCTGTTCATGATAAATCACGAATTAATGGAAATAAGAAAATATGAACCCTTAGGTTCCAACCTAATGAGAGATTGGTAATATGCTTGTCACAATACCTGAGTTTTTGATCCAGATCACCTACAGAGTAGTGAATAGACTTTTTGATGGCGTTTAATTCACAAAGGTTCCTTAAGTGATTTCAGTTTATGGTGGAAACTACTTAGACAGCCCCCATTAATTGGAAGAACTGAGACCAACAACAGAAAAGGCTACGTCTTTCACTCTAAGATAAGGGAAATGTATACGTTGCATACACCATGAATGATATTTTTTTTATAAGCTAAGCGTTTTTCAATAAGTCGTTTCTGCATCTTATCTTTGGTAAAAAAACTGACTGGCAAAATCTCTTTATATTTACCTTTTGGAGTACCATATTGAAGCAGTTTGTGAAAAAAACTGGGATGACAAACATGCTATGTAGTAGATATTAATTCCTCAGCTATTCAAATATCACTGAATTATTTATTACGCACACATCATGACATCATAATGTTTTGGTTAACTGCATGTAGTCAGCCCCTTAATCATTGTCCCTTTCTCTTTATTAATCAGAGGTTCAAGTTTGTGATAGAAATATTGAATAGGTTGTGACTGCTTCATATGAGTGAGTTTCAGCATTATTCAACCTAAACATTGAATTCATCCACTTATTCAGTTGTTATCTAATTCCGTTTTCAGGATAGTTGTGATTCAATCAAAAAATTATTGAAATTATTTTAGGGATAATTAAACTATTCAGGGTTTTTTTGAGAGGGTTGTGGAGATTTGGAAATATTTCAAGTTGTTATTCATCGAAGACTGCGCTATATCGTGAGCTAACAGAAGTTGGAAATACGGAGCATTGGATTCTGACCCAGTGGCTAGCTCAATGGTAACGCGCTGGCCGCGGAACCTGAAGGTCTCGGGTTCGATCGCTGGGGGGCGGGGTCGTGGGTGCGCACTGCTGAGGAGTCCCATACTAGTCGGACGAAACAGCTGTCCAGTGCTCCCAGGTTTCCTTTGTTCCTCCAACTGATGTCAGTCTTCGATGAATAACAACTTGAAATATTCAGGGTTTGTTGAATAGGTTAAACTTGTCTACTTTATAACTAAAATAATAATAATAATAATAAAATCATCCACTTCAAGTTTGATAAGTCATGAATTATTTATTTAAATATGAATTTCAATATAAAATTAATCAAAATACTTAGTAAGTGTTAGAATTACTTTTTGGTGACTTCTGCCTCAGGCATACTTAACCTCTAGGTTATCACTTAATTATCAGTCGAATGAACACCAGGGATTCATATAATGTCTGCCCACTTATACTTATCAATACACCTTCAGTAATTTAAAGATTATAAGTTATGTTTCAATCAAAGAAAGATTTCAGAAAATTCTTCTACTATTAACAAAGTGATAATTATGAACTACTGAGAACAGATGAAATTGTTTAATTCCTTTTATGATCAACTACTACTGTTTCCATGATTCATATTTACAGTTTGTAGTGGTGAGATTGAATTGTGAATGTGAATAAGTTCAACTTTGTCTATGCTTAAAAATAACTAGTGTGGCAGGGATTTGGGACTTTAGGTTGTAATCACTTAAGTAAGTTATTTCTTTTTATATTGATTTGGTATTCAGGAATTAGGTTATTTCAGTCTTAAACTAAACAATCATTTGATAACCTTCACCTTTCCATCGACATGGAATGTGTACAAATAACTAATCTGTTCGATGACAGTAAGAAAGACTGAGACACGGCTGGAATACTAATTCTCGAGTCAGGGTGATAAATGATCACATAAGATGTACCCGTGTAAATATCAGTGAACTATAGTCATTATGAAGTGAGAAAAGAGAAGGAGTAGAGATCTCTACTGTTCTCATTGAGGTAGTTGTAGGTCAGCTATTGAGTCCTTTGGAATACGAAGATCATCATCATCATCATAGATATCAATAAAAGACCAGACATTACTGCGTAACGGTTCGAGTTGCCACACCTCATATCAGTACATCAAGTAAAAAGGCAATGAAGTGGAAGATGAAGATGAGAAAATTCAGTCAAAAGAAACACAAAGTACGAGAAAAAAGGAAGGAAGAAAGAGAAAATGGTGAGGTTCGGTATGGCGTCGATAAGATGCGGATAATTTGCTTATACATCTGCGCCACCGACAACGGTTCTGAGCCATATGATCTCCAACCACTGATTCCTCTTGTCCCATGGATTCTGACCGGTCAGTCAGCATCGCCTCACATAGCTCCAACCAACAGTCGGAGACTTCATGCATTGGTGCCATGTTTTAATCTGGTCACCTCGAGCCTTTTTCAGCCTGGACCTACTTCGGTCAACACTCTGTGACGAGGCGATCGGTGACGAATACAAAGATAAGGGTTTAAACTTCTAGTTGAGTTACCTTCTACGACCTGAAGCAAGTTAGGATTATTATTTTCTAAATAGTGCACTAGTATGGTAAACATTTATTCATTGTTTCGAAGGAATTTTAATACCAACGTTATATTTTATACCAAGTGAATGGTGAACAGTTGAATCCTAATGTTTTCCGTCCTTTTCAGCAATGACTTTCTCGGAGTTTGTTCGGTAAATGAATAGTCGCCTGTCTTCATATTCGCCTAATGTACCTACTCTACAAGTATAAGTATGTTTTCCATTTACTTTTCCATGGCATGCTGAATTTTACTGTCAAGTACCAATTTAATTGCAGAGTTATCATCCTGTATATATTATATAATAGTACCTTGGGTTCCTAGTGGAATATACGGAATCAGTAGCACAGCTCCATTCCACTCTATTCTCGCCCACCATTTCAACCTCACTCCACGACTACCCACAACCTCTCATCTATTACCCACACCATCTCCTCAATCTCAACCTCATCTCACACACCAAACTCATCGTTTCCCCTTTGCATTCTACTCAACCACCTGGTCTAGCCTCGCCTGGAGTGTGATCTCCCCAATCGGCATTCTCAGTGCATGCCCAATTCAATACAATCCATCTCCACTCTCTCCTTCAGCACATCTGTTGAGCGATAAGTTCTTACTTCGTTGGTTCATTGCCAACAAACCAACCAGCCAACCAGCCAGCCAGCCAACCAACCAACCAGAGTTCCTTCTTGCTTATTCTTATCATTCTGATCATCCACCTGAACTTCAGTATCGAGTCAGTGTAGGTGGCAGTTGTTGATGAGTGTGTGTAGTTTGTTGGAAGTGCTTTTCGTGACACGCCAAATCTGTGAACCATATAGAATCACTGTACTGACTTGACTGAACTAGTGTTGCAAATGTGTATCTTGTTGACGCTTTATGCTGAGTGGAGTGCAGAAGATGTCCACACTGGTTTCTGGTTAATGAACACCTGTCTTGTTGTATTTCCGATGCTGGCTACTTTGACGTTGTCGTCTGTGCCTGTGCGTGTGCCTGAGCTGCCGCCTGTAGTTGGAAGGATGTTGCCTAGGTGGTAGGTGGAAGGGACTACTTCTTTCACATTCCTCCCATTGATGGTGATTGGTGCTTGTAGTTGTTGATGGTGTTGGTTTGATATCTTCATCACCTCTGTCTTCTCTGCGTTCACTTGAAGTGGTGCCTTCCCTGGCTGGCATACCCTGTCTGTTCCGTCAACTTGTTTGATTTCTCCTCTAGATCTTCGAGTTTGTGTCACGAGATATTCGACACAAGTCATCATCGTAGGCGAAATTCACATCTTCTGGGTTCTTTTCCCTGGTCCAGAGTATCATCCTAACTTCATATATATGTGTATAACTTGCTAATATTCAACTGTTTTATCTCTATGTTACACCTCTGTTCTTCTTATTAACCTCTAATGGATTATGGGTTTTGAATTATGAAGTATGCTACTGTTTATTCATTTCATTAGCTAACGAATGATAACCTGTAATCGACAGCGCTGAAATACAGTGTACGTTGCAGTCTATTCTTATTACGCTATTCACTCAGGCTTTCTTTAGATGCTTGGTTTATATGAGTAGTCCTTCCATCGGTCCAGCCAGGATATGCCCATCTTCCGCTCCTCACTGTTTCCTGCATGATCCAGCTGACCAAAATCAGGAAGATGATGGATGGTAGTAGACAGCCTTGTCTTACTCATACATAAAACGTAACCGTGAAGATTTTTATCTTCTGAAAGTTTTTTGAAACGGATCAAATATGTTGTAAAGCAGCTCGCTAACAAACGAGAGAAGAACACTACTGATAAAATAGTGCAGAATGTATTTAAGACTGATCACGACTTGGAAATACTAACTGAAGTATAATATTGTGCTAATCCATAGAAATTCTTCTGGCTTTAATTCGTTACTGTTGGCTGTTTTCACCCAGTTCTCATTAGGATTCTATTTTCATCTCCTAAGTTCTAGTCACTGAAATAGCACTTCCCTTACATACTGTAACTAAGAGGATGTTATGAGCGAGAAACACTTTACTGACTAGTAATGATTAAAATAATTTCTATATTTCTGTAAATCACTAGTCAACATTATGAGGTGAAATCACAGCTATTACGAAATGGATGCACCGTGGCCATGTCATCTAAAATGTTTATTTCTTAGTGCTTCATTTTCCTGCTGATGAAACTAAAAGCATAACATTCAACACTAAATTTCAGTTCCAAGCAAAGCATAAGGCAAAAACTTGATAAATTTCAAAATTTATACTGTATTTGTCATATTTTCACATATATGAATACATTTTTGGTGTCACTCATTAAAATTTAGTAGTGCTTTAATATTTACAATAATCCACTTTTATTCCCGTTTAATATAAATGATTTTCATTAAAAATTACCACTGATATATTGATGCAATCATGTTTGACTAGAAAGACTTTCCAAATAATCTTGTTTCAGAAATATACTTTGATATCTTTCATTAGCTTGGACTGGGATTACATCATTTCAGAAAATTAATTTTTGGATATTTGCTGTAACTACTACTGTATGTTTTTTTCTGTCGATAACTAACGTACTCTCTCTCTCTCTCTCATACACACACATACTTCTAGTTCATCCCATTCACTCCTCACTTAATAGCCAGATAATGTCGTCGCTAAATCGAAACAAAGAGCTGTGCTTGAATGGAGATTAATTACCACAGCTTTCTACTTATGAAATATCTTTGTGCATACTTACTTAGTCAGTGGAATGTATGTAAAAGATCCTTTTCACGTGATTCGCACTGTATTATGATGAACGTATTCTCAAAGTACAGAAAGTTAAAGGCAGCTATATTGCCAAGATGATGGTTTTTGGTAGATATTTAATTTCATGGTAGTATTTATCATGACTTAAAACCAAATGAAAAACCACTGAAAAACAAAGAGTATCAGTTAATTATTTTGTCTTGGCTTGAAATAACTCAGGAGTGTGCACCCAAAACCCCATGAGAGATGGCGTCCAGGACTATCAAGTTTCATAGTGAACACTTTGCCATTCCAAGTTCTCTCCTTATCGAAGTCCAGTGTGCATTGCTGAGGACTTCCATACTACAACCATGTGAATGTTCGGTGCTCGTAGGTTCTCGCTAATTCTCTAGTTGATGCCAGTTCTTCATGAATGGATCGTTGAATGCATCTTAGTTTCTGGAAAAACGAAATATTTAACTTAAGAAATCTGATGCAATGCGAAATAACCAAATATTTAGATCATATTCTGTTGTTTAAACAGTGGATTAATGCAGTGATGTGAAAATGTCATTGCTACTCATATAAACCAAGCATCTAAAGAAAGCCTGAGTGAATAGCGTAATAAGAATAGACTGCAACGTACACTGTATTTCAGCGCTGTCGATTACAGGTTATCATTCGTTAGCTAATGAAATGAATAAACAGTAGCATACTTCATAATTCAAAACCCATAATCCATTAGAGGTTAATAAGAAGAACAGAGGTGTAACATAGAGATAAAACAGTTGAATATTAGCAAGTTATACACATATATATGAAGTTAGGATGATACTCTGGACCAGGGAAAAGAACCCAGAAGATGTGAATTTCGCCTACGATGATGACTTGTGTCGAATATCTCGTGACACAAACTCGAAGATCTAGAGGAGAAATCAAACAAGTTGACGGAACAGACAGGGTATGCCAGCCAGGGAAGGCACCACTTCAAGTGAACGCAGAGAAGACAGAGGTGATGAAGATATCAAACCAACACCATCAACAACTACAAGCACCAATCACCATCAATGGGAGGAATGTGAAAGAAGTAGTCCCTTCCACCTACCACCTAGGCAACATCCTTCCAACTACAGGCGGCAGCTCAGGCACACGCACAGGCACAGACGACAACGTCAAAGTAGCCAGCATCGGAAATACAACAAGACAGGTGTTCATTAACCAGAAACCAGTGTGGACATCTTCTGCACTCCACTCAGCATAAAGCGTCAACAAGATACACATTTGCAACACTAGTTCAGTCAAGTCAGTACAGTGATTCTATATGGTTCACAGATTTGGCGTGTCACGAAAAGCACTTCCAACAAACTACACACACTCATCAACAACTGCCACCTACACTGACTCGATACTGAAGTTCAGGTGGATGATCAGAATGATAAGAATAAGCAAGAAGGAACTCTGGTTGGTTGGTTGGCTGGCTGGCTGGTTGGCTGGTTGGTTTGTTGGCAATGAACCAACGAAGTAAGAACTTATCGCTCAACAGATGTGCTGAAGGAGAGAGTGGAGATGGATTGTATTGAATTGGGCATGCACTGAGAATGCCGATTGGGGAGATCACACTCCAGGCGAGGCTAGACCAGGTGGTTGAGTAGAATGCAAAGGGGAAACGATGAGTTTGGTGTGTGAGATGAGGTTGAGATTGAGGAGATGGTGTGGGTAATAGATGAGAGGTTGTGGGTAGTCGTGGAGTGAGGTTGAAATGGTGGGCGAGAATAGAGTGGAATGGAGCTGTGCTACTGATTCCGTATATTCCACTAGGAACCCAAGGGAAAAATAATAATTGATAATGATACATTGTATTTTGCTTCATTTCGTTGCAGGTATTATCGATAAGCCCTGAACCACTTACGCACAGCTAAATAATGTAGTTCTTTTTATAACCGGCTACTGAGCTACAGCTGTATATGTTGCCCAGAAGGCATGTTCTCATATCAAATGCTACCAGAAATAACCAGAGACGATAAAAAAGATCATTTCTACAAATACCGAACATTCCCATAAAGATTGATAAACTCAGTCTTTGAAGCCAACAAGGGATATTTTAAAGCTCTAATAAGATGTTACATCTGTTTAGCAAGAAGTATCCATCATAACTCGACGATCTTATAGATAACTAAAAATTCAGTGCCTGAAGCTATGAGTTCTAAGTGTGAGTTTCAGTGAAACTATCGACAGGAAGGAATCGAAGCACATTTAATCGAAGACTTCCAAACTGAACTTAACGTCTACTCTAAGTTCTAGTTTTAACCCTTGCCAAAAGATTGTTCTGAACCTTCATACTAATTTAGGCTTAATATCTTCAAAAGAAATAGAAGTGTGATGTATTAATAAGTTTGCTTTATTTGTACATATGTATTTGATAAAATTAAGGAGTAATATGCACTAACTTTCAAACAATACCAATGAACTTCGTCTGTAGCTGTCAGGATCTTTCAGTATCTTCCATAGAATGAAAATATGAGAAAATGGTAAAGAAATTCAATCCTCCATTTCATAAGAAATTGATTTGTAAAAAAAAATCGAACAAGAATTTTCACAAGAATGATTTTATGCTTAAGTTAGTTGTTGGATCTACTTGTTACTTACACGTAATATTGGAATAAGTTTACACATAGGACAGAGATTAAACTCATTGCCTATAGGATATGACTCTACTAGTCAATGTGACGACAATCGTAAAATGACCTGAAAAATCTTATTCTGAGGATATTCTTCACTGTATCATTAGTTGTCTTTACGACAGTTTGTTTGCTTGTGTGTGTGTGTGTGTGTCTGCTTTCTGTATTCATGATTTCTCTACGTCATTTAAAAGATCGAATCGAAACATGTTTTTATATAGGATAATAGTTGCATCATCATCTTGGTCCAATCTCATCTTCTTTTAAATTATTCGTGCATATTATTTACCATAGTAACAGATGAATTATTTGTTTTTTCTTTATACGAATGACTGAGTTCATTTTTCTTTGATAATTTAGTCGAAACATTATTTCTCAAGTCTCAATCAAAATATCACAGCCCGTGTTCACATTGATTGTGTTGGAATGAAAAAAGAATGTAACATTTTCTTCCATTACAAAATCAAATAGTTTTAATCATACACCAAATCATATAGCTCGTAGAAACATTGAAAACTGTGAGGAGCTACATTCCAGTTCTTTATCATTGTAAACCTCCGACTTATGTCTTAATAAAGCAATGACACCCAGATCTTATAACAGAAAGCATCACCATTCAGTAGGCGGATAGAAATACAATAGCTCAATTATACATAATCATCTCATAGAGATGTAGATTTGACCGTATCAAGTTCATACCTTCTATGACTAAAGAATAATCAGTTATTTGCTGTCGTACCCATACTTAAATCAACCAATAATTCACAGTCTCTATCAAAATTTCAGCCAATACTTCTTTCTTTGGTATTGGTGTCATCTCATTGATTCAAGGCAACTTCGATACCAATCTATCGCCTCTGTTACATGCATATAATATTTTGATGAAAAAGTAGGTATTAGCTTCTTACCACTTATCATATATTCAGTGAAGTCAATGATATCAAGAACTGCAGTGTTTTTAGGTGGTTGGAAACAGTTAGCAGCAAGCCTTGGACCTGGGCTTCATGACTGTCTCCTCTTTTCAGTAAAAGTGAACCTACAACCTCAAGGAATGTGATATTCCTACAAAGGGTGGAAGCCGCACCATTCAGTGCTGCAGTCAGACACATTACCACCGAACTGTTGAAGACGTGAATGTACTTATTTACTATCTGTACTGATACAGCTGCATTGCTCATATATTTGCAGCTGTAGAATAAGTGAATTCATGGTTTCCTGTTCATTCCTCCCTAAATTTTGACTGGATTAGACATTTTTCGTTGATTAGAATCGGACATTTCATCACAGTAATCTTACTGTCTCCGCCGGATTAAAATAAACTTCAGTACATTAACGGTCTAAGGATGAAACTTAAAATATAGTCTTCAGTATTTGAGATAAAGTCAAACTACAACTCTCATCTCTGAAAGACCTGTTATTCTTTATCATGGGAGGTTTAAATGGTCCATACCGAGTAAACCATAGCCTAATTCTCATTTTCAAATGAAAATAGTCATATGTTTTGTCATTCAAATAATTCACTGCCATTTTCGTTCTATTCACTCCTTTTGGTTTAGAACTACTCATGCGTATGTAATCAGATAATCTTCCAAGAATACATTCCACATACTTCAATTCTGTTATAATTTAGCTCGCTGATCACAGGTGTCTAAAGCGTTATACAGCTGTTTCCTATTGACCTTAAGTTTGAACAACTGGGTGACACACTTCACACGAGAAAAATGTACTTTCTGAGATTATTTTGATAGCAAATGGTGGTTAGATTCAAGATACATTTTCTGCATGATTTATGACTCTTCAACCAATCCACCTCTACTGTGGTATGTAGATGTTTCTACCGATTATCAGAGTTAAAAATCATCACATCAAAATCACATCGTTATGCATTATGTCGTTGGAATATATTTACTTTCTATCTAACAGGCACAGTTGTTGCTAAATCCTGTAGCATACCATGTATTGATTTAAAACACCAAATTATTCAACGTCTGATGGTAAGTCTCCTGCTTTTATGAAAACTTCTATGTTGTATTCCGCTTCGTTCTGACACCATAGCTGGGCAGTCAAAAAGCTGCTCATCTGTGAGGATTGCTAACATGGACAGTGAACTTTGTAAATCGATTCTGAATCTGCCTTCAGAGTAACAACTTAGTGATTTCAGCGACTGAATGCTGAGCTACAGTCCTAGTGATATTCTCAAAATATAAAGGCATTTTCAATTCATATGTATTACGTAATATGAAAAGGTCTGGCCGCATCCTACCGCTAAGCACCATCAAGACATTCAATATTTAATGGAATACAATACGAAAGCCTCCTTATAAGCATATGATAAGTTGGTAAGAAATGATATGGTACCATCCTATCAATCGAAGGTGGTAAACTGCATGCTCTGAAAACAATGTACAAATTCATGCCATATTATCATAATTCTGTATGTGATACCTAAAGAAATGACACAAGTGAATAGTTAATTCACTGGCTTATCAGACTATAGCAGAGGTCAAGCAACATCTGAAAACTATAAACAAGTAATTAGGCAAGCGGAAACAGGTGGAATTAGTCATCTATCCATCCATAATCTTTATAATATGGAATAAAATTAGCGAAACAATTGTCAGCTGCACAACCTACACTTTTATCAAGATTTCAAATTAGGAAAGAACAACTTCCGGCTCTAAATTTACCACAGTTTCCTTCTCTTTTCATCTTTAAATTAGGAATTATCCTATAGATCAAAATGTCTTTCATACACTAATTAGTATTGAACACTTAAGGCATGACATTATCTAGTCTTATGATTGACATCCAAGACCCTTTCATAAAGTGAGATCAATTAGTAGATGTCCGATCTAATGTTACCTCTGTCAAGCAGAATATTGTAATACGGTTCCTTATATTGTGGGCTCGCTAATCTGGTGGTAGGTAGTACAACCTAGAATAATGGTGATGAAGCATTCAACTTGTTTTCAAATCTAACTAAGACTCTTTCTATTCAATCAAGATGATAAACAACACAGTATTTTCATTCACAGTATTCGTGATCAGATATCTGAGGCATATACTACTACTACTACTACTACTACTACTACTACTACTACTACTACTACTACTACTACTGTGTATACTTCTGTCTATTAAACTGAAACGAAACTTTCTGAACAGGAAATATTAACACAGAGAGAATGCATATTAAGATAATTTTGGTAATCACAAGTATTATAGAATTTTCATATGCCACCATTATTATGAACAAAAAATACATTAGTGTATACTAGTCATAACTGGTTAGTCGGCTTATGTTTTCGACTTATAAAATTAGATCAGCTTTTCGTTGAAGACTATGAAGACAGATAATACTGAGAAGTATTCTGTTGCGAGCTAGACATGTTTATAGTTATTTGAATCTCACTGCACTTATCACTTTCTTACTGTATTTAAATGATGGTTTTATATGAGTTTATAATGTTAGATCACCAATGAAGTGTTTATTATCAGTCAGTACACTTCGTACTCACATATGAAATTCTAATGAGTTATCCAAGTCTAGTGTTTTTTTTTATAACTGACAATAAAATTAGCGTTTTCTTGTCGAAGATAGTATATTATGATATACACATCCCTAACGAAATTTGATGATACGAAAAGAGCTGGGAATTCTATCATTGCAACGATTTTGAGACAGAAAAACACAACCAACGAATGCAGAGAAGATCAGATGGCCAGAAAGGATAAGCAAAAGAAACTCTAGATAACTGAGAACCAACCAACGAAGCAAGAACCTATCACCCAACAAATATGCAGAAGAAGAGAGTGGAGATGGATTGGATATGCACTGAGAAGACCATTCGGGGACATCACGCGACAGGCTAGGTCATTGAGTGGAACCCACATGGGAAATGGCGAACCGGCGACTTGGGCGCCTGAGGTGAGGGTGACATGGAAGAGGTCAGGTGAGGAAGAAATGAGAGCTTGTGGGCATTCGTGGCGCCAGGTTGAGAAGATTGCTGAGACCTGAATGAAATGGTGACGTGCTATTGAGTCCTTAAGTTCCACTAGGAGCCCAAGGGACAAATAATAATAATGATTATAAAAATAATAATAACGAATGCAAAGTTTAATACCTGTGATTTTAATTTAAAAACTTAATTGTAACACCTCAACAGAGAAACTTTGACTCTATAAGTTCTCAATTCAATGAGGTTAGTAGACATTCAATGAATATCTGATGCATAGTGTATGAGGCAATGAATTATTACTTGTGAAAGTGATTTTCAATTATCACTGGATGTCTAAAATCATTTACCTAAGTCACTAAACATTTTGTTATTTCCTATATAAGATAATTTGAATTTTCATATAATTGGTCAATAGGTAGTACTTAAAAGTCAAAAGCACTATCTTCGTTCACCAAATTTTATACTTGTTTGACTGTAAGGATGAATGTACTCCTCGAAGTAGAATAGGTTTCAGGAAACACTTTTGATCATCACTCTTTTACACCTAAGGAACTCAGATCATGCAATCAACTACTCTTATGAGTCCCTGAGTTAACATGTATAATGTGTAAGAGTGCTTAAACTGGTAGTATAAAAACCAGTATTCAGATATAGTGAATTAATCCAATTTAGTAACCTCATCACTACGAAACTGTCATCTGTGGGTTGTACAGTTCTGAGGAAGGAGGTGTCCAGGAGATAAATACTAGCTGCCTGTACATTCTGATCATTTGTAATCAATAGTTTATATATATATATATATATATATATATATATATATATATATATAAATTGGATGATCCAACTGTAAAGTGTATGATCGTGTTTTAGTTCATGTATAAGTTCACTATGTCTTCTCAGAAAACCTAACCACAAATAAAGAGACTTTAGTATTCACCACTGATATATGTATCACTTCATGTATAAAATGTAGTTCTGTATCAGAGCTTAAAAGTAAACGAAAAACAATTCAGTAATCATGTTATAAAATGAACAAATGAAGGATTCTACCATTTACATGCGGAAAATACTATTGATGATGATTCTTACTTTCCTTGTTTACTTATAAGGAAGGATGTATTCATTCCTAATCATTTTTCTTAAGACTGTAAGCTAATAATTATAGTAAGTATTGACAACATTTACTAAGAGTTATATCATATAAGTTTTATCTTGGGGAAGGGAATGAATACTTTATAGCATACTACGCCGATATGCCCATAACAGTTTTCTAAAAGCATGAACAGTAAATAAGTGACTAACCTGATATATTGCTAAAATACAAACTAACTTTCAGTTAGTAAGGATAAACTGATATTCACGACCATTAATACAATTCAGTGAATGGATGAATGTATTCTTTATTTATCGCACGAATGAAAGTGATGTTATCACAGTTTCAACCTATTCTTTTCTCATGGCTACTGTACATAATCTATCAAACTACCTATAGATTGACATAAAGTAGAAGAAATTAATTTATTTACATTATACTCTGTTTAGAATGTCTTGAACACATGTACTCAAGGTACATACATGATAGATAAATAATCTAAAAAGGCAAGTAATGATGAATATTGTATTGAAGTCACTGAATTCCACTCAAAGTACCCTATCAAACAACGACTCAGTTTCAACTAATGACTAAATTCAGGATAACTTTATAATGTATTATCATTTGACTATCTGATATAGCCGTAGTTTGGCAGACTAGTATTTATACTGGGTAGAGCACTGGGCCGGTAATTCGGTAGTCGCTGGTTCGAATCCGGCCACGATCCAGATTTTCATCTCATCTTCAATCATCACTCATTATAATTTTATAAGATATGTATGCATAAAAGCAGTTCAGCGAAAGGCAGTATTCACGATGGGTTGATGTCAGTACGATAAACATTGAAAATCTTAGTCCTAGAGAGATGCTTTGTACTAATTTGAGATTCATTCATTTTGCGCATACAAATTGTTATATGGTGTTGAAATTGACAACAGTAGGTTTCCTGATGAGCAAGTTACTGTCCAACCACTTAGTCAAAATCCAATGTTTCATATTATCCAACTTACTAAACATCATTTCTCACTTCCAACTCAACTGAATCATCGTTAATATTATATATTATGAATACTGCCTTTTATTGAATTGCTTTTATACTAAACAGTCATTTGAAAAACTGATACACAAACATTTGCAGATAAGCTCACAGAAAACACTATAGTTTATATGCATATCGCATAGTTTTTGTTCCCAGCATGTTGATTTAGTTTAATACTATGTTGAAACTGTACCTTCTTTCCATGCTATAAAGAAACTAGCTGATGGATATGCATGTCATAATTTTCATAAGGATGTGAAAAACATTAAAAATTGAATTTTACAGTTGACAATTGAAATGTGATTTAGTCAACTAAGCACTTTACCAACTAGAAGAGGATACATCATCAATTGTAAGAGCAATACCCTAAATAACTTGAATAATTTGTGATAACATTAAGATAAACAGAATAAATTTACTGTTCAGAAGTGAACTAACGAAAACTCTTTAATAGAATGTTAATGACTTACGTAAACAATCATTAAACTAATAAAAATAAAATAATATTTAATATCTTTCTACAAATGATTTTGACATTTTTAACCTGTTGTTTAGAATGTTGTATTAAGTGATCATCTTATTTACCTGAAGTAAGATGTTTTATCAAGTGGTTTATACTTGTGTTTAACCAGCAGTCACTTACAATTTATCAGTATAAAAATATAAAAATGATTTCCAAACTCAAGTATGAATGGTAAATCCTTAAATTCTTGGTCTAATGACAAATAATAACAGTTGGGTTTTCAATTATGTATAGTAATGATGGACAGTGGCTAGCAATAGAATTCAAGATGTTAATTTCGTCCTGTTTGGGATGTACCTGCCTCCCAGTGAGTGATGTTTTTCCCAGCAGGATTTGGACTCGGGAGCGATCGCTGCAAATGCCAGAGAGTTATCCATTGCACCATCGAACCACGATAGCCACTTCTTGTGCGACGGGTATAGTTTTAGTATTCTTGCTTGTATTACACCATGGTTGATTGGACTGAATTGATCAGTCTCTGTTTGCACATGGGCTCCTGTGCGGATCCCTCTATATTGCCTGTGTTTCAATTATGTATAGTATAATGATGGGCAGTGGCTGGCAGTGGAATCCAGGATGTGCATTTCTCTCTGTTTGGGACTCGTCAGCTGAATGTGCCTGCCTCCCAGTGAGTGATGTTGTTCCCATCGTTTAAGTCAAACATTGGTTGTATTAATTTTGAAGAAAAAACTCACTGCAACTTTACAACTGCATACAATTCAGTGGTTTTAGTCACCAGGTCCACATGTGTTCGTAAAACTGACGATACAGCTTAATCATCAAATCCTAGAAGGTAGAGTGAAGTTGGGACAAATAACCTACTGGTTGGTTTTCCACTGCATAGAACGGAATGCTTTTCCTTCTTCAGTAGTTTCTGTAAACCATGTCTCACTTGCTTTCATATGCATAAAGTAAATTTCTACTTGTTACAAAAACTTCCTAAAGTCATGAACACTGCCATACCATGGTTACTGAATGAAATGGCACCAAGCAAGAGAATAGAAAATAAGAAATTGACTAGGCACCCACTCGACACTTTCACTATGTGTGCAGAACTTTGTTGTACCACCGAATCGGAGTTTTTGACCTCAAGCATGTGTAGGCAATGGTACTAATATCTCGGTTTAGTTGTGTTGTAGTTTCCATTGATTGTATATAAGGTGGCTACAGGAGCTACTTACAACTTTTCCTACTTTTGATGGAAGAATAATCATATTCCTATTGTATGTCACACGCCTGGTCCACTTAGAATGTTGCTGAATGCGCTAATGGTGGTCTGGATTATGCCGACCTGTTTTTTGAAAGTAATTACTCTTATGCGTTGACATACCTAGCCTTTTGGAATAATAAAGAATGTACATATGGTAATATTCATATGCGTTATCATAATTCTCCATTAGATACCTCAACAATAAACCACTGAGTGGCTTACGTTGTGTTTTCCGTCATCTATTTAATATAGCATCTGTCTTTTCATGAATTTTCCATGAATTCTTATCCATTTCATTTCATTAAGCGTTACGTGAACTTCGGTACGGAATTTAACTTCTTCTCAATCGTTCAGTGAACTGCTGACATTAAGGTAATTCTAAGTTGTTATTCATCGTAGACTGACATCAGTTGGAGGAACAAAGAAAACCTGGGAACACTGGAAAGCTGTTTCTTCCTAGTGTGGGACTCCTCAGCAGTGCGCACCCACGACCCCGACAAGGATCGAACCCAAGACCCTCAGGTTCCGTGGCCGGCGCGTTATCATTGAGCCACTGGGTCAGAATCTAATGGTCCATATTTCCAACTTCTGTTAGCTCACGATATAGCGCAACCTCCACTCAATGTCATTGTTGAGTAACTGTCCTCATGACCATCAGGCTTTGTCCCCACCAGTCACGACTTCTCAGAAATATCTCTTGAAGCTAGTCACCAATGAGCACCAGTCGTGGGTGCATACTGCTGAAGAGTCCCATACTAGAAGGAAACAGCTGCCCAGTGCTCCCAGATTTCCTTTGTTCCTCCAACTGATGTCAGTCTACGATGAATAACAACTTAAAATATTTCCAAATCGCTATAACTCCCTCAAAATTCAATAATTGGTAATTCTCATATGCTGAGTGAATATATTACAAACTTTAGATAGCCTAAAAATTGTCTTATTGATGGTACACAAAAAGAGAAAGGTTATGGGATTCATAATAATTTCTTTTTGTGCTTTTATGAACACATAAAACTGTCAGAAAGATAATAGTCTTTATAAATTTTATCATTGGTGTTAGTAGATTAACAATTATCTTGTTAATAGAAGAAATAAATAAACAGGTAAACAGTTAAAACCTCATATCATCTTTGTTTACACAATTTCAAGGTAAAGAAAACAATATATTGAAGAAAAGAAAATGGCTATCAGCTGATTGTTGCTGTAATTCGTTTGTCAAGTTGAAAGAGAAGAAAAAATAAATGAGTAAACCAGACATACTTTTTTTAAGTATCATGCAATTCATGTTGATCTATGTACTTGAGTATAAATATCGAATTCTATTTGAATAAATACGGGTTATAAGTAAAAATTGATAACATATCTCACTTTATAGTTATTTATCTAATTGTCTTTTGAAATAGACAAGTTAGTTTTTTTTTTTTACAAGATTGTAGACATGAAAACAATTGAAAAGTTAGAAGAAACAAGTAAAATATTGTATAAGAAGAATATTGAGTACAGTAATGCTTTAATTAGGTGTGGTAAGAGGACATCTCAAGACAGAAAATAGTTCAATCTATGATTATGAAGGGAATATAAATTATTTTAATAGATTAGTTTAACTATTCTGATTATCCTTCTCAAGACAGTATTCAATAGCCTGTTGTTCTTTTCATTTTTGTGATTTTCTGTCTAATTAAACTGCCCTGTTTTTCAAAGACAAGGCAATGAATAGTAAACAGATAACGCAGTTCAGAGAATACAATATAACCAAGAACAGACAAAATATGTCATCACAAATAAGAACAAATTATAAACTATTAGACAAACTTAAATGTTAAGTAATTCAGTAATTTTAATTGAAATCTCTAAATCAAATGAATAATTTAACAAAGTTTATCCTAAATCTACAGAGCTTTGAAAGTTTTGAACACAGAGGTAAAAAAAATAAGATTTTTAAGCTGAATACGTAAGTGTTTTCAATGAGCATGTTCAATCTTCAGTTAAGAAAACTATAAGTTTAATATACTTAGTTGATCGACTATGTGTTAGTTGGATGGAGGCAATCTACAGGAAGCCTTGGACCTAGGTTTTGTATTCATTGGCACTCGTCGGCAAGGTGTATCTGCAACCTCTACGGAACTGATGTCCCTCCCGTCTGAGATTCAAACCTGAGTCACTTAATTTTGTAGTCAGCAACATTACCACTGAGATATTCAGGTCACGATTGAAATCCTCTAGGACTGCATTATATACACTGACTGGTTACCGAGGAGTAATCAACTTCATGTTTTCTTGTTCTGAGTGCAGATTGAATTCTATTGATCATTTTACAATGTGACCATCAGACTAGGTGGTTCAGCATCGCGTTGGACTTCGATAAATGTTGGTTGGATGAATGAACTTGATTATCCTCCAGTGATCAATCAATGTATCACTGAGTATGTGTACTATCTAGGTAAAAATGTTTAGAACATATTCTCAGGATGAATCAGTTCAACTTAAATCTTATGTCTTCCCTTTTAACTGATAACGAAGATATGATTGAGTATTGTAACTGTGAGCTTTAATAAATCATAATTATGTTGGAGTTGTACGAATGAAATGAAAGAATAGTGTACAAAATATCAGTTGGAAATATCAGACATTAAAAAAAGTGACCTATCACATTTGGACCATGCTAAGGATTTGAGGACACAGCACTGGTTACTCTCTAGAAACGCTTCAATGTCAACATCATTCAGAAAGGTGAAGTTAATTTAAATCATCAAAATGTTCGAGTTTACTAAAATCAAACACGTTTTACTAACTAGTATCCGGTAGTAAATAATAATAAATAATAAATAAATATCTTTATTCTCAAGTTATGAAGTTAACATGAGAGAAGCCAGTTTACTGGCCTCACCAAATTGATAATTGCAGAGAAAAATAAAAGGTTTTAGCAGTATTGAATAATACAGAGGGAGAATATTACACTCTATCATGATACCAAATGTCTAAATGTTATGAAAGTAGCAGGAAAATATCACTTTACAGTACATACACATCGTTCTGAGTTTAGGTCATTTCTGCTCACAATTCTTTCTTCACATCAAATGGCGCAATATTTGGTGTTTGCTTTGTGAGTAGTCGACATGATTGACCCATCTACAAGACCCAGTGTTTCATCAGATAAACGTCTATTTTAAGAGTAATTCTTATGTTCGTAGATTTATTGACCAATAATAACTTACTTCAATGATTTGAAGAATAAGTAAGTATCCATACAATCATTTAATTCAAGTGGATGTCTAAGTTCAGGTGTTTCTCACTCTTCAAGTGTTACCTTTTCCAGCAATTCAGATTGGTGGTACTGAAAACATCTGTTGTGGTGCAAGTAATTAAAGGATGGAAGCATAGTCGTTCAACAGTGGTGAATATTACACACATGTGAAACTTCATAGACTTCACATCAAAGTATGCAACATTGTCAAGGAGATACATTGGTTGTTAATTGACTTCTGTCAGATGAATTGACACAAGACAAAGTACTAGAGAAATATGTTGCATGGCATTATTATGGATGTGTTGCCGTTAGGTAAAGTGATTTGTCGAGTTTGATTGTTTATGCAAATTTCGGCTGCATTTGTCACGGGCCAGAAATTGGAGACCAGTTATTGTGCTTGGGGTTTTGTATGTGGTATTAATTAGGGTACTGGTAGGGAGGTGAGTTGGTTGTGAAGCTGTTCAAGAAACAGGGAAATCGGGGCGAGCCAGTTGGATACTTCTAACATCATTTTATAGTATTAGGTACGAAATACGATTTCCAGAAGTTGGTACTTTTTAATCAAACTAATACTTAGGACTTTCTTATCAGGCTGACACTGGAAAGGGAAGAGAAAAGGAAGCGCAGGGAGAAACCGGAAAATCGAATACCACGCAGAACAAACTGGGAGGAGAGTTTTCGTCTTTTTAAAGTCATTCGAACCATATGTAAACTTTAATTTATTCGTATGAGAATGAATCTCCCTTTTTTTCTTATATGAAGTTCACGCGAGTTATTAGATAGGCAGTTTTTGTTGGTAAACTTAAAGGGAACACTGGTTATGTATTTGTACTGCACAATCCAACCAGACGGACTAGTAATCAAACACCGTTTGTGAGTCTCTTGGGGTAAAAGGTACTTGAAATTTAGAATAGCCTTACTCTTTACGTTTAGAGTTCCTAGTATGCTTTCATTAACCCAGAAAGTGTAGATAGTGCCTAGGCGAGTGATAGACTCATCATTTGTTAGGAGCTTATCAAGTGCAGAACACAAGAGAGATAATGAATCTGCAGTACATATTTCCTCAGGACGTCTATTCCAGATGTGAGAGAACTTATTGGTGAAGAAGTTTCTTCGTAATTTGGTCTTACAACACTCATTTTCAGCTAATAGGTTGTCATCACGCAAATAGTGATTAGATGTTACAACTGTTTTAATTTCCGGGCCACATGAGTGCACTTGCTTACGAAGTAATTTATAGTAAAATATCAGATTCATTCTAAGTCGCCGTTTCCAGAGAGGTTCCAGTCCTAGCACGTTGCATCTCGAAATGTAGTCTAGGCTGCAGTCAGCTCCTAGTGTTCTTAGTGTAAAGTGGCGTTGTACTCCTTCAATTTTTCCTTTGTCGCTTATACGAAGGCCACTTAAGATAAACGGGTAGTACTCTAAAATGGGACGGATGCTCACTTTGTAGAGTAGGACCCTTGATTCAGTACTGTAAAGTTATGGACGATGCATCCAAGGAGTCTACGTGACTTAGATGTGATAGAAGTCGTGTGCTCAGAGAATGTTAAGTCACTGGGATATCTAAGACCAAGATCTAGCACTGAAGAACATCTAGGTAGCTTTTGCCCACATACTTCGAGAGACACATCTAGGTTATCGCTGCCTATGCTAAGCCAACCACATTTACCAGTGTTGAACTGGAGATGGAACTCGTCACACCATTTAGCAACTTCACCTAACTGTTGTTGAGCAGTAGATAGCGTATTACTTAGTTCATGGGTGTAACATGAGTATACAACCTTAAGGTCATCAGCGTATAGGAATGTTTCCCCTATAGTGAAGCACTTGCACACACTACTAATATAAGCTATGAACAACAAAGGTCCAAGGACACTACCCTGTATTACTCCACTAGTTATGAGCTTAGGTGTGGACTGCATAGAATTTACTTTGACGATTTGGCTCCGATCACTAAGAAATGATTTTAGCCAATGAAGTAAAGGGTCATGAATGCCAATCGATTGTAGCTTATCAAAGAGAATACTGTGTGGCGCCTTGTCAAATGCCTTTGATATATCAAAGTATAGAACAATGACGATTTTACGTGTCTCACGGCTACTAGTGATGAGGTTGAAGAAGTCAAAATATAAAGAAGTTGAATATAAAATAACTTCATGTTAGTAAGTTAGTTGAACAGCTTTTCAAAGTCATTTCATCTATGTTATTTTAAGTTCTGCCATAGTTTACTGGTGATAGTATTTTGATAATTATATTCTACTTCTTAGAATATTGATGGTTGCATTAAATCTCAGTCGCACATAGATTTCTGTAGAAAATGGAGTCTACTTAATAGACTTATTCGTTAGTTAATTCCAGTAATTTACACCGCATATAACTAACACTTCTGAAACATGTAATATGTTGTAAACTTTCAGATACCCTTTGATTTACCGCACTGGTCAATCTGTGACCAGTATTCACAATAAGATTATCAAGATCTAGACTGTAGTTGTTGCGAATACCCTGGAAGAAGTTGAAAGCCGAGTTTAATCTAATCGTTATAAGAGTATATCATAATATAATTCTGGTATCTTTAGAAAATCTACTGAAGAAGCTGTAGTTTATACTATGAAATGTTCCGGAAAATCTCGTTTTGTTTTTCTAAACATGCTGGGATTATATTAATGTACATTCTTATAGTGTAACTGGTGCGTCATTTGTATCAAGCAAATGCTCTTTTATATTATTATCATTTCTAGTGGAACATAAAGACTCAGTAGCGCGCCTCCATACCACTCTCTTCACTCCAGTCTTTTCAACCTCTCTCCACCACTCCCCATAACCTATCATCTCTTCCTCACATGATCTCCTCCATGTCACCCTCAGCTCACACGCCCAACTCGTTGTTTCTCCTTTGGATTCCACTCGAGTGCCTGGCCTGAAGCGTGATGTCCCCGAATGGTTTTCTCAGTGTATGTCCAATCCAATCCATCTCCACCTTCTTCTTCTGCATAATTGTTGGGCGTTGGGTTCTTCTCTCGTTGGTTCGCTGCCAGCCAGCCAGCCAGAGTTCCTCCTTGACTATTCTTATCATACTCGCCATTCATCTATTCTCCACCTTCAGTATCGAGTAAGTGTAGGCAGAAGCTGCTGCTGCTGAATGTCTGTAGTTTGTTGGAAATGCTTTTCATGATGTACCAAGTCTCTCAACCATCACATGGAAGCACTGATTTGACGACTTAGTGTTGAAAATCCGGATTTTGCTCACACTTTATGCTGAGTGTAGTAGAGTGCAGTACATCTCCACACTGATTTCAGGTTGATGAACGCCTGTCTTGCAGTCTTTCCGATTCTGGCTGCTTTGACATTCTCATCTGTGTCGCCGACTGCGTAGGTGGTAGGTGAAAGAGACTACTTCCTTCACATTTCTCCTGCAGATGGTGACTGCCGTCTGTCGTTGTTGTTGTTGTTGGTTGAACATATTCATCACCTTTACATTAACTTGAAGTCCCGTTCTCGCTGCCTTACCTCATCTGTCAGCTTGTTAGTTTTCGCCTGTAGATCTTTGAGTAAGTGCGACATTAGACGTAAATCGTCATCGGCGGCGAAATCCAAATCTTCTTCTGAGGTCTTTTCATTGGTCCACCCAGTGTATCCCAATCTTCTCACTCCTCATAGTTGTCTGTTGCATGATCCGCTCGAGTCCAGTCCAGTCAACCACAGTCAGGAACATCAAGGTTGATAGTAGGCGGCAACCTTGTTTTACTCTTTTCTTCACTTCGAAGGCATCACTGAGTTTTCCATTGTGAATCACTTGACATGTAGCATCCACATATAGCATATAGCTGTTGAATGAGGTCAATAAAGGTTTGTGGTACTAAAAGCGTAGTGTTGAAGCAGCTGCCTCCCAAATTACTTCCCGATCAACGCTATCGAAGGCCTTTCCAAAGTCGAATATTCAGCATTGTTTAGTCTTTCCAGGATGATACAGCTTAATATTTTGCTTGGGGTGGACAGCAGCATGATTCCACTCCAGTTTTTACAAACACTTAGGTCACCCACCCATCTTTGGGAGTTTGACAAGGTACTCCTTCTTCTAATCAATGGGCAGGTACCTTCACTTCCTTCCTTCCTCGCAAACCTTCTGCAGTCGTGATGTGAGCATGTCCGCTGTTGTTTCTGCATCTGTTTTCAGTGCTTCCGGTGGAATCCCATCTGAATCTGCTGCTTTCCCGGCTTTCAGGACTTCTGCTTTTGTCGGAGGGCTTGTGTTCACTGGTAGTTCTGTGGCTGGGCTGCTGGTGGTATTTCTGGACAAGCTGCAGGTGATGGTTGATTCAAGAGTATATTGAAGTGGTCAATCCATCGTTTCCTTTTTTTCTTCTCTTTGGTAACTAGGTTTCCTTCACTATCCCTCATTCGCTTCATTTATGTTGATCTCTTCCCAGATAGTCACCTGGATATTTGATATAATGTTGTGAGGTAGCTCTTACCTGCAGCCTGTTCTGCTTCACTTGCTAGTGGGTCATAGAAGTGTCTTTTGTCCTTTCGCGCACTCTTCACTTCTTTGTTTAGTGTTTTATACATTGTATCCAGTTCCTCTTGTCTTTGTTCATCCCCGCACTGCACTGGTTCATCTTCTGCTTCACCATCCTCCTCTCGTTTATCAGCTTCCATGTGTCCGTAGAGATCCATTCCTTGTCTTTCCTCTTCTTTTCTAATACGGTTATGCAAGTTTCCTCCTACGTCTCTCTCATAGAGTTCTAATGTTGTTTCACGTTGTTTTCTCCAGGGATATTGCTGAGTGTCTCCCATTTTTACCTGATGGCTGACGTGAATATGTCCTTTGTAGTTTCGTCCCTCAGTTTCTGTTCTGGGTATTGAACTTGAACTGTGGTCTATCACCAACTTCTTTGAAGGCTTTCAACTTTGTTTTGAAGTTTGCTTGTACTAAATAGTGATGTAAACCTACATCTGCTCCTCTTCTTGATCTTGTGTCCAGTAGGCTGCATCTCCACTTTTTTGAGATTGAAATGAAGTGGATCTGATTTTCAGTATAGTGTATCCTTGAGTCTGATGAAATCCATGTCGCTTTGTGAATACCTTTGTGTTTGTACACACTCCCTCTAATCACCAAGTTATAGAATGCTACATTCCCAAGAATATTACTATACTGTAGTTTTCTTCTCTTCAGGTCTATAATTTCCTATTTTATTTCCAGACATGTCCAGTACCTGAGTCACATATATACACATTTCTTTTTCTTCACAGATAGGCGTTTAGGCACGTTCTGCTTCGTCATTAAACTTTTATACTTATGACCGTACATCCATATATTTCCAACAGATACTATGAATATGAATATATTTTACAGGTAAACTAAATTCAGCTTTTATTAATATCGTATCATTTGATTAACTCTTCACCAGTCATCGTCTGTCTCACCTTTAGGTGGGAAAATAGATCATACTTCAAAATTAACATTTCTGTACAATAATATTTAATAACTGATTGATACCACCTAAATTCCCCATGATCTCATAGTAAGTAAAGTAAATAGTAAATCTTTCTCATAGAAAAGCAAATAAATTAATTAGAATACAGAGTTTCATTTTTCCCTCTTGAAGATATATGAGTATGCTTATGAAGTCTGATGACAAGTACAATCTCAATGTAAGATAGACTAACCACTGTCATTCATTAAAATAATACTTCTATCAAACCACAAATATTTACCTGTTTTCTAGTGGTTATCCTTATATTCCAACTTACTAGATTAAATATACATTAGGTTATAAAGCCTTAATGTGTACTATATCCATTCATCCATTCATCACCAGATTTATTTGACCAAACTAGAACCGAATTAAGGGATATTATGACCAATAATCTCAAGTATATATATAGTGAATCTCATCCGTATTTTGAACTGACTGGAATGTCACTCTTTAAGCAACTTGAATAAAAGGGATATATAGCTTTTTCCAAAATTACTATTAAATTCGCAAAATAGAAAACACCTAAGTTAATTTATTAATGACATAATGTTATTGCTTGTATTATCCCGTTGTTGGGTGAACCAAATTGATCGGTCTCTATCGGCTCCCACGCGGATGCCCTAATAGTGCCTGTGTTTGAGTTATGTACTATATATATATATATATATATATATATATATATATATATATATATATATATATATCACATACATATGTATTATTATGGATACATCTGTTCAAGAGCCGACATACCAATACAAAAGGATCAATTCGGTTCACTCAACTATGGGACAATATGAACAACGACGTTAAAACGATACCCAACACGAAAGAAGGAGCTGTCATGACTCGGTAGCCTAGCGGATAACAGTGGTATTCGAAGCAATGGGTCCTGCGCTCGAGTCCTAGTGAGAAGAATACCACTCACTGGGAGGCATGTGCATTCAGTTGACGAGTCTTGAATGGGACGAAGCGCGTATACTCGATTCCACTGCTTATCTACTATCCATCATTAACATATTAATGAAGTGTTCTAAGAAAGTGAATTCGAAGTGAATTTCAGTCAAATAAGTTAAATATCCTGAAAAATCTTTTGTAGTAGTAAAATGAGATGTTTTGCATTCTGAACGAAGTGGTTATCAATGAATCTGGAAGCCAATAGCTGTTAAATTTTGGATGTACCATTATGAGTCGAGTCTTCTTAAAGTTATCTTTGCTATAAATCTAAGACTAGACCTGTTCCAATCCATTTTCGAACGATTAGGTTTTGAGTTGAGTCCAGTTAGTTTTTTCACCTATATAATTAGTCCGTAACACCAACACCTGATCATAGACAAGATTAATCGATATGGTTCACTAGAATTTTATTGCTTTGATTATATTTACCGGAAGAAGTCTAAGTTCACCGTAGGTATGACTAGTAATAAATCTCTACCTTAAAACTTCTTTCTATAAACTCCTAACCGACTTTATCTCATATGAGTTATATCTTTGATCAACACTACCAGGGAAAATCAAAAGTTGTCGACTAGCATCCATTGTATTTCTGTACAACTTCTGTGTCACATACATCTAATGCTTAGATGAAAATAATCTGTTAGTTCAGTCTAGTGCTTAACTCTGAGAATTGTTGTTAGAGACGATCACAAACTATACACTTCACAGACCAAAAAATAATCACAAATTGGTTTTCTAGGGAACCTCTTCAAGAAGTGCTTTCAACTTACTAGTGATAAACGATCACCTATGACATACCAATACATAAATTTCAGCATCCAGTTATAGGATGTTATTAGGAGTAGGATGGGACACTATCACTATGGAATTTTGATTGTAAAAGTTGGTGTCTTGATAAGTTATCCAAAATAATGATATCACTTACACTACTGTTATATCACTACAATAAAAATAATAATAATATACTTCACAACATTTAGGTAGATGTCTTTAGGAAACCGATAGACTGGAAGGGACTTTTCATCCTGGATTAACTACAATTAGAGAACCAGTGAAAATAAGAAATCCTTGGACAGGTGGTAAGAACAAGTTTGAGAATTCTTAATATCATACACTTATACTCTCATTTAATGTCACAATAAAGGGAATCAGGTCTCATAGTGAACTGATCAGTATGTCAGCAAGAAACCGAACATTGAACGGTTATCACATACTAGTCCAGTGTTAGAACATCACATAGGTTAAGCAGTCAAATATTATCATTATTTATTATTTTTCCCTTGGGCTCCTAGTGGAACGTAGGGACTCAGTAGCATATCTCCACTGTCTTCTCTGCAGTCTTTTCAACCTAGCGCCACGAATGCCCAAAAGCTTTCATTTCTTCCTCATATGATCTCCTCCATGTCACTCTCAGCTCACACGCCCAACTCGTCGTTTCCCCTTTGGATTCCACTCGAGGGCCTGGCCTGAAGCGTCATGTCCCCAAATGGTCTTCTCAGTGTATGCCTAATCCACCTCCCCTTTCTTCTGCATACTTGTTGGGTGATGGGTTCTTGGTTGGTTCATCGCCAGCCAGCCAGAGTTCCTTGTTGCTTATTCTTATTATTCTGGCCATTTGAGCTTCAGTATCGAGCCAGCGTAGGCAGCTGTTGACGAATGTCTGTAGTTTGTTGGAATTGCTTTTCGTAAAGAGCCAAGTTTCTGAACCGTATAGAAACACTGACTTGACGACTTAGTGTTGAAAATCCGGATGCTATTGACGCTTTATGCTGAGTGCAGTGCAGTGCAGTGGAGGGCAGTAGATCTCCGCACTGATTTCAGGTTAACTCAGGCCTGTCTTGCTTTCTTTCCGATCCTGGCTGCTTTAACGTCCTCATATGTGCCTGTGCTGCCACCTGTAGTTGAGACGATGCTGCCTAGGTAAGCAGGTAGGTAGGTGAAAGAGAATACTTCCTTTAGGTTTCTCCCATTGATGGTGATTGGTGCTTGTTGCTGTTGGTGGTGTTGGTTTGATATCTTCATCACCTCTGTCTTCTCTACATTCACTTGAAGTCCCGTCTTCGCTGCCCTGCCTTGCCCCTTTTGTCAACTTGTCAGTTCTTGCCTGTAAATCTTCGAGTTTGTGCGACAAGACACTAGACATGGTTTGCTGCGTAATCCGGTCCACCACAATCAGAAATATCATGGGTGAAAGTAGACAGCCTTGTCTTACTCCTGTCCCATGTCTTCACTTCAAAGGCATCAGTGAGCCCAGCTTCCCATTGTGAATTACTTGGCATATGGCTCCTTCATATAGCTAGTTATTGAATGAGGTTGATAAAGATTTGTGGTATTCCGTAGTGTTCAAGTAACTGCCAAATTACTTCTCGGTCGACCCCACGATTGAAGGCCTTTTCAAAGTCGATGAAGCTGAGGTAGAGTTGAGTTGACTGCCATTCTGTACTCTGTTCAATGATGATGCGTAGCGTTGCAATATTATAGGATGAGTATAATAATGATGACTTTTATCTCAAAAACTTCAAGCCCCAAAGTTTATACATCAACGATCAAAACACAATAGGCACAATCACATAATTTCCTATTGTTGTTTGGTGTGAAGAATTAATAGTATTGAAAACTAGTAAAGGTGGGGAATGGAAAAGTTATTGAACATTGGAACTCAAAACGGTTATATAATCCAGTAAACGTTTGTTGATAGGGAAAAGTGATAACATAGTTCTTACTTGTCATAATACATCAATTCAAAATGCCTCGCTGTATACCTATTGTTAAATTTCTCATTAAGTTTCAACAGTGAAAAGTCCAACATTATGTCAGTCTAGAATATTTGAGTTATGAATAATAATGCTACTTTGTTGAATCTATCCTGCAACAATCAATCTTCTTGACTGTCACTCCTTTTTGCTGAATGTTTTGAAACCAGAGAGAATATAAATGTCGACAGTAAATCTGACAATATAAATCCTTTGAAATGATGATAGTGATAACAATATTAGTGTCACGTTTTACTGACAGGTTGAGTGACATTTGTTTGAAATTCGTAAACCTGACACATTCACTGCTGTATCCTCAAATTTTGTTTGATGTATATCTTTTTGGAATAGTAACACACCATGTATATCTCATATAGCTTCATTGATAGTTAGTATGATGCGCCACTGCTCTAATTCAACTCAGTTTAGATTGAAATGAGTAAAACCTGCCTAGGCAGCCAGTGTGATTACAATAAACGAACATGGCAGCCGAGTTAAACACTTGGTGAGTAAAGAAAAATTTAGACATGGCCAGCATCAGAGTCTAATGGCTCAGTTGCTAGAGCATCGGGCTAGTAATCCTCAGTCATCAAATCGGATCGATACGGAATTTCATTCTAACCTTAACTCTTATATTATGACGGATTCACTTATTCTTTTATTCCTCTCAATAGGTTACTAAATCAACTGGGAGTGTTAATAAAATATGTGTAGTAGTATTTCTATGTGATGAAAGCTGACTTACAGTAGGGACTGGGATAGTTTAACAGACTAAATGTTTCACTCTAAGCGTAAAGTTCTGTCTTTGACGAACTGTCTACACATAAAACTCTTGCAACGATAAACTAAGCCAAAACAATTATTCACCGTCTTACGATAACTGCGACCTGACTTTCTCCAGTAAGGTATTTTGTAGCACGGCAACCTGAAACATGTAATGTAAGAAAATTAGAGGAACTCGACGATAGATGAAAAGGAACTAAACCCTAAGCTATGTCTTGCATGGGCTTGGAGATTCACGAAATCAAAGGTCAGTCAGGTATACACTTTGTATAATTCAAACGGACATCAACTTCAATTGCCATCTAGCTATGGAATGGAACCTAGGGGTGATCAGATCAAAGGGTGATACCAAACAGTGAATTCTTCAGTTAGTGACTAGGTGAATAGAATCATCAAGATAACAGAAAATGCAGTTGCGGGTTTCGGTGGGATTTAAATGCATCACAGTAGTGTATATGAATTTAGGATTTCTGAGTGATAACTACATGCTTTTAAATTGCTTGGATCTTGCTTATACGCATACGAATAGTTCGTAAAGTAATATTATCCGAGGGTCTTTCATATAATCTCTAAGCAACGTAAATTCTAAGATCCCCTTCTAGAGATGTACGAATGTAATTGCGCCAACTAAAAATACCGCCCTAACTTCCAGTATCATCTACAAACGGAATCTGAACAGTCTCGAATACTAACGAATATAAAATTACTACTATTTATTGACATACGTGTTATTCTCTGTTGTTTGTTTTGTTGGATCGAATTGTTCGACCTCTATTGGTATATGGGCTCCTATGCGGATACCTCGATATTGCCTGAATGTTAATTATGATAATTCGATTGGTCGTGGCCAGCAGAAGAATCCAGGACGTGCGTTTCATCCTATTTAGGACTCATCACCTGGATGTAACTTCCTCCTAGTGAGTGATGTTGTTCCCAAAGGGATTCGGACTTGGGAGCGACTGCTTCAAATGGGACGAAATGCGCACCCTGGATCCCACTGCCAGCCACTACCCATCATTACTGTAATTAGAATACAGGTACTATCGAGGCATCCACGTAGGAGGTCATATGCCAATAGAGACCGATCATTTCGGTCTAATCAACAACTGTATAATACAAGCAATTATACTTGTAGGAATGTTTTCGAAATACTTGCACCTATTTTAGATTTGAAGTTTGCTCTATTGTCCACAGGGAAGAACTATGACCAATGAATGCATTTCATTGCTACTTTTTCAGAGTGATCAAATAACTGACAGATTTAAAGTATGCAGAACTACTGAGGGTCAATTTTCACTAAAATGGATATGAAGTTTTAGCTCGAAACATCGTATTATTTAATTTCGCTCAGTGACAATGTGAAGAGAAGAGAAGATTTATAACTAAGGATAAGAATGACAATTATCCCGTTCCCTTATAGCTCTGAGGTTTAATCTTGGACGTTTCGTTGCCAGGCTGGGAGACTTCAGCATTTACTTCCTAATATTTTGAGTGTGTACATGCATGCAAATACAACACCACCGATAAAAGCTCATTGACAAAGAGATAGTGAAGTGGGGTGGGTAGAAGATAGGTGACAATGACACTTCCGAAGGACCAGTAATTTGGTTAACTTCATAAACCAGCTTTAAAAGCTGGATAAGAAAAGAAAGTTTCATGGCCACTTTCACCATAATTATGAAATCCTACTTTATCAAAAACTAAATCCACCTAATCGTTCATAATATCACTGAGGTGTTCACCCTAGAATTACGTCTAGGGGGGAATTTTCACCAAATTAGTCTCTCTTTACCGAAAAGGTAATTTCTTTGTCTCAGAGAGTAAGTGCATAAGACTACCCACTAATCCCGCTTCGATTATTACCACGTACTTGTCAACTCTGTTAAAACTAACTAATCTTGACCCAAAAGTAATATGCATTAGAAAGGCCTAATTTAACCATGAGCGGTAGGAGGTGAAAATTACCACAAATGCAGGCGTGAGAGAAGTGATGTTTCATATACAAAAGAGTATATCACTCACACTGGGCTTATCTCAGCTCCATGAGATTAGTCTACGTCACTGATAATTCCATTCTATCAAGAGAAAAGGAAGCCTTCTTGTAACAAACATAGGGGAGTCAGGTTAACAAACATCAAGTCCCGAATCCTAGGTTCCGTAGTTTTTCAATGCCGAACTGGAACTCAAGAAAACTAATTAGGTTTCAGACCTTGGGAGGATGCTACGATCAAGTCTGCACCCTTCGGAAAATACTGAAACGCAGGCATACTTATCGACGGCCGACACATGCCATATTTTCTGACTTGGAGGCTGCATTCAACTCTGTCGACCGTGAGGTTTTTCGGCGGTATCTGACTGTGAAGGAAATATTGAACAAATATGTAGCGTTAATCAAAGCTCCCTACTCAAACCTAAACAGCCGTGAAATAGCTTATGGAGAGTTGTCATCAAAATTGGTCACAACCAGTAGTATTCTCCAGAGATTTCTAATCTTATATAACCCAGTGGTTGATTGAATAAGTCTGTTTTTCTTTCTGTACCTCATTCTGAAAATTCCTGAGTGCAGAAATGAGGTCAGCGAAATACGAAATTGTGAATTTAATGAAATATGTTACATGTTAAGTATGTAGGTTACCTTACCTGATCTTCGTCATAAATAAAAACAGAATACAAGAGAATGGAGATTTCGTAAAACCTATCGTATGTAGGTAGTTTGAGGGTTTATGCTTTTATTCCTTATCGTACGACAGATATATTTAAAGAAGGTTATATTTCCGATAGGTTAAACCGTTACTTTTCACCTACTGAGACCTCTATGATTTTTCATGCACTACAGGTAAAAAGTACTCACATAGCCTCACATGCAAAGCCAATAAACAAGTTATCCATATTGCACATGAAAATCATACCAGCAGTAAGAGTAATTTAGTAGTAAGCCATCGCGAACTTCACTACCTGTAGCTGACCCTAATCTTTCCTACTTATTTTAGTAAACGACTTTATAATTCAAATAATTTTCCCTCTTTTTCCAACCGTGTGACTTTTCTACTATTTGAAAATGTTAGTTTTACTTTGTTCGCTACCTTGAAAAGTCTTGCTCATTTCAAAAGCTGTGTAAGTAATCACTAAAGATAGCACAAAATGTCTGTTGACGATCATCATATAGTGTCCTATATGACATGAAGTATACCTCTTCGCAGTTGGGTAGTTTTCTGAGACAGTATATGTTGTACTAATGAGGCCTGGTTGGTCGTAAGTGATGGAAACTTTCATTTTTATCACTCACCGGAAGAACTTGTCCACTTTGGTAATATGGTCACAAACATTAGCTACATGTGGTTATATAAGTCTGATCATGAACATCATATCTATTTTATGAATGTGTGGCATCCCGTCAGATATCACCATCAGAGATTGTCACTGCCTTTTTTACTTTGCCATACACCCCAAAATATGTCACGTAACATTATTTTATATCCTCAAAAACTGAACCCTTATGGCTATTGGCCTTGCATCGAGATATCTTTGCACATTGTAAATGTATAATAAACCATACTAATATGATGCCATGCACTCAATAAAGAAAGCGATATGAATATTTCACTGATATACAGTCATATTGTGCTTAAATATCCTGATACGAATCTGATACCAAATCAAGGTATTGTAATGTCTAGCTTAGTTTTCGTGTTTTATATCATACTAGAATATATGTGCACATATAAGGTCACGCACATATAAGCAATGAGATTAGCTATAGGATTTCTTTGACACATTGATACAGTGTTATTAATTCCCATTTTTGATGTTTCTTTCAAGTGTAGCAAATTAAACTTCATGGGATAACATATTTCATACTTTAAGCTTCTTTCTCTATGTTTTTCCTTTTATAAAACACATCAAATAAGTGTATTCTTCAAGATTGTTTTAAGTCTACAAGAGGAAAAATAAACAACCTAAGGTCATTGACACATTTTTTTCACTTAGTTGTATACAAAAAATGTAAATGGTTATTACTATTTATTGGTGCTTTTATAACTACGTCTGTGCATACAGTTTACAGTACATTTATTCGAAGAAACTAAAGTACATTCTGTTAGATGTGACAAACTGTGATGTTCTACTATACTAAAACGATGTCAAGAAAACTGTTCTATACTTATCAATTCCATCAGGGCTGTGATATAAACACTAAAGGCACTTGAAAATTTAGCTTACTTTTAAATTTATGCTATCATTATTATATCTTGTTAGTTTAATCTTGATTTTTCTTATCTGAGTGACTTGTGGAGAATTTCTACTGGTTAGTTTCAACCAGTAGGACAGATCGTATCTGGATTAATCTCATAGAGAACTGAAGGCTTATAATGAATAGTTTCAAACTAGATGAAATAATTATTCATTGCATTTCGATCTTCAATGTTCAACTGGCTTATGTGCATCCGTAATGCATGCTATTTTCATGTCAAGTTTGAACTTTTGAAAATTCACACTGATGACCTGTTGCACATATGATTAGGTAGGACAATTCATACTTCACTGCATTCTTGATATGGATGGATTTAAGACAAAAGCCAATGAATGTTCTTTTTAGTCTCAGGAGTACCATTAAGACCAATTCTTGATATGCATAGTTCTCATGACCGTAACCTAGCTAAATGGCTGATCACTATTCTTCAACCTTTACACAAACAGCTAGTAAAACATAGTGTGATAGATGCGTTTGAAATTATAGAGCGAATTAAGTATGCTGACATCACGAATAAAACTATGATGTCACTGAATGTTACATCCCTATTCACAAATCTTTTTTTGAGATAGTCAATTATATAGGTGAACAGTTGGAAGAATCCTGATAGACATCCTCAAAGAATTATTGCTGAAATGTACGATGAGCGTTAACTTTAAATTTAACGGTGAACTATGTAGACAAGTGGATGGAGTCGCAATGGGCTTGACATTAAGTCTCATATTAACGGACCTTTTTCCATCTAAACTACAGAAAGGGTTAACTTGAACCACCAACTGGGGAATTTTCATTTTATTGTCGATATTTGGATGATACATTTACACTGCGAGAAACCAACATGCTCAGGTCACAGATACTCAGTAGATTTAATACAGTACACCCAGTGGTTAAGTTCATATTATGAAAAAGAGTGACAAGGAAAATAGCTTTCCTTGATGTTATTCTCTCAAGAAGAAAAGATGGGTTGATAAAGGGGAATCTGTTTCTGAAAAGTATGTGGACGGGGTAATTCACACATTTTCTCAGTTTCGTCTCCCTTCAGTACAAAAAATTTCAGTAGAAACTTTAAGTTACAGAAAAAGGCCGTGTTCGGAAGATACGGTTGATGAGGAACTGGTGATCTTCTACAACACACTAATGGGAAACAGATACCCACAGAGAAATATATATTTACGAAAATGGTAAGAAACAGCATTCTGAAGGCTAGCAGAAAACCACTATACATTCGAGTACAATTTGGAGGTGACATGCTCAGCTCTATATTAGTTCACAAACTATACAGATCAGTTCTGAGAACTTTTATTACTGGTAAATTACAGATTTTGTTTTCCACAGTACAATTGGCAATACGGAGACTGAAAGATGAATTACCTGGACTGGCCACTTCCTGTTGTGTTTATAGGTTCGATTGCTCCTGTGTTACCATTTACGTTGGCTGCTGCTCTAGGAATTTAATTTTCTACGCTCGCGTGTAATTCCTCAATATGTATATATGACTGTAAAACCTGAATAGGAAGTTATCGAAAAGAATGTTATTTGTTCCCCCAAATGGTTTTAGAAAATATACCATTTACTATATCACTGATACAAGCTCGTTGTCTACTTCACTGGAAAAGTGGTTTCGTTATACATCTGAAATAGCTTTATTGAATCTCATGAGTGGCAGTCAGTATTTGAAGATACTGTTTGTTTTCTATGTAGAAAGATTCTTATAGATGATAAGGGTATGACCAGCAGCGTCAACTGAAAGATACTCTTGCTGGTAGTTGAATATAATAACTCTTTGTCTAAACGTTCGGATAAAGTGATGATTTTTTTAGAGTATACCTGGTGTTATTGGTGAGCAGTAGAAACTGACAACATCTGGAAGCTTTTCAACCACCTGCATATCAATAATATTTGGCAATCTTACAAGAATTTCAACCTACTTTCCATCGTTTTGCGCACCAGTGTTTTTCAGCAGACTAACTAGATAGAATAATCATCTCTTCTTCACATCCTGAATATCTTGAGTACATATCATGCATTAGATCTACTCAAGTATGCAGTCTCACCAAGTTAATCACTGTCTAAATGAATTTATATCGCCACAGGTTTCATTACAAATAAATATAAAAACAACAGACAGGAGGCCTAAGTAACACTTTGAGCAGTTTCCTCAATATTTATAATTGTGTGGATAAGACTCCGTTAAAGATGAGATCTTTGAACCAAAAAGACAGATAAATTAGTTATAAGGAATTTCTTCATTGCTGTTGATAAATAGGCTCTTTTACGCGGAGGCCTAGAAAATGTCGGATATTCATGATATTGTATATATCTTGATGACTCGTGCTGCAATTTAAGATGTGCATTTCGTCCCATTCGGAACTCATCAGCCGGGTGTACCTGCACCACAGTGAGTGATACTGTTCCCACCGAGACTCGAACCCAGTGACTATCGCTTCACACCCCCGAAGCTTTATCCATAAGGTCACTGGAACAAGACAGCCACCATTTGTGAAATGAGTATCACTTGAAACTGATTGGCATTTGTATGTTTCCATTTATACACAGGGTTGAATAGCATCCTCGTAGGCACTCATTTGCCAAACAGCTGTTTAACTTGTTGACAGCTAGTCTCATCAGAGGTTGATCGGAACAAGTTAAGCTCACAAAAGCGAATCATTCAGATTGGATAAATTTATCACTCTGATTGAGAGGAATGCGGGTCAGCATAAGTACCTTCTCTTTATTCGTATTATTTCTTAGCATATTTCTTTAGTTCATGACACTTTCATCTTAATTATCATCTTTAGTAATGTTAGTTGGTTGGCTTCCAAAGAATAACTTGTTAAAGAATTAGTTGGTTAGCTGAAAAGCTACTCAGTTGTAAGAAACATCACAATGACGTGTACTGATTATAAATAGTCTTCAAGTCAAACATTCAACACATATTGCTTTGTATTTTGTACCAAATTCGCTTGATGGTACTCTGAAATAGCATTCAAGCCAGGTTTCAGATTTCTCTCAATCTCCTTATTTATCTTATTCAGCTTATAGGTTGAATTTGTAGTGAATCAATCTTTTATCCTTACCAACAGACAAATAATTTGTATGGCTTTATATTCCCTGTGACTTGTATACCTTCCCTCCAAGCGCATAACCCCAACTTTTATGTTTTACCGAAGTAGAACCATTCTCAAGTAATGGATTTCTTCTATTATTCACATTTAATCTTTTTAAGACCAAGTGCTTCATTGTTAACTTGGTCTTCCTCATTGGTCTCGGTTATGCAATGACAATCCCTTGGTACATTAGAATAAACATATTTTCTTGTAGATAGTTTGGGTTGAAGTTTTTCTTTAGGCACCTTGTCGGCGGCTGATGTGTCTTTAAATAGAAAGCTTGTGATGAAAGTCCTTCTCCAGGCTTCTGAATTAAAGTGTCTTAACTTCTGTTGCACTTTCTCTAGTACCATCTGGTAGATAGGATTCAGTGTCTTGTTTTCCTAAATGTCAAGAGAGGTATTTCATTCATAAAACTGCCTGTTTAAGAGACATGTAGAGACCATTTTTCTGTATATATTTTGATTGCATAAACTTGAACAGAAAATACTTTAATCAGCGCTTATCACAAGTATTCCTTGAATGACCACTACTATCTTCCCTTTCATGAATTTGAATAAAGCGAGAAGAACGACAGTCGCAGAATCCGCATACAGACATTTCGTTGGCTTATCTCAGTTTCTTTACAATCTGGAGAATATAAAGCTGAAGACAAAAAAATAAGGTATAAAAAGTACTTTCATAAATCCATAAGAATATTTTATTGACTACTATTTATTGACATACTTGTTGCTCTCCATTGTTTGTTTTGTTGGATCGAATTGTTCGACCTCTATTGCATATGGGCTCCTATGCGGATACCTTGGTGCTGCCTGAATATTAATTATGATAATTCGATTGGTCGTGGCTAGCACAAGAATCCAGGACGTGCGTTTCATCCTATTTAGGACTCATCACCTGGATGTAGCTGGACTACTACCCGTTGTACAAGAAGTGTCCATCGTTCCTCCGTGGTCTATTGGATGACATCTAGACGTTTGAAGCAACTGGTGCGAGGTTAGAGTCCCAATGGGAACAATATCACTCATGTGCAGATACATCCAGCTGACAAGTCCCGAGTAGAACGAACAACACGTCCTGGATTCTTTTGCTAGCCACAACGAACTAAATTATATCATATTGAGCTGAGAGATAACAAACATGTTAACTGACCGAAATTGTTGAAATTGGATGAAGTTGTTAAGACTACTCAAATGTTGACTGTTAATACAATAACTAGATGAATAGTGTAGAGAAATAGGAAGGGGTTGTGGGTAATTTTATTTTAGAATTGGTAAAAACTGATATTATGATCAAATGAGTTTAACACAAAGTTGACCGATTCTTATAGTGTTGAGTAATAAGAAAAGTCCAACTTAGAAAATGAGATTAGGCTTTGAAATAGGTTGAAAGAGAAGATGAAAAAACAGAAGGTCATGAAGATATGATATTTTGTAGTTAGAAATTTAGTTGGTTAACATAACTGAAATAAAGTAAAATTGACAATAACTATTGTTCAACGTACTCCATTCAAAGTAATCACTAATAACATTTCGTGTTTTACTTCAAGAAAGTAGTAAATGGATAAGAAATTTCTGTACTTATGAGTTGAAGGAGGTTTCATCAAATATCTAGACAGTTTATCTCAATAGATACCATAGCCTAGGCATTTGAAGTTAACTAAAAGTTAATTAATTATCCACCTCTTTGACTTTTTACGGAAATTATATCATTATACCTTCTATTATTAAGCTCTGGTAACATTTATTCATTAGATTTGATCGTTTAATCCTGATGTGATATATATTATTGAGCATAAAGATGAACAGGCAGCATTCATATTAATTCCTATACTATCAGTCGAAATGAACCAATTTCTATGAATTAATGAAATCTACCATTCAATGGACCACTTCTTCATGCGTAATTAACCTATACGTGACTGATGTTTGATTTCGTTTATTCTGAGTAAAATTATTAACGCATATACTACATATTGTTTGTCCTTTTATCTCATCAATTAATCATAATTAAGATATTAGACGTTATGACCCATGATACGTGATTCTCAGGAAATGGGCAGGTTAAAGAACAGATGTTTAGGTAATTCATGCCTTACTGGAATGAATAGGAACACAGTAAGAATAAAAACTTAAAGGAAGTAGCCTCTTTCACCCATCTAGGCAGCACCGTTTCAACTACAGGCGTCACAGACGAGGACGTCAAAGCCAGAATCGGGAAGACAGCAAGACAGGCGTTCATTAACCTGAAAACAGTGTGGAGATCTTCTGCACTCACCATAAAGGGTGAACAACATCCGAATTTTCAACTCCAAAGTTAGTCAAGTTAGTTCTGCCATATGGTTCAGAGACTTGGCGTGTCATGAAAAGCATTTCCAACAAATTATAGATATTCATCAACAACTGCCGCCTACACTCACTCGATAGTGACGATCAGATGACCAGAAAGAGTAAGCAAGAAGGAACTCTGGCAACAAACTAACGAAGCAAGAACCCATCACCCAACAAATATGCAGAGGAAGAAAGTGGGTATGGATTGGATTGGGCATACACTGAGAAGGCCAATTTGGGACATCATGCATCAGGCCAGGCCTGATCCTCGAGTGGAATCCAAAGAGGAAACGACGAGTTGGGCGTATGAGCTGAGGGTGACATAGAGGAGATCATGTGAGGAAGAAATGAAAGTTTGTGAGCAGTCGTGAAGGCATGTTGAAAAGACTGGAGAGAAGAGAATGGAATAGAGATGTGCTACTGAGTCCTTATGTTCCACTAGGAACCCAAGGGAAAAATAATGATAAAAATAATATGTTTATTATGGATTTTATTTGGGATTCCCCATTTGTTTTGCATTAATAGCTGATCTCATCACTCGCCAATGACAATAGTTCATTAATGCACATATGAACTAAAGCTGAAAGGATGAGGTTAACTGACTATCTTATGTAATAAATCTCCACCATTCACATTAGTCATAGCTTTCTTATATGTGAATGTTAGTTTTTTGCATTTGTTATGATTTCGTTTTTCAGTGGAATTGTAGATGATTGTTAGTTGAAATTATGCATACTTAATTGCCTTATAAATATATTTCTGGTCTATAAAAGGTATCTAGCATGAATATTTGTCCTGAAATGTTAATGTTAACAACACAGTTAAATCAATTTCTCCTTTTATTTTGAGTTGAACAAGCAATAAACTAAGGTGCAGACTAACAGACTTAAAAGCAAATTGGTACAACTAACCATTAGGAGTGAAATATGTTGTTCATCACACTATAATCTAAGTATGCAGATAATGTGGTATTACCCTATCGCAGATTAGTATATATTTTTTTCAGAGATGAAAACATTATGAGGTATTCCCTAGGCTGGATTTTTCTATCAGTAGTCACTGTCTCTCTCTCATTCATTCAGTCACACAACTAAAACATGCAATAAATACAACGCAACACCCATTTTTGACAAGTAGAGAGTACTACTGAAGAATGATGAATTGACGGAAGTGTAAAAACGAGGTACTAAATAACAAGTAACTATCCGGATAGGATTGTGAGTAATAAGTTTTGTTTCAAATACCGTATAGTGAATAACACTGTACTGCTGTTTGCTTTACCGAGTAAACAAGTCTAGTACGAAAGAACTAATTTTTTCCAGTTTGTCATATAATTTCTCCAGTTATGACACACTAGTTGGTCTTTTGATTACAAAAGGCATATTTATTAGATAACTGCGTTTTTGTAGAGTGGTTTAGGAGGTATGTGGATAAATAACAAAATCATGTCATTAGTCACTACTTTAAAATCTATTCATTTAGTAGTAGTATTTTTCTTGCACGGGCTTCATCTGTCAGGATATAATAATTGTTAGTGATAGATCAGTCATCTGAGTGAACAAAGAATATTCTTTTCGATAACTTCTTATTCAGGTTCTACAGTCATATGTAAATATTAAGGAATTACACGTCAGCAATATGGAGATTCCGCTTATCAGTTTATGAATAATATTGTATACTTCAAGAAGTCATTTCAGAAAAGTCGTATGTGAGGGTTTATGATAGAATCAATTACTAATGAGATTCAGTTTAAAGTAACTGATTATGTAAATGATTATACGGCTTATGTAAGGTGATTTATTATTTTTATTATTACTAGTCCCTTGGGTTCCTAATGGAACATAGGGCCTCAGCAGCACGCCTCCAATACCCTCTATTCTCTGAAATCTTTTGAACCTGGCTCCACAACAGCCCACAAGCTCTCACTTCTTCCTCGCACGATCTCCTGCATGTCACCCACACCTCACATGCCCAACTCGTCGTTTCCCATGCAGGTTTCACTCGAGCAACTGGCCTGATGTGTGATGTCCCCAGTCCACCTTCTCAGTGTAGGCCCAATCCATCTCCACTTCCTTCCAATGCATATTTGTTGGGTGATGGGTTCTTGGTTGGTTCGTTACCAGAGCTCCTTGTTGCTTATTCTCATTATTCTGGCCATCTGAGCTGCAGTAACGAGCCAGCGTACGCAGTTGTCGATGAATGTCTGTAGTTTGTTGGAAATACCTTTCGTAGCGCGCCAAGTCTCTGAGCCATACAGAAGCACTGACTTGACTGACGTTGGTGTTGAAAATCCGGATCTTGTTCCACATGCTGAGTGGAGTGCGGATCTCCACACTGGTTTCGGGCTAATCAACGCCTGTCCTGCCTTTCCGATTCTGACTTTGACATCCTTGTCTGTGCCTGCCCCGCCTGTAGTTGAAACAATGCTGTCTAGATAGGTGAAGGAGGTTACTTCCTTTAAGTTTCTCCTGTTGATAGTGACTGGAGTTTGTTGTTGTTGGTGGTGCGGTACCTTCATCACCTCTATCTTCTCCATATTCAACTGAAGTCCCGTCTTCGCTGCCTTTTCTGTCAACTTGTTAGTTTTCACCTGTAGATCTTCAAGTTTATGTGACATCAGGCACAAGTCATCACAGGCGAAATCCAGATCTTCTAGATTCTTTTCTGCAGTCCAGCCAGCGTATCCCCCTCTTCTCGCTCCCCACTGTTTGCTGCATGATCCAGTCCAGTCGACCACACTCAGGAATATCATGGGGGATAGTAGGCAACCGTGTTTCACTCCTGTCTTCACTTCACTGCAAAAGCATCACTGAGCTTTCCATTGTGAATTACTTGGCATGTGGCATCTTCATATAGTTTTTGAATGAGGCTGATAAAGGTTTGCGGTACTCCGTAGTAATGAAGCAGTAAGGTGATGGTTAAATAAAATAATAGGAAGATGTTTATGACAACTGGATGAAATAAGCTAAGAAGGACAAAATAGGTTGAAAACTTAGAATTATTTCAGATTATAATGTAGAAGGGGTGTCAACGGTATGGATTTAGATTGCCCGGGAAACGATGCTAACGAATTTGTGCATCCCGAATCGGGCTATGGTAATTATAGTGGTAACACCTCCTTCTTCTGAATATACAACTCTGGTTGTTCGATCCTGATTACTACTGCTTCTGTAGTTTGAGTCGGGTGACTTTTGGTAAGTTGATGGGAGTGGGATACAGAATGTAAAACGACTCATTCATATCCACTTTATGTTTCATTTCAACTAGGTGTGCTAATATGATTCTGGTAATAATCTTTACCACACCTTCACCCAGTTATTAAACTTGACATAGCGTCATGATTGTTATAAGCTAACTACCGTTTCAGTATATTTTGTATTCATGCCATATCGAACAGATAACTTAATCCCGTTATTTCGTTTCAACAAATTGTTTGTACAGCCATAAGTTCGACCTAACAGAAAAGGATAGAAAATCGAACAACACCTCCGATCAGACAGATTTATTTAAGTTTCAAACTCTTTTGTGTGCTCAATCGATCAAGAAATTTTGAGAGCAGTTTGCCTATTGAATTGTTCATTAGAAGATAAATAAAGTCAATTCACCACTGTTTATCCAAAATGTCTATAAAGTGAATTCAACAACTGTTATATATTTGAATATAAATTTGATCATGGATCTATATTAACCAGGTAATTCCTTCAGACCAAAGAGCATTGAACGCTACACATAGCGGTTCTTCAGCAGTTCAGTAACATAAGGTTTCCTGGTAGACACGTCAACATTTAGAAACTGGGTTTATCAGCTTTATTCAGCTGATGATATCGGCACACGTTATCAGTGAATTTCTAATATTTGAAACTGTACGGTCTATGCATTTTTTTTATTGGGTACACTTTACTGAATTTCCTCTTTTCATGAAAATGTTGATATAACCCTATAATAGAGCTCGACGGTTTCAGACATAAATATTTAGGTAAAAAACAAAAAGTTGATCACCTATAATTAAAGGATATTGTTTTGCGGAACTTTGTTGTCTAATCCTCTTATTCTGAGATCAAATAAAGGGATAGTAGTGACTAGTAACTAGGTCACATTACTATGTGACTAATTCTAGCTTCTATGTATTTCACTCATGTTTTCAGGTTGATACTGTTTATAGCCCTAAATCTGGGTTTCCTCTTTACTATCACTAGGACTAGTGAGAGCAAGGAAATTATTTAGGAAGTCAATGAGTTCAATTAAGACCAGATAAACTCATGAAAAGAAATTACAAACAGTTAGAAACTCTTATATGATAAAGAGATGAGTCTACTATAAATGGTTTAATTGTTTGGTGAATAAATTCTCAGTTACTGTTTTGCTAGAAACAAACACTTTTGTAAACTGTGAAAGTGATAATTATTTACTTTTTGGTGAGATGCGTCTGTTATAGGACTTAAGCGAAAGGTGAAAATGTTAGTGTACTGAGTTGTGGTGTTGATGATTAGTATATACTTTTAAAACAGTCTATAAAAATTTGGCTAGTAGGACTACTTCTAAACATATTGTATTGTGAAGTGTTGTACTGTTGCTGAAGGGGAAAAGAATCCATTACGTCTTCGAAATTTCATTTTAAAATGAGTGTATCAGTGGTTCAAAAGAATTAACAGACAGTACTGCCTCAACTGCCAAATAAACTCCTTTATATAAAATAGAATTATGACATTTATGCATGGATTATTATCTACACCTATTATGACTTGGGAAAGTGATATCACGCTGAACAATGGTGTTTTTCTGTACTCGATGTTTGTAGTTAATCTTCAGGACGTCGTGGTCTCATATTACTTTGCATCCATGATCTTATAAAAACGCATGCTACCCTTTACTTGTCATATACATTTCAGTATCTTGACAAAAATCTATGTGGATAATTCCTTCCTACAGTGAGGTCACTTGTGGCCTAAATAGCTTGTCGGTGATGTGTCTGACTTCAAAACTAAGTCACATAGGTTTAAAAATAAGTTTCCCAAAAGCTGAAGGTAATCCTGACTGACAATAAACAAAATGGTTACGCTTAAAACTAGGTGGCATGAAATAAATTCTTCCACATCCATAATACTACACTTATGTCCTAAACTTTGGCAGGGAGTAAGGTGCTGATAACATATTTACGGCAAAGTAAGTATTAGTATAAACTTACAATTACGAAAAAAAGATTTTCTTTTTCAAAAACAGGAATAAATTGATCACAGCAAGCATGTTACAATCCAGATGGTATGTTGTACTCCGATATTCAACGCTTTAATACTTTCGTCAACTCATAAAGTAACATAACCATCATTCAGTTCTATCAGTGGATACCCGTTTCATACTCAGTTTTGCTGACCTTACAGATGATGACTTTTCATTAAATATTAGAGAAATCTATCTCAAAGCAACTCACTTATGAGTAACATGTTGCCATTCACTTGAAAACTTTACGGAAATTGATCTATTTCAAAGTAGATTTCATCATTCTATGACGATTAGGCCAGTTCTTCTGAAGTCTGCCGACGACAATAAATAATGGTTACATAGAATCAAGAATCAACGGAGAGTGGACAGTTTTTGGTTATTGAATTACAACCCAGGGGCTGAATAACAACGTGCTAGACACGACACTTGACAGTCCTAAGTTTAATCCCTCAAGATCTTGTGGGTGTATACCCATGAATAGTGCGAAACAAGGATGATATAGATGTCTAGTAATTCCAAGTTTTTAATGTTTCAGTAAATAACATCATTTTGTGGTGAATTCCACACTGAAACTGACCGACTCCCGAGAGTCCACTGATTGAATGGAAAGCTTTTTTTTCGAAATCTTAAGTAACATCCATTTCCCCAGTGGTTCATCTTGAAGTGCAAATTCCTAAGATAATTTTAGTTGTTTTAAGAGTAGTAAAAGAAAATGACTATCAAGGTATTGTTCACTAACTGTACTGGAGTACGGAGAATCTTTAATGCCAAGCACAGATTCGTCTTCTCAACTCTGATCTTCTATAATTTGTCTAACATATCAAGTCAAAATTTTAAATTTTGTTGATTTTATTTATACTCAGCATGAAAATTTATTTGACAACATTTGTACTGTGTATGGAAAATAGAATTCGTGTTATTACTTAATCCTAGGCCAAACCCTAGGAACATGTTGATCTTTGTCAACATAACTTATCAACGACTGAGTGATTCATGTGAAAATCCTAACAAACGTTATTTTTTGAGTAACTATTGTTGTTAGTGTTGTTGCTTATATTATCCTGTTGTTAATTGGACTGAATTGATCGGTCTCTATTGGCATATGCGCTCCTGCGTGGATGCCTTAATATTTCCTGTGTTTTAATTACATATACGAATGATGGATAGTGGATAGTAGTGGAGTCCAGGATGTACAATTCATTCTATTTGGGATTCGCCAGCTGGATGTTGTTCCCACCGGGACTCGAACTCGGGACTGATCACTTCAAATATCACAGCGTTATCCACTAGACCACCAAGCCACGATAACCATACAGGTAACATCGAGGCATCTGCTCAGGAGCCCATATGTCAATTCGGTCCAATCAACGATGGTGTAATACAAGCAATAACACTAAAACTATACTCGTCACACAAGAAGTGGTTATTGTAGCTTATTGAACTAGTGGATAACGCTGTGGCATTTGAAGCGATCAGTTCTGAGCTCTAGTCTTGGTAGAAACAACATCACTCACTGGGAAGCACGTACATCTGACTGACGAGTCTGGAATAGGAAAAAACGTGCGTCCTAGATTCTATTGCTAACCGCTATCCTTCATTAAATATTGGTGTTGTTAAATCCTAAAACAGAGACTGTAAGTTGTTAAATAGTCATTCTGATCTCATCTACGGGATAAAAATATTAATGCTTATTTAAAAGGGAGTTTTTGAAAATTATCCAGCTGTTTGAATGAATTACTTATGTCAATTTGAGTGGATAAATCTACTTCATGCTACTTCAGAATTAAAATATTTATACCAGATTATCAAACTATGAGATAATTGTTTAAAACTAATATTTACATAGAATTCTATAAACAAACTTAAAGAAAAATAATTTTCCAGTATTTTTGGCCTGCGGCATACAAAACAGTCAGGATAATTAATAACGATTATAGTGAAGTATATATCAGATAATCGACCTTAAAAGAATACCTGAATGAATTGAAAGAGTGTAAATTACTCGATTAATTTAACACTGAAATAAAATGTATCTACAGATAGGTTACGCATCAATGAACTGAGAAGTAAGCTAAGAGTGATCTGTTCACCTCTTCTACTTATTTTCGCTTGATTGTAAAATGTTATCATTAAGAAATTGCTTCTCATTACTGAACATGCATTACATGACCTGTCATTTGATTGTTCTCTCTACCTTTTTATTGACGTTAGATCCACAATTATTTAGAAATATTCTACAAGTTTGTGATAACAATTTGCCTTCTAAATGTCATCACTGCTGGGTAGAAATTACTCACAGCTGTTGAAAGAAACAGTGGTGATAACGGGTAGTGACTGACGGTTCACTCCAAGACTTCCAACTGGATTTAACTGTTTCTTAGTGAACAATGTTATTCTTACTCGGACTTGGACTCAGTAAGTATCTCATCAAACATCCTAAAGTTATCTAATTGCTTGCAGAGTCATCTAAGTTATTTCTCAAATTATGGGTGTAGCTTGGTGTTATAGCTTGTTTATGTTAAGCGATGATTAACTAATGGATGTTCTTACTGTCTTATTAGGTATCCTTGATTAATGCAAACAGTTAGACGAAAGTGAACGTCCAGGTGACATGAGTTATCTGATGAGACATTTTAGTTTATACTGTTATTGTTTGGCAGACCACTAAACTACTGAAGTATAAAAATCTCTACTCATTAATCGCTGCCTATTGGCGAAGAAATAACATGCTAACAACTAGATTCCATCAAAGAAGGTACTTGGTTCCAAGAGAATAAAAAGCCAGAGAGAAGGATATCAGATATTCTATCCCGTATTAGTTCCGACTTCATTTCTTAAGTTGGAAAAAGGTGTTCTGATTACCTCCGATTTTTGTTCCTTTCGCTGGTTACCGTATCAAACAGAAAAAATAGTATAGATAAACATGACCTTCATGAGTGACTTTTAAACAGTGTGAGATAGAGTCCGAGTTTCGACAGGAACATTACCTTATACAGGCAGGTCCGATTACAGAGTTTTAATTATGAAGAAGTGGACAAGCGTGGTTTAACTATTGAGCATTTGAAGGAGTCCTGCTTAATCCTCCTTGTATCATTTCGCGCATTATTATTATTATTGTTATTATTATTGTTAGAGATTAATATAACGCTTCTCTCCCCAAATTCAGCTGAATTTCGATCAGAACGAAAAGACGTGACCGGGTAGCCGTTGTCAATACGATGAACGGGCAGTCCCGTATCATGGATACACAGGACAGTCAAGTAAAACCCTTGCTGGTTAAAATGAAATTAAGGTCTGGTCAGCAGTTGAGTGTTAGAGATCCTCAGGAACTTTTTTAATTTGATGGTTTATCATGCTGCAGGTTGTTAGAACTCATCAACATTTTGTATATAATCACTGTAGTCACAAACACAACCCCGAGTATGACAGACCATTTAGATATCAAATGCCGAATAGCACACTGTTTCTCAATAAATCTACGAGTATGTATCCTGCAAAAAGAACTGTATTCTGGAGAGACTGATTAGAATTTTATGACTTCTAATTTAGCATCTACTTGAAAAGTCTTCATGAGTTCTGAGACTGCCATTTTTGTTCTGGTGATTTTTCACTCACTTATCTTCACTTAGAACTGAAGTGTGCAGTAAAGAAAAAGCACCAGGAATACTGAAGTAGACAAGCCTGTTAACCTAATATTGGTCTTCAAACTAAAACATCCTGAAATAATAAACTAGTTCAGTAAAAGTAATCAGTTATACTGTTAGATTGCTAAAAACTTTTAGTCAATAATTCGTGACATTTCGTGAATGAAAATTGAATCGTTACAAAGTGATCAACAGAAGGAACAGATACTAAAGTTTCTTGAATTCAATAAACAAACTTCAATTTACCTAAGCTTAAGAAAACCTCTTCCGAAGTGGTATTCGTCACGGACTGACATCGTTTGAAGAACCAATGAAAAACTGAGATCATTGAACGGCTGTTTTGTCCTGGTATAGGACCCCTCAACAGCACGCACCCAGGAGCCAGTTACGGATCGAACTTAGGACTTTCAGGTAAAAGCTAACAAGTTGATAGAAGAAGCAGAGTAGCGAAGACGTGACTTCAGGTGAACGTAGAAAAGACAGACGTGATGAAGACACCCAATCAACAACAACAAACATCAATCACCATCAACAGGTGAAATCTATAGGAAGTTGTCTCTTTCACCTACCTAGCTACCTAGGTGGCATCGTTTCAACTACAGGTGACGGAACAGGCACAGACGAGGATGTGAAAGCAGCTAGGATCAGAAAGACAGCAAGACACGCCTTCCTCCATTAACCTGAAATAATCAGTGTGGAGATTTACTGTACTCAGTATAAAGAACAAGATTCGAATTTTGAATACCAGTTCCATGAAGTCAGTACTTTCATGTGATGGTTGAGAGACTTGAAGCATCACGAAAAGTATTTGCAACAAACTACAGAAATTCATTGCATCAACAGCTGCTGCCTACACTCACTCGATATTGAAGATCAGATGGATGGGCAGAATATTAAGAATAAGTAAGGAGGAACTGTGGCTGGCTGGCTGCAAACGAACCAACGAAGGAAGAACGCAACACCCAACAAATATGCAGAGGAAGGAAGTGGAGATGGAATGGATTGGGCATACACCGAGAAGACCGATTGAGGACATAACGCGCCAGACCAGGCCCTTGAGTAGAACCCGTGTGGGAAACGACAAGTTGGGTGTATGAGCCAAGGGTGACGTGCAGGAAATGGTGTGGGGAATAAATGAAAGCTTGTGAGTAGTGGTGGAGACGTGTTGAAGAGACTGGAGAGAAGAGAGTGAAATGGTGACGTGCAAATAATTCCCTATGTCCCACTAGAAACTCATGGGACAAATAATAATAATAATTTTATTGTCTCACATTATTACTGGAATATTGCTGATATTCTAGATGCTGCTAAAAAGCAATTGTTTCCGTCAAGTAAAAAGTGTAAATGAATCACGGAACGGTTTAATTTACATGGGTATCTAATGTTTCAAAATATTGGTGCGGTTCTTCATACACCAAGTATTAATAGGTCATGTATTTTTGGGATGAATGGAGATTTTTTAATTTAGAAGTAGTATTCATCATGGACTGACATCAGTTGGGGAACCATTGAAAATCTGGGAGCACTCAACAGCTGTTTCGTCCTAGTATAGGACTCCTCAGCAGAACACACCCAGGAGCCAGCTAGGGATCGAACTTAGGACTTTCATGTTTCACCGCGAACGCGTCACCCTTGAATGATATAAATCCATGATGAATGCCAATCTGAAATCACTAAACAAATCTCCACAAACCCAAAGACTGTGGGGTCCCATATTAGGATGAAACATCTGTCCAGTGCTCTCAAGTTTTCAATAGTTCTCCAAGTGATGTCAGTCCAGGATAAATACTGTCTCAAAATTAAAATCTCTATTTACCTCAAAATATAAAACCATTTCTCTTTATTCCTCAGAATAGGTGAATTTATTCTTACATCAATGACTGTTCGTCTCAGATGATAAAACCGAACAGGTGTCCCTCTAGTCACTGATTCTTAAAATACACTTAATGAATATGGCTGATGAAAAACTGAGGAAAGAATATGATTTAAAAAGTAGTTCGATACTGGAAATGGTTAGTTATATTACATGTTGATGACCAGAGCTCTTCTCTTTTCATCCTTTCAGATAGCTAAACATGAAGTGGATTGGCCAGTAAGCAAATAAAAAGAATGAATAAACAACAGAATGTTGATTGAAGAACAAAGGTTAATGAGGTCAAAATTAGGTCAGAGAGACTTTTCATTGATAGTCACGATCTTTTACAGCTTCATACTAACACAAATTGAATATCAACACTGTCATTTCATTACAACTGTAATCCAAGAAATTGATATAATTAACGCTTGTCATAAGTTACCTTATCTTTTTTTTCTATTTTGACAATCAAATTGTGTTCTCAAGGGTTAGATAGAAGAGAAAATAAATGAATTGGTTCAGGGGACAGGTGATTATTATGAAAATATGCTAGAGGCAACAACTGATAGTTATTCATCAGGTCTACACAATTAATTAAGTTTACTAACAAAAGTAAAACAAGCACTAAGACATAAACTTTACATTAACTGATAAAAAGAACCTCTTTTACTTTCTATGTTCAATATAATCAAGACTATCATATCAGTTGACTTGTTTATATATTTGAACTAGTAACATTACAGGTCAAATTGAACATGAAAAGGCGTTTCAGTCTGCACGCAAATATATACCTTGAATACTTCAAAGTATAATCACAATATATGGATGATCATTACGTACCAAATTTATCGTATTCTATGTGTACGGATGTTTCACGTGTAAAACTCAACATACTTGTAACTTACTTCATCAAAGAATCTTAGGTAATACCTATTAACAAAATTGAATGATGTATTTCACAATACTTTTTATCATAGTAATGATGGATAGTGGCCAGCAGTGGAATCCAGGATGCATATTTCTTCCTATTTGGGACTGGTCAGCTGGATGTACCTGCCTCTCAGTGAGTGATGTTATTCCCACCAGGATTCGGACTCGGGAGCGATCGTTTCAAACGCCAGTGCGTTATCCACTACACCATCTAGCCACGATAGCCACTTCTTGTGCAAAGGGTATAGTTTTTAGTTTAGGGTTTTTATATGATACCGTCGTTGATTGAACCGAATTGATCGGTCGCTGTCAGCATATGGGCTCCTGTGAGGATGCCTCGATATTGCCAGCAATCTAATTACGTTAATGATGAATCGTGGCTAGCAGTGGAATCCAGAATGCACATTTCGTCCTATTTGGGACTCGTCAGCTGATTATAATCCTAGTATGTTGCAGAGATACTTGGGAATTGAATGAAGTTTTTAATCTCTTTATCGTGCAAATCCTTCTAATGTAGAAGAAAATTGTATGATGTAACTGATTTGCAGAAGTTGACTGGAATTTCTGAACTATGATATATCTATTATCACAGAATATCAGACTATTTCACTCAGCCAATTGACTCTTCCAAGTTAAGCTTATGAATAATAAATGTATACAGAGAATTATTTAAACATAATTGTTGCAGATATCAAGTTATATATATTTAGTATAACAGAAATATCAATGCTTAACATTTATCTACCTTAAAGCAATTTTTCTTACTTATCAACAATGAATTTGCTAATTTTACATCATGGATAACGTTTTGAATAATCAATGCTGTTTTTACCTCAGTGATCATTCAAAGTGAGAGTTAAAGAAATAGTAACCTTTTTTGGAGTAATATGAAAGAGTCACCACTCAGTTTATCGCAGAGATTTAAATTTGTAGTAAATAGAGTCATTTAGATACATAGGTTTTACCAACAGTTACCCATGTAAAATCATCCTGACTGCCTAAGAGAATCCTTGAAATAAAGCACAAACATCAGTTGTTACATGTGTGTGTATTATTCGCTGTTGATTGACAGTGGAATTGAGGACACCAGTCTCACTCCATTTTTGATTAAGTTTCATTGAAAACGCCAAAACGAAAATTCATAAACTTTCTACAAAAAACTTTTAATTTGTATGAAACATGCTACTCAGCCTCCACCAATAATGATTACTGAGAGAAAACAATACTGAGGTGTTTGTACAAGTTAATAGTATTTATGAACGGATTGACCAGTTGATTATTGAAAATAGATTATTATTATTTTCCCTTGGGTTCCTAGCGGAACATAAGGACTCAGTAGCACGCCTCCATTCCACTCTGTTCTCTGAAGTCTTTTGAACCTTACTCCATGACTTCCCACAACCTTTCATTTCTTCCTCACATGATCTCCTCCATGTCACCGTCGTCTCGGCCGCCTTTGGATTCCACTCGAGGGCCTGGCCTGGTGCGCGATGTCTCCAGTCGCTCTTCTCAGTGTGTGTCCAATCCAGTCCATCTTCACTTTCTTCTACATATTTGTTGGTTGGTGGGTTCTTGCTTCATTGGTTCGGTATCAGCTTATTCTTTCTGGCCATCTAATCTTCAGTATCGAGTGAGCGTAGGCGGCAGATGTTGATGAATATCTGTAGTTTGTTGGATGTGCTTTTCGTGACGCGCCAAGTCTTTCAACCATCATATAGGAGCAATGACTTGACATTGGTGTTGAAAACCCGGATGTTGTTCTTTGTGCTAAGTGCAGTCGATTTCCATATTTATTTCAGATTTATGAAAGCCAGTTTGGGTTTTCCGATCTGGATTTTGACATCCTCGTCTGTGCCTGTGCCGCCACCTGTAGTTGAATCGACGCTGTCTAGGTAGGCAGGTAGGTAGGTAAAAGAGACTACTTCCTTTAGGTTTCTCCCGTTAATGTTGATTGGTGCTTGTTGTTGATGCTGTTGTTGGCTGAGTACCTTCATTACCTCCGTCTTCTCTATATCCACTCGAAGTCCCGTATTCGCCACCCTGCCTCTTCTTTCAACTTGTTAGTTTTCGCCTGTAGATCTTCGAGTTTGTGCGACAAGACATTAGACACAAGTCATCGGTAAAATCCAAATCTTCTAGACTATTTTCATCAGTCCAGCTTATGCACATCTCACTCCTCATGGTTTGCAGCATGATCCAGTTGATCACAATCAGGAAGATCATCGGTAATAGTAGGCCGCAGCCTTGTCTTACTCCTGTCTTCATTTCAAAGGCGTCGCTGAGTTTTCCATTGTAAATTACTTGGTATGTGGTGTTTTCACATAGCTATTGAATGAGGTTAATAGAGGTTTATGGCAATAAAAGCGTAGTATTGAAGCAACTGCTAAATTACTTCTCGGTCGATGCTGTCGAAGGCCTTTTCAAAGTGGTTGAAGTTTAAGTAGGGGTTGACTGCCATTCTATGTTCTGTTCTGTAATGATGCGTAGCGTTGCAATTTGATCCTCACATGATTTGTTCTTCCTAAAGCCAGTCAGCCAGCCAGCCTGTTCCGGTAGTAATCCAGTTGAATGCAGAGCATTGTTTAGTCTCTGCAGGATAATACGGTATAATATTTTGCTTGGGATGCATATGGGTGGCGCATGATACCTCGCCAGTTCTTGTAAAGGCTGAGGTCTCCCTTCATTGGAAGTTTGACTAGGTAGCCCTTCTTCAGTCTCCAGGTACTTTTCCTTTCTTCCAAACCTTCCGCAGTAGTATTGTGAGCATGTCCGCTGTTGAAAACAGATAATAGTACTAAACAACTTTCAATAAATTGTTGTCCAGATAGCGAAAATGAAGACTATTATGACCAATAGACCTTAGATTATATGTGATTAGAGGGGTATTATCTACATGATTCGTAAAAACCAAAGATCTTCGGTGTAGCCGCTGAGGATCAGCTGCCGATATCAATAAGCTATTCTCCTCGCTGTCAACGTGGATCAGTCTACCGGAAGGTAATCATAGATGAAAATTAATAATAACGAATAATGGTAAGTTTATATTTCAGACAGTCTAAATTCCAAAAATCCTAACTACTAGATTCCAAGTATGTGCCTCAATAGTAACATGTTCATTAACAAACACTTGGAGATCATTCTCTCTCCTTCTGTACGATGTCGTAGATGCACACACCTGAGGAATTTGTAAAGAAAGAGAGCGAAGTAACTGACCCTTCCTAATTTTCAGTAATTCATGAACTGATATCATTTATTGATGAAGTCTACCTTTAAATTAATCAGTTGCAAATTACAAGAAATTCAAACATAATTTCGAATTGAGACAGTTCTCCCAGTATCACTGCTTAGATTTGTATTTCTTTCACTTGAACAATATGGTAGGGGTTAGGTTGTATTAAAAGTGGAAAATATGATATACTAAATAAAACTTGTAGTTACAAATTGTTTCCATAAAATTTATAATGATTCCTGAACGAATTTGAGGTTTTCGGGGATTTGTTGATTTCACGTTAGCATTCATCATAGACTGAAATCACTTGGAGGAACATTGGAAACCTGGAAACATTGGACAAATGTTTCTTCCTAGTACGACACTCCTCAGCAGTGCACACCTATGACTCTATCAGCAATCAAATATAGGGTCTTCAGGTTTCTCTGTCAGTATTTTACCATTGAGCCAGTGGGTTGGAATCCAATGGTCCATATTTCCAACTTCTATCAGTTCACGATCTAGCGCGATCGTCGTTGAGTGGCTGTCCTCGAGCTGTCTTGAACTGACAGCAGTTGGAAATATGGACCAATGGATTCCCACCCAGTGGCTCAACAGTGACGTGCTGGCAGCAGAACATGAAGGTCCTGAGTTCAGTCCTTGGAGGGTGAGGTCATGAGTCTGCCCTGCTGTGGAGTCCTATACTAGAACGAAACGGCTGTCCAATGCTTTCAGGTCTTAGATGTTCCTCTAAATGATGTCAGTCCATTATAAATACCAACCTCATTCCTGAACACTTTTCTGATAACTCTTCAATTGATAATAGGAAGTCTTAGAAGTAAATTCACACTGTTTAAGTTCCTATTTCACTACAGAGTGTATAAAATTTATATCCTGCTGTGTAAAAACTATCTAAACATCACACTTTAAAACTTTTCCAGAATTTATTTAGGATGACAGTTTACAGATTTGTTTTTCCCCTGTATCAAGTGGTTTATGATATTCAGAAAAAATAGTCAGTTTTACACAATAATCAATGTTAATTCGTAAATATCTTAGTCATAATTTCAGTACTAATGTTATTTCTTCAAAGCAGATTAACAACTTTAAGTAAAGTGTGCTTTTTATAAATCTAGGGTTCCTTCCACGTAGTTGATAAAACAGTTTGTTATGGAAGTGAAACCACTTTAACATATTCAGGAAACAAATTGCTAGTAAATAGTATTATTTCGTGATGTTAAAGATGGTCAGACTAAAATGTGAGTGACATCGGTTCATGAAGTCTCTGACGATTCGTTTGAACCATATAAAAGGACGCAAACTTCCCGTTTGATCCATCGCACTCATTATTCCTGATCACTTATGTAGATGGAGCAATATCAAGAAAGTATTTGAATTTCTCAGTTTTTACCACCTCAAACATTAGTCTCATATTTAGAAGCTCTGAGTGTGAGAATGTCATCATAACAAACTATGGAGAACCAGGGTATATATTTTCTGAATGAGGAACATACGACATGTGCATTGATAGCGCCTAATATATCTATATATCAAATCAAATCTTTTATATGAACTCAGACTTGTACCCTTTCACAATTTCGCTGTCAACTTACTATCCTACAAGTTTAACAAAAGATCTAGTTATAATTTATGAGTCTGATGTAAAGACTGAAGTGTCTGACAATCAAAAAGTGACATTACACATTCATTTTCTCAGTAGTTCAGTCGTTAGACGGAGAGTAAATTGCATCGTCCAAATATACAAAAGACGGATTGATAAAACAGGTCAGCTGAACAGTGTGGCACACTACTGCACTACTGTAAGCAAATTAGATGATAAAGGGGACATTTCGACGATGGAAAATGTATCAAAGGTATGAAATGAACAACTCAAAATGAAAACTGACTTTTTGTCTACCAAATAAGCGTGAAGAAACTCTTCATGGTAGCACCTTACCTTACCTTACCTTACCATAAAAATATCTGAATTTTGATGTCATACATCAGACAATTGAATCATGTAAGCAAGCAGATCTTATTTCCTCTTCAAATAAATCTGGAACTGAACTTAAATCCTTTCATAAATACCCTTTACTAGAAAACTCAGACCAAATAAATTCATTGAGAGTCTTCACTTCCACCGTCATTTCATACAGGATTCCACACGTGTTATTTGCACTTACTAGCCGTTATAAGTGTGTGCTGTAAACCATGTCGAACAAGTAGTGTTTGCCCAGCATAGACTTACAAGACACTGGGGGTGTAAAACAGTAGTTAATACTCGCTTTATGCCATGAATTAATCACTTTGCTTGTATGCACATTGATTTATTACAGTTTTTAAAAACCTTTTGATTCTACAGCATCATGATACTCATGTGGAAATTTTAATAACTTCCTTGTTTAAAGGATATACGTATAACTTAATAGATGCCTTATAGTACTAGATCTGTGTTACCTGAACTAGAAATCTTAAAATTGAAAGAAAATTTGTCGTCACTGCCTTCAGTCTCTTGTCAAAGTAGAAATCAGTCTGACTATCTGGGATAGCACTTGTTCATCTGACTTGTATTGATACTGGGTGATGACAGAGGGTGAAATAAAAATCTGGGTCGTGCAGGATTCGAACCCGAGATTACTGGGTTTCCGATTCCGTACTCTACCAACCGAGTGAGCTATGAGACTCCACTGCTGACGAGATTTTGATTTTACTTCAATCACCCAGGGCTTCGCCCAACTGCCATATGAATTCATGAGGCGGTTCTATCGATTGACCACACTCACACTGCTTGTGCAGTCAGGAATTCTCATCTTAATCCAAATCTACTTTAGGTAGAAACCGTTGACACTAATCAGGTATCATATACACTGATCATCCATTGAGTGAAGTGTCAACTCCATATCAATAAGAATACTTAAGTTTGAGGATATGCACTGAATGTTTTTGCATTCCGCTATCTATTTATGCGAAAAGAATTAGAAAAATTAACACAACTAACAAAGTTCTATCTAGAAGTTTGTGGAGATTTATTAGCTGATTTCAGGCTGGAATTCATCATAGACTGATATCACTTGGAGGAACATTGGAAACCTGGAAACATTGGACAAATGTTTCTTCCTAGCACGACACTCCTCAGTAGTGCACACCTATGACTCTATCAGCAATCAAATATAGGGTCTTCAGGTTTCTCTGTCAGTATTTTACCATTGAGCCAGTGGGTTGGAATCCAATGATCCATATTTCCAACTTCTATCAGTTCACGATCTAGTAAATGTCCAGTGCTCCCACTGTTGTCAGTCCATGATGAATTACAACCTGAAAACTAACAAAGTTGTCTAAAAGCAGAAAAATAATGGAAACTAAAGACTTTTTCCTGAAATGAGATGGCGCCTAAAGGAGCATTAGGAATGAATGATAGTGAAAGTAACACTGTTATTCACGATAATCGCCTACATTCATTGTTATTTACAGTAATCAGTTTAACCGTCTCATTCCTCTTATGCCTTTTAGTTACCAAACACCGATACTTTTTATTCCTTTTCCAGTCTATAACGATCATTTTGTTTGACTCCCAGTAGTTGTTTCTCTTCACAGATTTTAGTAGAATTACTACATTCAGATGGAATGTGTGACTTTTTAGAAAACATAGTGGAAAATAAATAGAAAATTAGAGGTATTATTCATCATGGACTGACATTAGTTGGGAGACCATTAAAAATTTGGGAGCAATGGACAGCTGTTTCATCCTAGTGTGGGGCTCCTCAGCATTACGCACCCACAACCAGGCTAGGGATCGAACTCACGACCTTAAGGTTTCACGGTGAACGCGTTAACCATTCACAATTTCTAACATATGTCAATTCACGATATAGCGTGACTATCACTCAAGGTCTTCAGCTAGCATCCACTTCACTTCCAACTGGTTAACCTCACAGGTCACAGCTTCTCATTAGAGTTTCCTGATATCCATCTGGAAGCAAGTCACTAATGAGCACTATAATAATAATAATAATAAGTAAATAATACTGTAACACTACGTTATATCGGACAAAGTAATCTACCAAACTACTAAAGTTTTACTCATGCATTTGAAAAGAAATAAACTTTGAAGTGGGTTGCATCAGTGTATCATTAACATATATATTGAATCAATCTCTATCACTTCTTCACACTTTTAACTTCATAGTTCAACTAATTCTTCGTAATATGTCTAGTGTTTTCTTGTGGATGTAGTGATTGGCATAACACTTAATTTTTGTCCAAATCTACCCTAATTTTTCAAGTGCATTTCAAGTTCGATTAAACCAACTCTTTACAGTTAATTGTCATGTGGTACGTTAACTGAACATTTAAACAGCTTGAAAAAAATTATTATTTGAGTTGAATACTTTTATAAGAGGTTAGCAACACTCATATGGATGTTGGCAAGTTTTTATGACTACTCCGTTCACTTTACTGTAAGAAAATATGGTAGTAAAACAATGAAACTGTTAACCCTTTCGACTGTTACAATGTGTATTTTAAAGCGAAATTGTAAACACGTTCATTTTAAAAGTCAGTCATCTCATCAATGATCCATGATACTCTTTAATGACTATAATCACTGAAACTTTATGTTAATGAACATCTAACAGTTTAAATATGACAGTAGTGTTAATAGTTTCTATGTGGAAAAGCTGTGGGAAACCCAAACACATTAAAATACACTTCTTATTCTACCTTATTAAAGTGATTACAATTGTCATACACTTTGTCACGGATTGCATAGTAAAATCATATCAATTAAACGTAGTTTCATATTCAAAATCAGTTACATACCATAAATGTAGTGACAAATGGTGAAAGTCTTTTGAATTAGGTCTAACTTTAGTTTCCATACGATTCTTCTCATTTATAAACTTGGATGGTGCAATGACAACAAGTATAGCAGGGAAATATGAGCTATTTTAAGATTTCTTCTCAGTTGCTTACAACTGAAATTATTATTATTTTCCCCTTAGGTTCCTAGTGGAACATAGGGCTTCACTAGCACATCTCCATTCCACTGTCTTCTCTGCAGCCTTTCGATCCTGGCACCATGAATGCCCAGAAGCTTTCATTTCTTCCTCACACTATCTCTTCCATGTCACCCTCAGGTGGGACGCCCAACTCATCGTTTCCTCTTTGGATTCCACTCAACGACCTGGCATGGCCTGTCGCGTGATGTCCCCAATCGGCCTTCTCAGTGTATGCCCAATCCATCTCCACTTACAACCGAAATAATATCAGGATATCAAGTTGACAAAAAGTCAATGATAAGAGATCGTTAGGAATGTAAAATGACTGACTATTTATTGGACTATTACACGGATATTGTCGAAGAAGAACGTGAAAAGGTCGATAGAAAATAGTTTTTATGAATTGTGTAACTTCAAAATATTTTGAATTTCCAAGATCCTAAAAAGTAAGGTGAACAGCTTTCAGAAAAAGAATTAAAGTTTGATACAGAACAAAATATCCATTATAGAATGACGTAACAAAAGTTTGGATACACTTCTATTGTAAACTAATTACCACAGCAATAGAAGGTTGATGACTGTATCTTTTTGCATACATGGCTTCTATCTAAGTCTCTTGATGTCCAATGCTTCTACAAAGCATCGTGACCTTGAGTTCTTTTGTCTGCTGATTAATTCAGAGGACTTGAGGCTATCAACATAAGGTCAAGTATTAATCAAATGACGCATAATCTTGTTGTCACACTTGTTGCTTTTGGGCTGTTCAAGGTTGTTTTATTAGTATTGCGACTCACCTCAAATAGGTATATTACACATATCAATCAATTTTCCGTAACATGATCATAAAATATAGGTGTAATTTTTCATGAAAACCTGGTGTCCGCGAGAGTTTAAGGGAGTGAAACGAAAATGTAACCAACAGACATTAGTTTCAGAGGTATTGTCAATATATATCAATGCATTTTAAAGACATTAGTATTCTCCTCCAAGCTTTCGCATGGTATCAGTAGCTGATAAACGTTGTTCTAAGCATTAGTGCAGCTCTCGACAGATAATGTTCAGTCTATCGAAATATATTACTAGCCAACATGAGTAGTTCGGAACCACCTACTCGGATCTATTGATTTTAATAACCAGATAAGAGAAGTCTAAACAACGGATGCTTGTTTTACTCTTTTGGGGCCAAGCTCATCAACGGTATACCTGAATAAATCTAGCCCATAAAGCGGAAGTGTTCAGGTCAACTGATTCTGGCTACATCAGATTCTTTCGTTTCATGAATTTGGATAAAGCAAGAAGCAAAATAGTAGCAGAATCCACTCGCATACATTTCGTTAATTCGCCTCAGCTTCTTTACAACCTGCAGAGCATAACGTTGACGATTAAAAAATAAGATCTACAAAGTATTTTCATAAATCCACAAGAATATGTTCTTTATCTGGAAGATAAAATCCTGCAGACTGACAGAAATTATTGAAATTTGTTGAAGTTGTTAAGACTACTCAAAAGCTGAATGTTAATAGAATATTACTATTTTTTTTCTTTTGGGTTCCTAGTGGAACATAGGAACTCAGTTGCATCTCGCCATTTCACTCTCTTCTCTGCAGTTTTTTCTAACGTAGCTCCACAACTGTCCACAAGCTTTCATTTCTTCCTCACACCATCTCCTTCATGTCACTCTCAGCTGGAATGCCCAATTTGTCGTTTCCCATTCGGGTTCCACTCGACAGCCTGGCCTGAAGTGCGATGTCCCCTAACGGTCTTCCCAGTGCATGCCCAGTCCAAAACATCTCCACTTTCTTCTGCATATTTGTTGGGTGATGGGTACTTCCTTCGTTGGTTCGTTTCCAGCCAACCAGCCAGCCACAGTTCCTCCTTACTTATTCTTACTACTCTCACCATCCATTTGATCTTCAGTATCGAGTGAGCGCAGAAGGCAGCTGTTGGTGAGTGTCTGTAGTTTGTTCGAAATGTTTTTCTTAGTGCACCAGGTTTCTTAATCATATAGAAGTACTGATATGACAGAATTAGTGTTGAGAATCCGGATTTTGTCCAGGCTTTATGCTGAGTGAAGTGCAGTAGATCTCCACACTGATTATTTCAGGTTAATGAAGGAAGGCCTGTCTTGCTGTGTTTCCGATCCTGGCCGCTTCCACATCCTCATCTGTGCCTGAGCTGCATGTAATTGAAACGATGCTGCCTAGGAAGGTAGGTGAAAGAGACAACTTTCTTTACATTTCTCCCGTTGATGGTGATTGGTGCTTGTTGCTATCAAGGTAGCCCTTCTTCCAATCTCCAGGCACCTTCCCTTCCTTCCAAACCTTTTGCAGTAGTGGTGTGAACATGCCCGATGTTGTCTCTGTGTCTGTTTTCAATGCTTCTGTCGGAATTCCATCTGGTGCCGCTGCTTTCGTGGCTTTCAGTAACTTTATGGCATTCAAGACTTCTGCTTTTGCCGGAGGGTCTGTGGTGATTGGTAGTTCTATGGTTGCTGGTGGCATTTCTGGAAGAGTTGCAGGTTAATGGAATAACAGAATCAATATTCTAGAGAAACAGAAGGCGGTTGTACACAGTTTTAATTTAGAATTGGTAAGTGAGCTTAATAAGGGGTTAACAGATTTTAATTATATATATATATATATATATATATATATATATATATATATATATATATATATATATATATAATTAAAAAGGCAATATCGGAGCATCCGCGCTGGAGGCCATATGCCAGTAGAGACCGATCAACTCGGTCCAATCAATGGCGACAGAATACAAGTAATAACACTAAGATTTTAATAATGTTGATAAATATGAAGAAGGAGAGATTAGGCTTTGAAATAGGTTGAAAGAGATGAAAAATCAGGTCATGAAGTCATTTTATTTTGTGGTTTGAAATTTAGAGGATTAAAATGACTGGGTGAAACCAAGATTGATGACTGTATCTTTCTGAATACATTGATTATCTTTTTTGATTAAAACTACTCCAGCAATACGCAAGATTCTGTATTTCAATCAATGAGTGATCACTTTGGACGACAACAACACCATATCTAGTATCGAGTAATTGTCCAACAATTGTGCGATTCAAATCCTGTGAGATTTTAGACTGAAATTTTAGAACTATGTTTAGGAGTGCGAACAATAACCCTTCCCTTTGGTCCTCCAATTTGTTTGCTTTGGTACGTAAATGTGAATTGGTAAGTATATTTCGATTCAACAAGACCTGGAAACTTGTTTATTTTGAATTGTCTCAATGAGCAGTTAGTTTGGTACACACAGAGAATTTTGGAGGTTGAACAGGTTCTTTTTTTAAATTCAGCACTCAATCTATAGTTCATCCTTGTAGTGATTTCATCCCCTTTAAAGGCACGTTTTAGAAATATGGGCTTCTTCTCAACTGTGCTGCACTTGATTTATTTCATTTCGATCCTACCGTATTTATCAACAATGTTTTGTGGGTAGCCCTTTCCGAGTAGGCCAATTTTTCCTCAATTTTCTCTTCAGAGCTCAGCTCACAGGCACACCTGAAAAGTATTCTTCTTAAACATTTCCTATAAATGATTACTTAAAAATTGTTGAAGTTTCAGTAAAGCCGACTCTATATGTCTTCCCGATGTAAGCATCCATGAATCCTTCTATGTGTATGACTTTGTATGTTAAGGTCTAAGAAGTTGAAATCGTTTTTATTTTCATTTTCCATTGTAAATGATATATTGGGATACACTTCATTGATAAGATTCAGTAAGTGGGAGACATGTTCACAGTTATAGCATAAGACAAATCCATTACTAAAAACCTTGCGTAGAATGCCTTTTGGACGACTGAATACTTCAGTATTGTCTGTTTTAGGTTCCCCATGAATATATCGGCAGGGATGGGGGCAAAAAAGTTAGCTAACTTGGATGAACCCTTATGCCTTAGTTAGGATGATCAATCGAGAAATCATTTACAAACTGAACGCTCCACGTTGACATTTATCGCAGGTGAGTAGTTTTACAACTGTTCAGCTGTGATATCAACACAAGTTGCATTGAAAACCACCCTCCAGCCAAAATCATAAGGTATGGTCGACGACACAGAAGTATCAAGAGATATCGAAATACATAACTAGACAACATTAGTAGTTGCGAACAAGCCACGCTGATCTATTGATTATGCCTGAAACATAAGCTGTTCGAAATTCGAAAACACACTAATCAGCAGTGCTCGCTAACCAGGTCAAGGTGATCTAAACATCAGACAACCGTTTCATTTGCTTGGGTCTGAGCTCATCACTTGTGGACGTGGGTGGCTTCAGCTCGGACAGCCAAATTGTTCAAACAGCCATCTGATGAACTCGGCCCCAGCGAGCGAAACTATCGTATGGTGGTTAGATCACCTTGATCTGGCTAGGAAGCATTGCTGATCAGTGTGAGAGGTCTACAACTATTCACATCAGTCAGTAGTATATTACGTATATTTCGGCTAGTTACACATCTTTCTTTAAATGTAGTAATATCTGACCTATTTTACTAAAGTAAATGTTATTTCACTTAGTGTTGAAGGGGCTGGGTGAATCGAGTTCTACCCACTAGTAATAAAATTGCAGTGACCAATTGAAAAACTGACAGAATCAACGCAGAACTTAGCTTATAGGTGAATCAACTCAAGTAACCACATTTCACAGCATTACACAAAGAACAGATGGATAGGAAAAGAGTGATATAAAGGAAGTAAGAGTTGTGTGAGCGAATATATAATCTGGGAATAACGGTTAGTGCAAACATTCAAGCTTTAGAAAATGTCAAGGAGAAAATATATCTGCACTGCTGTGACCAGTTTTCAGCCACGCCATCAAGAGTCCTCAACCACTGACTCCTTTCGTCTCAGACACCCGAAACAGGTAGTTTACATCTCACCACATGGCTTAGACCAACAGTAAGACACTTCATGGACTGGTACCAGGTTTGGTATGGTGACCCTGGACCGTTTTCAGATCTAATCCAGCTTCCTCTAACGTGACACATTTAGGTAGGTAGTGACTCGGCATGCTCATTACGTGTCCAAGCCACCCCAGTCGACTAAGATTCACAACCAAATCAGTTGACTTGCCTGTCTTGCCTACTACTCTTCGCTTGACCTCAACACTGCTCACACTGTGATACCAGTGAATATAAGCAATGCTACGAAAACGTCTGTGATCAAAACCCTGTAATTGCTTAATGTCTACTACTTTTAACGGCCATGTCTCACAGATGTATAACAGGACAGAACATACTCCAGGGCTGTATACGTGTCCTTTGATAGATGGTCGGATGTCTCGCCAGTCGGTGCAACAGATGAAGGAAGTTGATAAATGCCAAACTGGCCATCTGTATCCGAGCTGAGACTTCATCAGAACAATATAGTCTGCATACTCCAGGTCAAACAAATGATCTCCAAGGAGTAGGTCAATCCCTGTCCAAAAAGTATATCTACTATAACAAAGTGACAAGATTCTTGCCTATTGTAAGAATCGCCTAGACTAAATATTTGTGTATACCTGTGTGGAAACGAGCAGTTCCGTTGGGGTTCAAAGTCATATGTTGTAGAAAACTAAATCAAATCTGTTACTTGTCCGAGACAGCGATGGCTTAATAGTCACTGCCGTCCTGTACCCTATAGATTTTTCCGAACTTTTTATACAATCTGGTCAGAAGACTAGCTGGCTTTACATCAATCAATGTTGAACTGATACAGTGATTGACTTGCTGCATTATAAGAGTCATCCAGATTTGCCGACATCAGTGGTACATTTGTGATCCCTCTTAATTAATTCACAATTTTCCATTTACCGATTGTTTTGTATGTGGTGTGAAAATATTTCAATTTCATAATGTTCAAACTATTTCTCCGTATAATGTTAGGCTGTACAAATTGTAAAATACATTGGAAATTTCACTTTCTGAAAAGCTGTGACTATATTTTGGATAATTGATTTTACTAAATTCTTATTGTCTCACTCAATTACTCTCAAACATATCAGTAGTTATTTGAATGACTAGAAGTCACTTCTGCATCATCACATAAATAAAATTCATCATTATTTCTAGGGTTTCCGATAGTTCACATTTAGGTATATCCTTGAATAGACAGAAAGCACATTTGTATTAGTCTGTTTGTTCACATTTATTCAACATGAGACCCAGGTGTTTCTGTGTGTTTAATAATTGAC